>CM062246.1:0-505711 GCA_031216285.1 Syzygium syzygioides
CTGAGCCTGGGCCTGAGCCCTGGGCCTGGGCCTGAGCCCTGGGCCTGAGCCCTGGGCCTAGGCCTGAGGCCTGAGCCCTGGGCCTGAGGCCTGGGCCTGAGCCCTGGGCCTGGGCCTGGGCCTGAGCCCTGGGCCTAGGCCTGGGCCTGGGCCTGAGGCCTGAGCCCTGGGCCTGAGGCCTGGGCCTAGGCCTGGGCCTGAGGCCTGAGCCCTGGGCCTGAGGCCTGAGCCCTGGGCCTGAGGCCTGGGCCCTGGGCCTGGGCCTGGGCCTGGGCCTGGGCCTGGGCCTGGGCCTGGGCCTGAGCCCTGGGCCTGGGCCTGAGGCCTGGGCCTGGGCCTGAGCCCTGGGCCTGAGGCCCTGGGCCTGAGGCCTGGGCCTGAGCCCTGGGCCTGGGCCTGAGGCCTGGGCCTGAGGCCTGGGCCTGAGCCCTGGGCCTGAGGCCTGGGCCTGAGGCCTGGGCCTGAGCCCTGGGCCTGAGCCCTGGGCCTGAGGCCTGAGGCCTGAGGCCTGGGCCTAGGCCTGAGGCCTGGGCCCTGGGCCTGGGCCTGAGGCCTGGGCCCTGAGCCCTGGGCCTGGGCCTGGGCCCTGGGCCTGGGCCCTGGGCCTGAGGCCTGGGCCTGAGCCCTGGGCCTGGGCCTGGGCCTGGGCCTGGGCCCTGGGCCCTGGGCCTGGGCCCTGGGCCTGGGCCCTGGGCCTGGGCCTGGGCCCTGGGCCTGGGCCTGGGCCCTGGGCCTGAGGCCCTGGGCCTGGGCCCTGAGCCCTGGGCCTGAGGCCTGGGCCTGAGCCCTGGGCCTGGGCCTGGGCCCTGGGCCTGGGCCTGGGCCCTGGGCCTGGGCCCTGGGCCTGGGCCCTGGGCCTGGGCCTGGGCCTGGGCCCTGGGCCTGAGGCCTGGGCCTGAGGCCCTGGGCCTGGGCCTGAGCCCTGGGCCTGGGCCTGGGCCTGGGCCTGAGCCCTGGGCCTGGGCCTGGGCCTAGGCCTGGGCCTGAGCCTGAGCCCTGGGCCTGGGCCTGAGCCCTGGGCCTGGGCCTGAGGCCTGGGCCTGGGCCTAGGCCTGGGCCTGAGGCCTGGGCCTGAGGCCTGGGCCTGGGCCTGGGCCTGGGCCTGGGCCCTGGGCCTGGGCCCTGGGCCTGAGGCCTGGGCCTGGGCCCTGGGCCTGAGCCCTGGGCCTGAGGCCTAGGCCTGGGCCCTGGGCCTGGGCCTGGGCCTGGGCCTGGGCCTGAGCCCTGGGCCTGGGCCTGGGCCTGAGGCCTGGGCCTGGGCCTGGGCCTGGGCCTGGGCCTGGGCCTGGGCCTGGGCCTGGGCCCTGGGCCTGAGCCCTGGGCCTAGGCCTGGGCCTGGGCCTAGGCCTGGGCCTGAGGCCTGAGGCCTGAGGCCTGGGCCTAGGCCCTGGGCCTGAGGCCTGGGCCTGGGCCCTGAGGCCTGGGCCTAGGCCTGGGCCCTGGGCCTGAGGCCTGGGCCTAGGCCTGGGCCTGGGCCCTGGGCCTAGGCCTGGGCCTGAGGCCTGAGGCCTGGGCCCTGGGCCTGGGCCTGAGGCCTGGGCCTGAGGCCCTGGGCCCTGGGCCTGAGCCTGGGCCTGAGCCCTGGGCCCTGGGCCCTGGGCCTGAGCCCTGGGCCTGGGCCTGGGCCTGAGGCCTGGGCCTGGGCCCTGGGCCCTGGGCCTGAGCCCTGAGGCCTGGGCCCTGGGCCCTGGGCCCTGGGCCTGGGCCTGGGCCCTGGGCCTGGGCCTGGGCCTGGGCCCTGGGCCTGAGGCCTGGGCCCTGAGCCCTGGGCCTGGGCCTGAGGCCCTGGGCCTGAGGCCTGGGCCTGGGCCCTGAGGCCTGGGCCTGAGCCCTGGGCCTGGGCCTGGGCCCTGAGCCCTGGGCCTGAGGCCTGGGCCCTGGGCCTGAGCCTGGGCCCTGGGCCTGAGGCCTGAGCCTGAGGCCTGAGCCCTGGGCCTGGGCCTGGGCCACTGGGCCCTGGGCCCTGGGCCTGAGGCCCTGGGCCTGGGCCTGAGCCCTGGGCCTGGGCCTGGGCCACTGAGCCTGGGCCTGGGCCTGAGCCTGGGCCTGAGGCCTGAGGCCTAGGCCTGGGCCTAGGCCTGGGCCTGAGCCCTGAGCCTGAGGCCTAGGCCTGAGGCCTGGGCCTAGGCCTGAGCCTGAGCCTGGGCCTGAGCCCTGAGCCTGGGCCTGAGGCCTGAGGCCTGGGCCTGAGCCTGGGCCTGAGCCTGAGGCCTGAGCCTGGGCCTGAGGCCTGGGCCTGGGCCCTGAGCCTGGGCCTGAGCCTGAGCCCTGGGCCTGGGCCTGAGCCCTGGGCCCTGAGCCCTGGGCCTAGGCCTGAGCCTGAGGCCTGAGCCTAGGCCTGAGGCCTGAGGCCTGAGGCCTAGGCCTGAGCCTGAGCCCTGGGCCTAGGCCTGGGCCTGAGGCCTGAGCCTAGGCCTGAGCCCTGGGCCCTGGGCCTAGGCCTGAGCCCTGGGCCTGAGGCCTGGGCCTGGGCCTGAGCCCTGGGCCTGAGGCCTGGGCCTGAGGCCTGAGGCCTGAGCCCTGGGCCTGAGGCCTGAGCCCTGGGCCTGGGCCTGGGCCCTGGGCCTGAGCCCTGGGCCTAGGCCTGGGCCTGAGGCCTGGGCCTGAGGCCTGGGCCTGGGCCTGAGGCCTGGGCCTGAGGCCTGAGGCCTGGGCCTGGGCCTGGGCCTGAGCCCTGGGCCTGAGGCCTGGGCCTGAGGCCTGGGCCTGGGCCTGAGGCCTGAGCCCTGGGCCTGAGCCTGAGGCCTGGGCCTGAGGCCTGAGCCTGGGCCTGGGCCTGAGCCCTGAGCCTGAGGCCTGAGGCCTGGGCCTGAGGCCTAGGCCTGAGCCCTGAGGCCTGAGGCCTGAGCCTGAGCCTGAGCCTAGGCCTGAGCCTGAGGCCTGGGCCTGAGGCCTGAGCCCTGGGCCTGAGCCTGAGGCCTAGGCCTGAGCCTGAGCCTGAGGCCTGAGCCTGGGCCTGGGCCTGAGCCTGGGCCTGAGCCTGCGGCCTAGGCCTGAGCCTGAGCCTGAGCCTGAGCCTGAGCCTGAGCCTGGGCCTAGGCCTGAGCCTGAGCCTGAGCCTGAGCCTGAGCCTGGGCCTGAGGCCTGAGCCTGAGCCCTGGGCCTGAGGCCTGGGCCTAGGCCTGAGGCCTGAGGCCTGAGCCTGAGCCTAGGCCTGAGGCCTGAGCCTGAGCCTGAGCCTGAGGCCTGAGCCTGGGCCTGAGGCCTGAGCCTGAGGCCTGAGCCTGGGCCTGGGCCTGAGGCCTGGGCCTGAGGCCTGGGCCTGAGCCCTGGGCCTAGGCCTGAGCCTGAGGCCTGAGCCCTGGGCCTGAGGCCTGAGGCCTGGGCCTGGGCCTGAGGCCTGGGCCTGGGCCTGAGCCTGGGCCTGAGCCCTGAGGCCTGGGCCTAGGCCTGAGGCCTGAGGCCTGGGCCTGAGGCCTGGGCCTGAGGCCTGGGCCTAGGCCTAGGCCTGGGCCCTGGGCCTGGGCCCTGAGCCCTGGGCCTGGGCCTGGGCCTGAGGCCTGGGCCTGAGCCTGGGCCTGAGGCCTGAGGCCTGAGCCTAGGCCTGAGGCCTGGGCCTGGGCCTGGGCCTGAGCCCTGGGCCTAGGCCTGAGGCCTGGGCCTAGGCCTGAGGCCTGAGGCCTGGGCCTAGGCCTGAGGCCTAGGCCTGAGGCCTGAGGCCTGGGCCTGAGGCCTGAGCCTGAGGCCTGAGCCCTAGGCCTGAGGCCTGAGGCCTGGGCCTGAGGCCTGGGCCTAGGCCTGGGCCTGAGCCTGAGGCCTAGGCCTGGGCCTGAGGCCTGGGCCTGAGGCCTGGGCCCTGAGGCCTGGGCCTAGGCCTGGGCCTGAGCCTGAGCCTGGGCCTAGGCCTGGGCCTGAGGCCTGGGCCTGAGCCCTGGGCCTAGGCCTGGGCCTGAGCCTGAGCCCTGGGCCTGAGGCCTGAGGCCTGAGGCCTAGGCCTGGGCCTGGGCCTGAGGCCTGAGGCCTGGGCCTAGGCCTGAGGCCTAGGCCTGAGGCCTGAGCCTGGGCCTGAGGCCTGGGCCTGAGGCCTGGGCCTGAGGCCTGAGGCCTGGGCCTGGGCCTGGGCCTGAGGCCTGGGCCTGAGGCCTAGGCCTGAGGCCTGAGGCCTGGGCCTGGGCCTGAGCCTGAGGCCTGAGGCCTGGGCCTGGGCCTGAGGCCTGGGCCTGAGGCCCTGGGCCTGAGGCCTGGGCCTGAGGCCTGAGGCCTGAGGCCTGAGCCTGGGCCTGAGGCCTGGGCCTGAGGCCTGGGCCTGGGCCTGAGGCCTGGGCCCTGGGCCTGAGGCCTGAGCCCTGGGCCTAGGCCTGAGGCCTGGGCCTGGGCCCTGGGCCTGAGGCCTGGGCCTGAGGCCTGGGCCCTGGGCCTGGGCCTGAGGCCTGGGCCTGAGGCCTGAGGCCTGAGCCCTGAGCCCTGGGCCTGGGCCCTGGGCCCTGGGCCCTGGGCCTGAGGCCTGGGCCTGGGCCTGGGCCCTGGGCCTGGGCCTGAGGCCTGGGCCTGGGCCCTGGGCCTGGGCCCTGGGCCTGAGGCCTGAGGCCTGGGCCTGGGCCTGAGCCCAAGCCTGGGCCTGAGCCCTGGGCCTGAGCCTGGGCCTGGGCCTGAGCCCTGGGCCTGAGCCTGGGCCTGGGCCCTGAGCCTGGGCCTGGGCCTGAGCCTGGGCCTAGGCCTGAGCCCTGGGCCTGAGGCCTGGGCCTGAGGCCTGGGCCTGGGCCCTGGGCCTGAGCCCTGAGCCTGGGCCTGAGGCCTGGGCCTGAGGCCTGGGCCCTGAGCCTGGGCCTGAGCCTGGGCCTGGGCCCTGAGCCTGAGCCTGAGGCCTGAGGCCTGAGCCCTGGGCCTGGGCCTGGGCCTGGGCCTGAGGCCTGGGCCTAGGCCTGGGCCTGAGCCTGAGGCCTGGGCCTGGGCCTGGGCCTAGGCCTGAGGCCTGGGCCCTGAGGCCTGGGCCTGGGCCTGGGCCTGAGCCCTGGGCCTGGGCCTGAGGCCTGGGCCTGAGGCCTGGGCCCTGGGCCTGAGGCCTGGGCCTGAGCCCTGGGCCTGGGCCTGGGCCTGGGCCTGAGGCCTGGGCCTAGGCCTGGGCCTGGGCCTGGGCCTGGGCCTGAGGCCTGGGCCCTGAGCCCTGGGCCTGGGCCTGGGCCTGAGCCCTGGGCCTGAGGCCTGGGCCCTGGGCCCTGGGCCTGAGGCCTGGGCCTGAGCCCTGGGCCTGGGCCTGAGGCCTGGGCCTGAGGCCTGAGCCTGGGCCTGAGCCCTAGGCCTAGGCCTGGGCCTGGGCCTGAGCCCTGGGCCTGGGCCTGGGCCTGGGCCTGAGGCCTGGGCCCTGGGCCTGAGCCCTGGGCCTGGGCCCTGGGCCCTGGGCCTGAGGCCTGGGCCCTGGGCCCTGGGCCTGAGGCCTGGGCCCTGGGCCCTGGGCCTGAGGCCTGGGCCTGGGCCTGAGCCCTGAGGCCTGAGCCCTGGGCCTGGGCCTGGGCCTGGGCCTGAGGCCTGAGGCCTGGGCCTGAGCCCTGGGCCTAAGCCTGCTAGGCCTGGGCCTGGGCCTGAGGCCTGGGCCTGAGCCCTGGGCCTGAGGCCTGAGGCCTGAGCCCTGGGCCTGAGCCTGGGCCTGAGCCCTGAGCCCTGGGCCTGAGGCCTGAGCCCTGGGCCTGAGGCCTGAGGCCTGGGCCTGGGCCTGAGCCCTGGGCCTGAGGCCTGAGGCCTGGGCCTGAGGCCTGAGCCTGGGCCTGAGCCCTGGGCCTGAGCCCTGGGCCTGAGGCCTGGGCCTGAGGCCTGGGCCTGGGCCTGAGGCCTGAGCCCTGGGCCTGAGGCCTGGGCCTGAGGCCTGAGGCCTGAGGCCTGGGCCTGGGCCTGGGCCTGGGCCTGAGCCTGAGCCTGAGCCCTGGGGCCTGAGCCTGAGCCCTGGGCCTGAGCCCTGGGCCTGAGGCCTGAGGCCTGAGGCCTGAGGCCTGAGGCCTGGGCCTGAGGCCTGGGCCTGAGCCTGAGGCCTGAGGCCTGAGCCTGGGCCTGGGCCTGAGGCCTGGGCCTGAGGCCTGGGCCCTGGGCCTGAGCCTGGGCCTGGGCCTGAGGCCTGAGGCCTGGGCCCTGGGCCTGAGGCCCTGGGCCTGAGCCTGGGCCCTGGGCCTGAGCCCTGAGGCCTGAGCCCTGGGCCTGGGCCTGAGCCCTGGGCCTGGGCCTGGGCCTGAGGCCTGGGCCCTGGGCCTGGGCCCTGGGCCTGAGGCCTGGGCCTAGGCCTGAGGCCTGGGCCCTGGGCCTGGGCCTGAGGCCTGAGCCCTGGGCCTGAGGCCTGGGCCCTGGGCCTGGGCCTGAGGCCTGAGGCCTGGGCCCTGAGGCCTGAGCCCTGGGCCTGAGCCTGGGCCTGAGCCCTGGGCCTGAGGCCTGGGCCTGAGCCTGAGCCCTGGGCCTGAGGCCTGAGCCTGAGCCCTGAGGCCTGAGCCCTGGGCCTGAGCCTGGGCCTGAGGCCTGAGGCCTGAGGCCTGAGCCCTGGGCCTGAGGCCTGGGCCTGAGCCTGGGCCTGAGCCTGGGCCTGAGCCCTGGGCCTAGGCCTGAGCCTGAGCCTGAGGCCTGGGCCTGAGCCTGAGGCCTGAGCCTGAGGCCTGAGGCCTGAGCCCTGAGCCTGAGCCTGAGCCCTGGGCCTGAGGCCTGAGCCCTGGGCCTGAGCCTGAGGCCTAGGCCTAGGCCTGAGCCCTGAGCCTGAGCCTGAGCCCTGGGCCTGAGCCCTGAGCCTGAGCCCTGGGCCTGAGCCTGAGCCTGAGCCCTGGGCCTGAGGCCTGAGCCTGGGCCTGAGCCTGAGGCCTGAGGCCTGGGCCCTGGGCCTGGGCCTGGGCCTGGGCCTGAGGCCTGAGCCTGGGCCTGAGCCCTGGGCCTAGGCCTGGGCCTGAGGCCTGAGCCCTGGGCCTAGGCCTGGGCCTGAGCCCTGGGCCTGGGCCTGAGCCCTGGGCCTGAGGCCTGAGGCCTGAGGCCTGAGGCCTGGGCCTGAGCCCTGGGCCTGGGCCTGAGCCCTGGGCCTGAGGCCTGAGCCCTGAGGCCTGGGCCTGAGGCCTGGGCCTGAGCCCTGGGCCTGAGCCCTGGGCCTGGGCCTGGGCCTGAGCCTGGGCCTGGGCCCTGGGCCCTGGGCCTGAGCCCTGGGCCTGAGCCCTGGGCCCTGGGCCTGAGCCCTGGGCCTGGGCCTGGGCCTGAGGCCTGAGGCCTGAGGCCTGGGCCTGAGCCTGGGCCTGAGGCCTGGGCCTGGGCCCTGAGGCCTGGGCCTGAGGCCTGAGCCTGAGCCCTGAGGCCTGAGGCCTGGGCCTGAGCCCTGAGCCCTGGGCCTGAGGCCTGAGCCCTGGGCCTGGGCCCTGGGCCTAGGCCTGAGCCCTGGGCCCTGGGCCTGAGGCCTGGGCCTGAGGCCTGAGCCCTGGGCCTGGGCCTGAGGCCTGAGGCCTGGGCCTGGGCCTGAGGCCTGGGCCTGAGGCCTGAGGCCTGGGCCTGGGCCTGAGGCCTGGGCCTGGGCCTGAGCCTGAGCCCTGGGCCTGAGGCCTGGGCCTGGGCCACTGAGCCCTGAGGCCTGAGGCCTGGGCCCTGGGCCTGAGGCCTGAGGCCTAGGCCTGAGCCCTGGGCCTGAGGCCTAGGCCTGAGGCCTGGGCCTGAGGCCTGGGCCTGAGGCCTGGGCCCTGGGCCTGGGCCTGAGCCCTGGGCCTGGGCCCTGGGCCCTGGGCCCTGAGGCCTGAGCCCTGGGCCCTGGGCCTGGGCCTGAGGCCTGGGCCCTGGGCCTGAGGCCTGGGCCTGAGCCCTGGGCCTGAGCCCTGGGCCCTGGGCCTAGGCCTGGGCCTGGGCCTGAGGCCTGGGCCTGGGCCCTGAGCCCTGGGCCCTGAGCCCTGGGCCTGGGCCTGAGCCCTGGGCCTGGGCCTGAGGCCTGGGCCTGGGCCTGGGCCACTGGGCCCTGGGCCTGGGCCTGGGCCCTGGGCCCTGGGCCTGGGCCTGAGCCCTGGGCCTGAGCCCTGGGCCTGGGCCTGAGGCCTGGGCCTGGGCCTGGGCCTGAGCCCTGGGCCTGAGGCCTGGGCCTGAGGCCTGAGCCTGAGGCCTGGGCCTGAGGCCTGGGCCCTGAGCCCTGGGCCTGGGCCTGAGCCTGGGCCTGAGGCCTGAGCCCTGGGCCTGGGCCTGAGGCCCTGGGCCTGGGCCTGGGCCTGAGCCCTGGGCCTGAGGCCTGGGCCTGAGCCCTGGGCCTGGGCCTGGGCCCTGGGCCTGAGCCCTGGGCCTGGGCCTGAGCCCTGGGCCTGAGGCCTGGGCCACTGAGCCCTGAGCCCTGGGCCTGAGCCTGGGCCTGAGCCCTGAGCCCTGAGCCTGGGCCTGGGCCCTGAGCCTGAGCCTGAGCCCTGGGCCTGAGCCTGGGCCTGGGCCCTGGGCCTGAGGCCCTGGGCCTGAGCCCTGGGCCTGAGGCCTGAGCCCTGGGCCTAGGCCTGAGGCCTGGGCCTGAGCCTGAGCCTGGGCCTAGGCCTGAGCCCTGGGCCTAGGCCTGGGCCTGAGGCCTGGGCCTGAGGCCTGGGCCCTGGGCCCTGGGCCTGAGGCCTGGGCCCTGAGGCCTGAGCCCTGGGCCCTGGGCCTGAGGCCTGAGCCTGGGCCTGGGCCCTGAGCCCTGAGCCTGAGCCCTGAGCCTGGGCCTAGGCCTGGGCCTGAGCCCTGGGCCTGAGCCTGGGCCACTAGGCCACTGAGGCCTGGGCCTGAGCCCTGGGCCTGGGCCTGGGCCTGAGGCCTGGGCCTGAGCCCTGGGCCTGAGCCTGAGGCCTGAGCCCTGGGCCTGAGCCCTGGGCCTGAGGCCTGAGCCTGAGCCTGAGCCCTGGGCCTGAGGCCTGAGCCTGGGCCCTGAGCCTGAGCCCTGGGCCCTGGGCCTGAGCCTGGGCCTAGGCCTGAGCCCTAGGCCTGAGCCCTGAGCCTGGGCCACTGAGGCCTGGGCCTGAGCCCTGAGCCTGGGCCACTGAGCCTGGGCCTGAGGCCTGAGGCCTGGGCCACTGAGGCCTGGGCCTGGGCCTGAGCCCTGGGCCTGAGGCCTGAGGCCTGGGCCTGAGCCCTGAGCCCTGAGCCTGAGCCTGGGCCTGGGCCTGAGCCTGAGCCCTGAGCCTGAGGCCTGAGCCTGAGCCTGAGCCCTGAGCCTAGGCCTGAGCCTGAGCCTGGGCCTGAGCCTGAGCCCTGAGCCCTGAGCCCTGGGCCTGAGCCTGAGGCCTGGGCCCTGAGCCTGAGCCTGAGGCCTGAGGCCCTGGGCCCTGAGCCTGAGGCCTGAGCCTGAGCCCTGGGCCTGAGGCCTGAGCCTGAGGCCTGAGCCTGAGCCCTGGGCCTGAGCCCTGGGCCTGAGCCCTGAGCCCTGAGCCTGAGCCCTGAGCCCTGAGCCTAGGCCCTGGGCCCTGAGCCCTGGGCCCTGGGCCACTGAGCCCTGAGCCACTGAGCCTGAGCCCTGAGCCCTGGGCCTGAGCCTGAGCCCTGAGCCCTGGGCCTGAGCCCTGAGCCTGAGCCTGAGCCCTGAGGCCTGAGCCCTGAGCCTGAGCCTGAGCCTGAGCCTGAGCCCTGAGCCTAGAGCCTGAGCCCTGAGGCCTGAGCCTGAGCCCTGAGCCTGAGCCCTGAGCCCTGAGCCTGAGCCCTGGGCCCTGGAGCCTGAGCCCTGGGCCTGGGCCTGAGCCCTGAGCCCTGAGCCTGAGCCCTGAGCCTGAGCCTGAGCCCTGAGCCTCGAGCCTCGACCCTCGACCCTCAAGCCCTAAGCCCTAAGCCCTAAGCCACTAAGCCCTAAGCCCTAGACCACTAACCCCTGAACCCTAACCCCTAAACCCTAACCCCTAGACCACTAACCCCTAAGCCCTAAACCCCTAAACCCTAAGCCCCTAAACCCCTAAACCCTAAACCCCTAAACCCCTAAACCCCTAAACCCCTAAACCCTAAACCCTAAACCCTAAACCCTAAACCCTAAACCCCTAAACCCTAAACCCCTAAACCCTAAACCCTAAACCCTAGACCCTAAACCCTAGACCCTAAACCCTAAACCCCTAGATCCTAGACCCTAAACCATAAACCCTAAACCCTAAAACCCTAAACCCCAAACCCTAAAAAAAAACCCTCAACCCTAAACCCTAAATCCTAAACCCTAAAAAAACCTCAACCCTAAACCCTCAACCCTCAAAAACCCTTAAACACTCAACCCTCAAACCCTCAAAAACCCTCAAACACTCAACCCTTAAACCCTCAACGCTAAACCCTCAAGCCCAAAACTCTAAAAAATCGTCAACCCTAAACCGTAAATCTTAAACCCTAAAACCCTCAACCCTCAAACCCTAAACTGTCAACGCTAAAAAACCCTAATCCCTAAGCCCTAAAAAAGTCCGAAACCCTAAACCCTAGATCCCAAACCCCATAAACCATGTAAACCCTAAACCCTAAATCCTAAATCCTAAAAATTCCTAAACCCTCAAGAGCAAACAGCGACACCCCAAACCCTAAAATTTAATTCATTATAGAATTTGGATGAAATCGAATGTTTAAAGTGTTGATTACTTTTTTCTCTATCTTTATATTCATCTAAGCTAGCATGATGGAAAAGGTTGTGCTGATCATTTTTTTCTTTAAATGGTATTTTTTAAGTCCGTCACTTCTTGCATGCATTAGATAATTTGGGTGCTTAAACCTTCTACAATTAAGTTGGAAGCCCATATAATCAAAGAGGTTTTGGTGCCACAAATGGATGAGCCCCAAGAGACAAGTCCGCGATCAGGGATGGCAAATCTTCGAATGGAAAATGCGTGCTTAGACGTTCTTTTTCCGTCCAATTCTTTTGTAGTATTGCATGTAATATGATTTATCATTTCTCTACCACTATATTTTCATTTCTGTTTGAGTTCTTGAAATTTAAATTAGAGTTTTCTCATTCGCAGAAGCTCATGAAAATGACACCGCAAATTGTGGATTAACAGGGTGTCATTGCAAAATCAGACTCTGATGTAGATAAGATGGAGAGAGTACACATGTTTGATGCACCAACAACTTGCTCGTTGCTAGAGAAATTGAACTAGAAAACAGACATTGATTAACCATCTCACCGAAAGGTATGTGATTTGCATGTTAAATTACCATCTACATCTTGCAACTCTATTAAGAAATAATCAGTTGGCGCTGTATGTTATTCAATTGCGTCTTTTATATGCCAATATATTCACTTTGTGTAAGTTTTGGTTTCTTTGATTTATAGGTAGATGACTTGCTGCTGAAAAATTGGATGTTAAAAGAGAAGAATTTGGAATTAGAAAAGTGAATTGAATCGCCAGCTATAGTCTCACGTTCTTCCTTTCGGGAAGGGAGGATCGAGAATAAATATGTTTTCAAACACTCTTTGAGATTTCTTGAACAAATATGTTTTTGAACCATTTCTTTGAAATCTAAAGAGTAGTTTCCCACGAAAATTTCATAATCATAGTTAGACAGCTTAACGAAGTAAGGAGGAAAAGTAAGAAAGTCAGCTTATTGGTGTCCTCTTCTCTTTTCTGGATTCATTTCATACTAACGAAATCAAGTCTATCATTAGAAGAGGAAGCTTATTGGGTTCTTTTTTCTTCTCTTAATGAACCTTGTAAAAACTAGTGCTTGTGTAAAATTCATTACATTTGTGGGCAATCCATTGTCTTGATGGAGTTTCTCCTCTTATGGAACATCAGCTAGGGTGTCAACGAGTTGGTTCGGTTCTCACCAATACCCAAACTAGAATAATATAAGGGGTTTATGACTTGATCTAATACCCAACCCATACTGCACCCCAAAAAGGATGGTTTGGGTTTTTGGTTCTCATCTTTTTTTCTTTTTCGTTTTTTTTTTGGTTGGGTTCCTTCCTCCCTATGCAAGCAGTTCGGTTCTACCCAAGAACCGGACCGAACCACCCATAGAAATAGGTCTGGTTTCTATTTTAGTGAAAATAGGTTCAGTTTTCGGTTCCAAATTTTTGGGAATCGATATTGTACAGGTAGGTTCTAGGTTCTGGATATTGAACTTACCCATTCACCCACTGACTTGGAAACCGGATAGTACCTGTTTTTGAAGTTGGAAAAAGATAATTTATTATTCTTCAATGATCTTAACTTCCCTTTAGCTTTATATTTCTATTTGTTTTGTATCGATATTTTACTTTGAACCTTTTTGTTGCTTGTACTATTTTGCTAGAATTGCTATTTGTCTTGGTTTTTTTAAAAAAAATTGAAGCAAAGAAAAAAAGAAACCAGTTCTCGATTCTCAGGTAGACCTTGTATCCAGACCAGACAAACAGGATAGGTTTCGAGGGTTGGCAACTAGTCAATAGGGTAATCTACCTTGGAACTAATCACCTGTAGTCAATTGAGCAGTGATTGTAGAAAAATAAACAAATTAAGTGGCTCTAGAAATCATAGACATAGAAAGCAATGTATCGAGCACACTGCCAAAAAGTTTAGCTCAATTATTCTCAACTCAATTGCAAAGTTTGATTGGAACATGGATAATCAGATGAACAAAGCGTCCAATCCCTCAGATTTAAGAACAAATCGTGACAGATTGATCTAAAATGCATGATATAAACAGCTTGACGATCATAGACAAACTTATACTACATATTACTTCAATACTGTCAATTCAGACATGAAACAGACCGAAAATACTTTTGAACAAGAATTTGATTTGGTGCCGTGCAAAAATTCGCACATAGAAGCTCGACTTGAGCTCAGTTTCAAATCAGAACACCGTCTAGTCTGGAAATCAGTATTTACCCAATCGCAAACATCAACGTCTAACGGATATAGGGTTGAATTTCAAACCCTTGCTCGCAGGTCTCTAAGACTAGAGAGACAGGGAGAAAGAAGCTTCTTGAGTATTGATTACTAAAGAAGACGAGAATGAGCGCTCCTTATCGCTCTAAAATCAAAACGGATTACCACATGTGGTGGTAGAGGTGGAGACGATTCAAAAGGGTCACGATCCCAGTTTCTCAAGAGATGGAAGGAGATCAAGGGCTCGTGCCTTTATTGACGAACTGCATGCGTAGGTGGCGTGGCGGTGGGTGTAACGGTACAAAGGAAATTCCAGCCTAGACAATCACCTGTATTTGACACTTCATCATAGAAGAGTGACTAATCGAGTCTTGTTCATGAAGATTCGAGCTAGGGTTTTATACCACAAACCTTGTGACGTAATAACTTCATCATGGAAGAGCAGCAGCTAATCCACCAAGCAGAAGCGAAAATGCGTCCGAAAGAGAAAACCTTATCAGGAGGAGGAGGAGGAGGATAGAGATCTCGAGATTGGGGGAGGAGTGGGACAGGCGTCATGAGAGAGAAAGAGAGAGAGAGAGAGAGAGAGAGAGAGCGGCGTGCGTGACTGACCTCGTGAGGCTTGTCCGGCCGAGAATTGCTTCACCTGTGTTTTCTCGTCTAGATGGACAGGGATGTTAATGTGCAGCCTCAGATCGTGCGTGCCACGATTCCATTGGTGGCCAGGCACCGGCCAAAAGTGAAAGAAAGGAAAAAAATCATTAAAAAATCGAAAAAAATAAATATTATTAAAAATTATCCACATCAACGTGGCAGTGTCGTGTAAGCTGGCCGACTTTCATGTCAACGATATCCAGCCAAAATTAACCGGAAATACTGAATTGGACAAAAATAAAAGGTGGAAGAATCAATCGACACCAAAAAAAGGTTTAAAATTAAATTAGTACCAACATAAAAGATTTAGGATTTTTCCATCACTTTTCCCTTGGACCATTTGTGAGTGAAAAACTACTGTTAAACACAATAAAAGTACCATTCGAATATAATTGTCAAATGAGAAAAAAAAATACAGAGTCAATAGGAGGTGTCTTTTTTCTTTTTTTGGTCAGAAAAAGAAGTCATTTCATTCATGTTAAATAGTTGATAAGTACACCAAAAGAGCTTCTAAGCATAACAAATCTCAAAGGGCTTGTGGTGGATTGAAAACCCAATTGAGTGGGAGGATATTATGAACTTGAGCTTTAACGATCCAATCCGCAGCCTTGTTATGGGTTCGTGCACAGTGGGCCAACCGATGGCCTTTTACTCTGATAAGCAAGTCTTTACTCTCTCTAATCAGTGCATGGACTTCCCAAGAGTCCTGATCTGTGCCTTGAAGCATTCTAACTAAAAAAAGATTATCTGACTCCAACTCTATCTCTTTACATTCTTCTCTTCAAAGCCACATGAGTTTAGCCACTTCAATGCTTCCAACAGAGCTAAGGTTTCGGCATGGAGGGGAGATTGAACCTGCACAAAGCTCGTAAATCCGTCAATCAGCATTCCGGAGGAGTCTCGGCACACCCACGACACCGCACCAGCCCCTTCTCTCTCTAGAAACGCTCCATCTAAGTTTTTTTTAAGAGATCCCAAGTATGGTGGAATCCAAGAAATCTGTAAGTTCTCCTTTCTTTTACCTTTTCCTATGGGTTTAGAGCTCCGACGAGTAATTTTGTCATTCATTGCACAAGCATCCATGACAACACTCCTCAGATCTGGTTTGGTGCCCCTAAATATGAAATTGTTACGAGATTTCCATATGTGCCAAGAATAGCTGTGACAAGTTCCAAGTTTGGCTTATCCCTTTTGGTGCTTCGGTAATTTAGTAACCATTGATCAATTCGATTGAGTCCATGACTCGAAATCCTGACTTGTACCCACGAATCTGACCAAATTTCTTGAGTCCATGAACAGAGGAGGAACAAGTGCTCAAGAGTTTCTCGATTCTGCTGGCAAAGAGGGCAAATTAAGTCAGGGATTATGTTTCTTTTGAGAAGGTTATCCTTTGTAGGCAAGGCGTTTTGGCAAATACTCCATAAAAACATCTTGAGTTTTGGCGGGACATCTAGTTTCCATAATTTATTCCAAAGTTCTGATGGGGGCTGGTAGGAAGAGGAGGGTTGTTGTATGCATGATAATGAATCGTCTTGTCTGAGTTGGTTGTGCCCATTTTTCACTGAATACAATCTCGATTTAGTCCCTGTCCAGACCACTCTATCCGCTTCATTTTCCTTCAATAAAGGAATAGATGTTATCTCCTTCACTACTCTGTCATCAAACAGTCGCCTAAGTGTCTACTCATCCCAATTGGGCACATTCTTGTCTATAAGATCAGCAACAAACATTGGGTCATTCCTTACCAAAAAAAACAAACATTGGGTCATTGCGATTCGTTGGGCCTCCAATAACCCCTGATGGTAACCACTTAACCTCCCTCACGCTAATGGATTCACCATTCCCTACAGACCACATAGTCGACTTCGTAATGGCATCCCTACCCATGATCAAGCTCTTCCAACCCCCACAATGGTCTAGTTCCCTTCCTCGCATGCTAGAAATCGGTATTAGGAAAATAAATTCCTTTTAAAAGTTTGCTCCATAATGCGGATGGAGACTGAATGATCCTCCAGGCTTGCTTCCCCAACATGGCCTTATTGAAGGTGATCAAATCCTTGAAGCCCAAGCCTCCTTTGTCCTTCTTGTTTTAAGTAACTCCCATTTTTTCCAATGTATACCAACTTTTGATTCCCCATTCCTCCACCAAAAGGCAGCAATTTTTTGCTTGCGCTCTGGTCCCCCCACGAAGGGACCAGAGTTCAAACCCCAGCGTAGTCGTTAGGGATTCTTAAGTGTGGCGCCGTGGTGGTGGGTCCTGCGCTAGCGTCACCCCAGGTTTACTCCTCCGGCTGTCGGCCGTGCGGGGGGTTCCTGGGTTACCAAAAAAAAAATAGATAAGGGAATTTTGAAAATGGATATCACATATTGTGGTATTGCTTGAATCACAGCCTTTAGAAGCACTTCTTTCCCTGCCTTTGAAATCAAATTTTCCTTCCACCCTTCCAGTTACATATTCACCCTAGCCAGAATCCATACAAACATGTTTTTCTTTGAATTTCCCCAATCCGAGGGTATTCCCAAATATTTTCCTGTTTTTTCTATTTCCGAGACACAATTCTTGGGCCATATTCTGTCTTAATCTCAGAGGGCAACTGGAGCTAAAGAAAATTCCTGATTTATTCAGGTTAATAGTTTGGCCCGTAGCATAACAATGTTGGTTTAAAACCGCAGCCACATTTTGACATTCATTCACTGTACCATTCAAAAAAAAGATAGAGTCATCAGCAAAAAGCAAATGAGTGAGTGTTGGGCAAAATCTATTGAATAGGAGGTGTCTTCAATTGGTATATTTTATAGAAAATTTGGAATAAAACAAAGAATATAATTAAATAATCTCGCCAAACCAGATATAGAGAGACAATTTTCCAAATAGAAAGAAGCTTGGCAGTGTGGGGTGGGAATCCCCCGTCGTCTACTCTCATGTTATCATCATCATGTCAAACCTTAACCAGCATCGTTCTTCCCTCGTATTGTTGTTTGCCTGCATCTCCCTCTTCGCGTTCCGGCCGTTTGCTGAGGATGTCTACTCAGCGTCCCCTTCACCTCCTTCTCAAATGCCACGAATTGCCGATTGAGATGGAGCCCTCTTCGTCGGAAAAGCATGAGGAGGGCGATGGCGACGACGACTACGAAGAGAAACCAGAGCGGGTCGTCCAAGTGCCCCGGCAAAAGTACATCCCAATCACTAAGGCGCAGCTTTTGGACGCCATTTTGATGACCGCGTTCGACAATCAGGACGAGGCCCTTCAATTCCTCAATGTGTCTCGGTAAAACTTACTCGCTACTCCTCTCATCTTCTTCATCGTCCTAAGCGAATCGCACAAAAACTTGATTGTAGTTCCTCACTCGTTTACTTCCATTGGACGCCGGCCAAGGTGTTTGGACGCCATTATTCATGCTGAACATAAAGTCGTTTTGGAAGACATGCGGGCTGATTATTCCATCATTTCGGCTTTCGCGGGAAAGGAGGAATCGGTTGATGGTGGGAGGCACGGTGAGCTCGTCGCCGATAAGATGAAGTCTGACGCGACCACGGATGGCGAGGAGGGTAAGATAGAAGTTGAGGAGCAATTTCCTCTACTGTCCGCTACTATGTTGAAGAACCTGGTTGGTTCTTCCGTAAACAATGGGAGGAAATGCATTGGTGATCCATCCAGGTTAGTTATGATGCCATAAAGCGGCAAACGTGCTTCAAAATTCAAGTGAATTAAGTATCCATTGAGTCGCCATTAATTTGTTAGTCCAGTTCGTGCTCAGGCAAATTTGACTCACAACGGCCATTTTTGTTAGAGTTGCTGTGGCCACTCGTTTCCAGCGGGCTTTCATGCAACTTCTTTGCAATGCACAGTTTGAAGAACTATCGGCTAGTGATTTAATGTTGACGTCCGCATTGAATACTGACTATCTTCTTACGTTGCCCATATATGTTGACTGGAAGAGAGCTTCTAAGGCAAATGCTATAATATACAGGTAAACATAAACCAGATAATGGTGTTGAAAGTTTGATACTTCACCAATCTCTACACCAATTTCGGAAATGCCCACTGAAAAGATGTATTACTGTTGGAGATTTATTATTCAATAACCATGTTGTAATGCAATCCGCTGTTGCATAGTTTCGACTGATGTACAATGCTGATGACAGGACAAATGATTGCAGCATGCCATTGTTTCTGGTGCTTAAAATGTGCTCTCTTTATCAATTTTGTTTTATTCTTGCTATATATGTATTTTGATTGCAAGCACTGAATCGTGCAGTTATCTTCCTTTGACTCATCATGCACTAGAGTACTTGCTATATATCAGCTTATCATGTATGTGAAGAAGCTAATCAGATGAGATTGCATGCTTCTGTTCTTACATGCAAACACTTGGACAAATTGGGACTGTGGAACCCGATACAAAGTATAGTCGTAATGCTTAACACATAAATATATTTACAAGTGTGTGTTCTGATCCCACTTAATGGGATAAGAGGCAGTTTCTCTTACAGCTAAAGCAACCAAGAAGTTTGGCTGTACTTCTATCAAGTTGGGTTTCCATCGTAGAGCTCTGCCACTATATATCGAGTTATCTCGATTGTTACTCTGCCAGTATAGAATCATTAAATTTAGATTGTACTGCTAATTGCTTTTATATTAATGCAGTCCAGTAAAGAAGAAGGTGCTTGGATGTCTTAAATAGCTTCTTTACTAATATACTGACACTGAAATTTTATTTGTTGGATCTTCTAATTGTACTAAGTAAGGAAATTAGTTTAATATTTTTCTGCAGTCAATGGATCTTTACCTTAGTTGTGGGGAAAATTTGTAACTTCTCTACAGCAGTGAGCCATATGAAGATGCTGACTTTCTCATTTGCGATCTCTTCAGTGAATCTATGTAGATGACTTGCTATTGGCTTACATTTTCTTTCCAGTCTGTCATTATCAGCTCATATCATACAGGCGGGGTTATGCAACTGAGAGGCAAAAGGGCCTACTGTTAGTTGAAAAATTGGACTACATACAGTCCAAACTTCTGCAAGGAATTCTCGTTACCATATCAAAACCATTGGGGAAGCTTGGGGCGTGGGTGATTGAGGTCATTTTTTTCTCTGCAACATGTTTTTACGCCCAAGGACCTCATCTTCTCTTTGTAATTACTGAATGCCTGTAGATATAAGTGAAGGCTGCATTAGTTTAGTTCAATAGAAATATGCTTTTTGTTCTGGAATTCTTTTTCTACAGCACAATAAAATCTGAAGAACTTTTTGGATATCAAGAATATAGAGTGAAGGTTGGAAATATCAAAAGATGAATCTCGTTTTAGAAAGAGAAAATAAAGGAGAATTGTGGAGATGGAAGTTCAGGAGCAAAACTAATTTGATCAGAATCTTTTGGCCCCGTTAGAGTGTAGAACTTTTGTGATTTCCTTTTCCATGGATGAGCTTGTTACGTATCCATGGAAGTTGTTTTGAACAATGATAACGATGTTTTTTAAGCCATTAGAATTGAAATGATACTTCTAAAAGATTTTTGTTAGTTGACAAAAGAGTCCAAAACAGCTGTTTTGAACAATGACAACTATGTTTTTCAGCCGTCGTAATTTTTTTTTTGAATTTTTTGGGCTGAAAATTCTAAAAAATTCACTGTGCCTGTCATCCAAGCTTTAGCTGAAAATAGACTGCAGTTTCCTTGTTTTTAACGAAAACAATTTCCCTACTATGTCACAAGCACACTCTGTAACATATTATTTCCCATGAAAAGAGAAATTGATAGTTTGAAATATTTTTGTAAACCAAACATACCAAGAGGTTCTTCGAGGCTTGCCCTTCGGGTTCTGCAATTTAAGAAATGTGAGTCATTTAATAATGTGTAAATTCTATATAAGGCAATTTCTATGTAGGAACTTACTTCAAGATGTGAAAGAGATAAAGCTAGAATCATTTTTTACTTATGTCAAGCTGTACTGCCTAACGGAAAAAATGACAATATCTGAATATGAATTGCCCTTACCATGCATCATCTGCTTTTCTCCCTTTAGAGAATATGGCTTAATTTTATTGTGTTAAACAGAAATTGAAAGGTTCTTATTCAACTGAAGAAATCAAGGATTGGACAAAGAAGTTTAAGCATTGGGTTTTAGAAGCTTCCGAGTTGCAGAACTCAGATTTCCTAGAGATCCTTGATGGTACATTTGAAGTAGGATTGCAGTTGAATCAGGAGCTCCCTATCTGGCTTGCAGCCCAAAAGGCAGTGCGACGTTATGAAGGCATCTTATCATCAATTGGACCTCGTGGAAGGCTTTTAAGGAAATTGCTTACATGGACTGGACTTGTGCCTCCAATGCCAGAAACCCCATTCGAGTTCAAGGGTGATAATGATGAGTCTGAACCTTATTTAAGGTTTGTGAACTGAATTTTAGTTTTCTTCCTTTCGTCGATTAAATCCTTCAATATTTTATTGGTCAAATTTTGATACTAGAATGCATTTTATTTAACATAATAGATTAAGTGTTTATGTTCACCCAGGCCAATCTCCATATCCAGGATTTCACTTAGTGACATATGGAGGCCAGTTACGGAAAAATCCAGGGCAAACAATGTTTGGGAAGTGTTGAAGACCGGAGTTTCCATTCTCCTCTCGCAATCTACCCTTCAGGTATTCAGCTCCATGAAAGTACTGCTTTTTCGACGTCTTATACTTTTATTGATCTATCCTTTTAAGTTGTAGGTCGTTGACTAGGTATTAAAAAACATTGCACTGTTGAGAGTGGAGGTGAGCACAGTCCTTTTTCATTCTGTTGGACACCGACCCAAACAGACTGCATTAATACGGTTTACCAAACCAAACCACACCAAGTTCATTTAGGTAATTTTTATTCCACCCTATTTTTCAATGCAAGTTGAGCTGCTAACTGCTTTTGTTTTATTCGCAAATTGTGTGGCAAGCCAGACTCTGTTCTTAAGCCTAGCAAATTTCTTCTCTACAACCAAAAGAGATTTCCTCTACAATCTATGGCATGACCCACTTCATTTTGAATAGGTTTTGGTGAACAAAAACAATAAGGCTATAGTGGTCTACATTTAAGATTAGAGAGAGAAACCATTTTTATATCTTGAAAAATCCCATTTGAATGTGTTTTTCATTCCTCGTGGTGTGGCTGTACTATTGGACAACTATGTGCACTATTAGGTGGTTTATATTATCAACTAAGCAAGCTTTTTGTTATTAGGAAGCGGCCTTCCAAGAGTTGGTATTGCTCTATACTGAAGATGTGAACGAAAGTGATGTGCAAGGTGAATCTGAGTTTAAATCATTGCAAGTAAAGATCTATGAGAGGATCCCTATTCCAGATTTGCTGGTAAATACTTTTGATTCTGAAATTACCATGTTTGTCATTTACTTAATATTTCTACATGAATCAATAAGCTCTCAACTTCTACGATTGAATTCTCTTCATTTTTTGCAATTGATTAGGTTATCTTTCCTCACAAAAGGCTATCATTCCGTATCATAGACACGGTATGTAGAAGATCTACTCTCATCATGTCTTGAATGAAGTTCTTTTAACTTCTCCAGATTTAGTTCTTCCTTCAGTGAAGTAGGTTAGGGCGTAATAAAGAAAGTGATCTATCTAAATTACTTCCATTCACATCACCCACAGGTTCTTGTTTAATCGACAAAACCAAAATTTTCTACCTGTTTTACACCATTTCAAGTAACTTCTATGGTTAATTACAATGATAAGAACAAAACTTTCATGGTTAATCACATTTAAAATAAAGAAGGTACAAAGGATGTATATCTACACCACCCGCTTGGGTGGCGCTGCTGGAACGCGCACTCTTCCTTTCGCAAAAGGTTGAGTGTTCGAATCCCGGGTGCCGCAGGGTGACTTAACTGGTGGTATGTGTGTGGTGGCTAGCACGTGTTGCCCCCAGGGTTTACTCCCCGGCTGTCGACCGTGCAGGGGTTCCCTGGGTTATCAAAAAAAAAAAAAGATGTATATCTACTGGATAAGAAGACCTTAAATCCCAGTACTCATTAAAAAGTGTTACATTGCTCAATATTTGAAGCTCATAATGATCTTTATAATATTTAGGAAAGGTGTTGAGTTGTGTTGAAGTAAGAAAATATGAGCCCCAAATCTATTATTTGATACTCCTGATAATTGCTTACTTGTAAGCGGTTTGTGCACACATAAAAGAGTTACAAATTGCTCTAGGAGTTCAATGCTGGCTTGTTGTTGACTACATGTTGTGGGACCCTATATTCTTCATGTTAGTTAGAGAGTTTGGCTTAGTGGTGTGCACCAAGTCCACTTCAAGCCAAGAATCGGCTAGAACCATCCGGTTCAAGTCCGGTTCCAGGTTGGTTCGCAAAATTATTGGTCCAGTTCTCGATACTGAAACCGTGGAATTGGCCTTTATCTGGTCTGGCTCCCGGTTCTTATGTTAGAACCACCTATGCAACCTTGGAACCAACCAACCAAGCTGGTTCTAGGCTCGAACAAATCTAGAACCACTCTTTGCATAATACCACTAAGCTAACTAGAGTTTACTTGACAACATCTCCAAAAAATATTTTATGACGTCTATGACCTGATTTTTACAAAAGAATTCTCGAGTAGTATTGGAAACCGACATGAGATCGGCCAAGTGTAATTGATTCAGTTCCCGATTCTAGCTTTGGAAATGAATCGCCCAATTCCTGAGTACAGTCTCTCTTGTGAAAATCAGTCATAGATGTTGTATGTTATTTTCCATTGCTCATGTCCAGGCCAGTTGCGGATCAAGTGTAACCGATACCTCCAGGGTCAGTACTAGGTTCTAGCCCCAAAATTGACACGTCCTGAAACCGATCACCCTTGATCTAGATGTCCAAGCAGCAATAATCTTTATAAATCTGATTTTTCAATCTCAGTTTTCCCTGCAATGATTACAGGAATTGATACTCCACCAATTGTTGTAGGCTAACAACACTCTGTCCTTTTTCTGGTTATTTATTATTCAAAAGCTGGCAGCATAGCTCCAATGAAATCTTATGTACCTAGAGAACTTGTGCTATCTGCCATTACCTTCACATGGCTTTTTCCTAGTTGAACACTAGACATGGAAAGGCCTTATCTTGACTACATATGTAAGAATTTTCGTGAAGTAGTGAGTAGTTGCGACTTACATATTTTCCTTGATCATATGGGTCAGTTGTGACATAACAGCACTGTCCAAATCAGGTTTTGTCCACTATCAGGTTATTGATCAGATATGCACTTTACTTGTAGGTGCGCTTGGACATTGCCACAGTGTTGGGACTTCTGGCCTACATCATAAACTACAAATTTGAAGATATAGTATCCTCACCGTATGGAATTCCTGCCTTTGCACAATTCTTCACCTGTTTTTAATCATCTTCCTTTCAGAAGGACATTGCACATAGGAAAGAACCTAATTTTTTGGGCATCCGGTAGTCTTCTATTGGAATGTTAGAACGTACTTTATATGTTTTCTTCTCAAACTAAAGTGTCAAGTTGATGCTTTTCTACTACAAATTTAAATGTATTGTGTAGAAGACTCTAGGAGGCCTTGCTGGGGAAGACATAGTGTGAGAGATGTGCGCATATGATATAGGATGGCACTGAAGTTCTAGTTTGGGTTTGGGAAGGAATGGATGGATATTCGTAGGAGGAATAGAAGTTCATGAATAAAGTGGTATCAGAGTTTGTACGGATAAGAAATGATGTTTATGGATCAGAACTTAACGAATAGTGTTAGCCATCTTGGAAATAAGGGAAGCAAAAAAATCGATCAATATCCTAAGTGCTAGATTTCTCATGGTTGGACTGTTTTGTCAGTATGAGCATAGATTATAATAAGTACTAATGATTTTCATTGCTTTTGAGCCTTTCAGTTGTCTTATCATAGTGCATGCAGATTGCCCTAAAGATTGGTTATATTGGAATTTTTATTGCTATCCTTTTTCTTTTTTGACCAAAAGTTTCTATGCCTATTTTAAGATGACAATTTTCAAGCTTTAGGGGTATTCTTTTTAATTGGGCTTTGTCCATTATCCCATGATCTTTGATGAGACGAAATGAAAAAGATGGCAGTCTCTTGCTATGCTTCGGAAACTGCTGCGCCTTAGACCACAAATTTTGATTATTAAGGTTGGTTATATTGTTAGTGAAAGCCGTTGGCTCATTGACTAAGATGGAGGTGAAATGTAATTAGTGAAACTCTACTAATATGATGCAAATTTTGTTGTTCAAAATACAGAGTAAATAGCAGCAAGAAATATTACGTTAAATCGAAACGACACAAAGTATTACAGGAGCTTCAGCCTGTTCTTCAAAATCTTGACTGGGTTGGCTTGGCTATGTGGTATAGTGGAGCAAGAAAAAAAATAGATTAGGGGACTAAAAGGGAACAAGAGGATTCAAGGAAAAAGATTGGTTACCTGCTCTTAATGGTCAAAGCAAACCCTTCCATTCTGAATTCTTTATTTCGAAATAACTTCAATGTTGCTTCTGGATTGAACTTCTGTCTCTATGGTGATTATTTCAGAATTTTTCAATTTTTTAAGCCTCTCCTTTGCAGAATACTCAATTTTTCCACTAAAATTAAATGTAGGTCAGCAATATTTCTTGATGCAATTGCCATTAGCGCCCTTTTTATATTTCTGATTCGTGTGGTGCTGGGTTACAAGCAGACACGAGATAGGTATCAAGTAAGCAAATATAACTTACTCTTATGTGATGATATGACTACAGAAGCATGCTTTTTTATTGTTACTGTTAGTTGAGATTTTGTTATTACAGTTATTGGTGAACAGGACTCTTTATGAGAAAACTCTAGCTAGTGGATTTGGCTCTGTTCATTTTCTTTTGGATGCTTCCGAACAGCAGCAGGTAAGAAGATATCATTTTGCTTTCAAGGCATGAGATTAGCCTATTATCAGCAGTACATATTTTGGAACTATGGACAAATGGCTTCAGTTTTAGGCAATTGAATCTTCAACTTTTTTCTATTAATTATGCAACTTGGTCGTCAAGTACATGAACACATTCTTTTGAAAGGACTTAATTCAATAAGGGGAGTAAATGCAATTGTTCTAAGAATCAGACTGGATAGGTTTGTTGGACAAAAAATAATATTAAACCTGATCAGTAGCTAGCTCTGTTGAATTGGGAGTAAGCCAAATTAATACTGTTCCCTTTCTGGATTACTTTCCAAATTTTGTCAGGTTTTCAAATCATTAATATTATCAATACAGTAAAGGAAAGCATTTTAAGAGTGAAATAAGAATTATTTATTTCAAATTCCCTAATTTACCACCTTTAATTGCTGCATGCAGTACAAGGAGGCTATTTTGGCCTATGCGATCCTACTAAAAGCAAACCAAGACCAGGTTTTCTCTTTCTCCTGTTAATGTTTGTGCAGTACAAGGCGGCTATTAGTTTTTACAATAAGTTTCTATTTATATACATCAGGGACCTAGTTAGAGATAAAATCTATTTAATAGGTTGTTGGTAGCTAATAGATAGTTGATAGCAGGATGACAACTAAAACTAATTAATAGCTATGACAGCTAACTCTACAATTAGCAAGTAACACATTCCAAAACTCCCCCTAAAGCTGGCTTGAAGAAATTTTCCATAGACAGCTTGCTCACTAGACGGACAAATTGCCTTCTATGCAGTCCCTTGGTCAGAATGTCAGCAACCTGTACATCACTTGAAATATACGGCATACAAATCAGCCTGCTATCGAGTTTTTCTTTGATAAAGTGTTTATCAACTTCCACATGCTTTGTCCATTCATGTAACATAGGATTATGAGCAATTGCGATTGCTGCCTTATTATCGCAATACACTTTCATTTGTGTGGAATTTGGGATCTATAGTTCATCCAAGAGATCTTTAATCCTCATAACTTTGTAGACACCATGTGCTACTGACCAAAACTCAGCTTTGACACTGCTTTTTGCCACCACACTCTGCTTTTTACTCCTCCAAGTGACTAAATTTCCACCAACAAATGTGCAGTAGCCTAAAGTAGATCTCCTATCCATAATGCTTCCAGCCCAATCTACATCGGTGAACACCTCAATTTCCAGATGTCCATGTTTCTCAAACATTAGACCTTTACCAGGACTTCCCTTCAAGTAGCGTAGGGTTCTATATACTACTTCCAAATGCTTTGGCCCTGGTGAGTGCATGAACTGGCTCACCATACTTACAGCAAACGCTATGTCAGGTCAAGTGTGAGATAAGTAAATAAGTCGACCGACAAGCCTTTGATTCCTTTCTCGGTCTATCACTTCTTTAGCCTTGGCTGGTTCAAGTTTTAGATTTGGCTCCACGGGTGTCTCCGCTGTTTTACATCCTAATAAACCTGTTTCTTTGAGCAGATCAAGCATATATTTGTGTTGGTTTACAAATATGCCCTTCTTGGATCTCACAAATTCAATTTCAAGGAAATATTTCAAGACACCCAAATCCTTAAACTCAAACTCCTCAGCCAGCTTCTCTCGCAAGCTTTCCAACTCAACTCTATCATCACCAGTTAGTATTGTATCATCAACATAGACAATTAGAATGGCACACTTACCTTCCTTTGAGTGTTTATAGAATAAAGTGTGATCCCCTTGACTTTGGTGATAGCCGAACCTTTTAACCACCTTCTAGAACCGTTCAAACCACGCTCTTGGGGATTGTTTAAGTCTGTACAACGACTTTTTCAATCTGCAGACCTTGCCTTCATTTTCTACAAAACCTGGTGGCAAACTCATAAACTCTTCCTCCTCCAAGTCACCATTCAAGAACGCATTCTTCACGTCTAACTAGCGTAAGAGCCAATCAAAAATAGCAGTGAAAGATAGTAAAATCCGAACAGAATTTATCTTGGCAACTGGGGCAAAAGTTTCCTAATAGTCAACTCCATAAGTCTGAGTGAACCCCTTCACCACTAGCCTTGCTTTATACCGTTCAACACTCCCATCAGGTTTACATTTTACAGTAAATACGCATTTACAGCCAACAATCTATTTTTCTTCTAATGCATCAACCAATTCCCAGGTGCCATTCTTCGTAAGTGCCCGCATTTCATCCTCAACTGCCGTCTTCCACTTTGGATCCTTCAAAGCTTCCTGGATATTTCTAGGAATGGATATGTGAGGCAGGTTTGACACAGACGCTCTATGATGATGAGACAACTATTGGTGTGACACATGTTTTGATATAGGATGCTGAGTACATGATCTAACCCCTTTTCTAAGATCTATAGGCCTATCAAGATTAGAAGTATTAGTTTCAGAATTTGAGACTAGAATGGAGGGAAAAAAAATTACTACTAAGATCACCTAATGATGAAGGTAAGAGATTATTTCCTGGGGTGGCAGACAGATGGGGCTTCAAGACAAAGTTCTGATCTACAACCTTTTGAAGAGTTTTTCTTCTAGTATAAACATGAAGCTCGGGCTTGTTGATCACATTGTGATCTTGAACTTGTTCTCCCCTTGTCTTTGACACATCAAGATTCGGCAAAGGTGTTTCCGAAGACTCAAACAAAGGAGTGGGAAGGATAGGAGAGTTTGAGTGCCACAAAATCTCTTCACTAACTTCGGCATTCTCCCCCTAAAGAGATTTGTTGGAAAAAAAATGGTTGACTCTATGAAGGTGACATCCATAATGATATGAATTTTGCCAGTTAGTGGATTGTAATACTTTTAACCTCTTTGGTTAGGTGCATACCCTAAAAACACGCTCTTTCAAGCCGAGGATCTAATTTGGATCGACACTGACTTGGGAGGTGGACAAATGCATTGCAACCGAACACCCTTAGAGGAATATCAGATAAAATACGGGCTAAGGGTACACTTGTTTGAAACAATCTAAGGGAGTAGTGTAGTTTAATACCCAAGTAGGCAGCCTATTAATTAGATAAGATGCTGTTAACATAGCTTCCCCCCATAAGTATTTAGGTACATGCATTGAAAAGCTTAGGGCACAAGATACTTCAAGAATATGGCAATATTTGCGTTTGGCAATGCCATTCTGTTGGGGTGTAATTTGGCAAGTTGACTGGTGAAGGATGCCTTTTTCTCTCAAAAAAACTCCCCAAAAACTGGTTATAATATTCAGTACCATTATCGGTACGAAGGATATTACTAGTAGTGCGGAACTGTGTCACAACCATTTGATAAAAAGTTTTGAACAGGGACTCGACTTCAGACTTGGCACTCATCAAGTATGTCTAACATAAACGGGTGTGATCATCTATAAAGGTGACAAACCATCGTTTCCCGGTTTTTGTTGGCACAGGTGAAGGACCTTAAACATCACTATAGATTAAATAAAATGGTGATGATGCACAATACTGCTTTGGACTATAATGAGTACAATGACTTTTAGAAAAAAGCCAATTGTCACAGTGTAGTGAAGAAACATCCACACCTTTGAACAAATGAAGAAACAAATGTTTCAAGTATTCAAAGCTAGGATGGCCTAATCTATGGTGCCAAACCATTATTTTTTCTTGAACAGAGGAAGAACTGAAAGTTCCATATGCCTGAGCTTTTTTATCAAAGCCAAACTCTTCAAAATAGTAGAGACCATCCCTCATCCTGACACTGCCAATCGTCTTTTCCGAGATCTGATCCTGAAACTCACAATAGGAAGCAAAAAAAACTACACGACAATTAGACTCTTTAGAAAGTTTACTGACAGACAATAGGTTACAAGCTAACTTAGGAACATGCAGTACATTATGAAGTGTAATGGAATCAAAAAGTGGAACTGATCCTTTGCCTGCAATAGACAAAAAACTCCCATCAGCAATTCAAATTTTTTGGTTGCCGGGACAAGGAACATAGAATGTGAACAAATATGGAATATTAGTCATATATTCCGATGCCCTTGAATCAATGATCCAAGGTACAGGTTTTCGAACAACAGGAGAGGGCGTTAAGATTTCTACCTTGGTGGGCAATCGAAGTAGTAGGATTACCCGATACGGACCCAGCCTGAAGTAGCTGCAGAAGATGGTCTAGTAGTTATTTGCCGAAAGGGAATGCGGTGGCCTCATTAGTTGTAGGAGGCACACACTAAGATGGCTTCTTATCACGGCTGAACGAATCTGGTCGGCCATGAATCCTCCAACAGGTCTCCCGTGTATGACGGGGTTTGTTGCAGACATCACACCAAATACGGGGTTTCCCATCTGATCTTCGCAAGTTGGCGGGGATTTTGCTTACATTATAGTTGTAGGAACACGGCTCTTCTTGTCTTCGGAGGTAGCCAATGCTGAACCTTCCAGTGATCCATCCTTTCCGCCGGTAGCTTCCCTGCCCAGCATTATTCCCCCTCTGCTTTCTTCTCTCTAAACCTCTGAGAAAACCTCGCCAATAGGTGGAAGAGGCTGATTCCCAAGTATTCTGCTGCATACCTCATCAAACTCATCTCGAAGCCCTACCAGGAAAGCGTAGATACATTCTACTTCTACAATTTTCCTGTAACGATTACCATCATCAATACATGTCCGCTCATGGTCATTGAATAAATCCAGTTCCTCCCACAAACGTTTCAAAGAGTGAAAGTATTTTGTGACAGTTTCCTCTCCTTGCCGCATCTTCCCCAGTTTCAAGGTTAACTCGTAGATTTGAGATTAATTATCTAAATCTGAGTACATCTCACACATAGAATCCCAGAGTTCCTTGGCAGTATGATAGCCCAGATAGTTTGCATCAATATCTTCTTCCATGGAGTTGGTCGACCACGTCATAAGCGTCGAATTCTCTGCATCCTAGATAGCCCAAGTGGGGTCATTTGTCTATGGTTCTACGATATCTCCAATCAGATAGCCAATCTTTCCCCTGCCCCGTATATACATTCGAACAGATTGAGACCACCTAAGAAAGTTATCTCCATTCAGCTTTATGAAAGTGATCTGAATAGGATGAGGTTCAGTGGACTTTGTGAGAAGTGATGGGGGGTTAGACTGGGTGGTTGATGGTTCGTCTGACATAGTGATCGAACGATCAAAGGGAAAGACCAAAAAAAAAAATCACCCGAGGTAAATAGATAAAGGACCTTCGGGCTATGATACCATGCTAAAGGAAAAAATACTGACGTATTATTATTAGTTTTTGCAATAAGTCTCTATTTATATACATTAGGAACCTAGTTAGAATTAAAACCTATTTAATGGATAGTTGGTAGCTAATAGATAGTTAATAGCAGGATGACAACTTACACTAATTAATAGGATGACAACTAACACTAATTAATAGCTATGACAGCTAACTCTACAGCTAGCAAGTAACACATTCCAACAGTTTGGCACGTTACTTCATCTACTGAGTGTGCTTAAAGCAACTAGTCTAAATTCCCTAGTACATGCCGCATTAACATGGTTCTAGTAACACCTGTGAAGTTGCTTTGTGTTAAAGTGTCAAAGAAATGTTTTGTAATCGAGTAAAGTTGTGTCATTGGAAAGCATTATTTTGTCTTTAATCATGCTTAAAAAAACTCGTATATAATAAATTAGTATCAATTCATGATGCTTTCGTGTTTGATATTGTCTGTTTGTGTTGGAAATTGCCAGCCTCTTTTTATTTCATTCAGTTTCTAATAAAAAGCTAGTTTCAGAATGAGTCAGCCTGTGATATAGAGTGATAATTTATTATGTACATATAGAGGAGAGAAAACAAATTACTTGAGTTGATTGATGGGGAATGGCTTTGGTAGTGTCAGATCCAGGTGCTGAATGTTGATGGTAAAAGTTTGCTTTAGCTGCTGTTATGACCAAGTTTCTAGCATGTTGAATCTATAGGATGAGTGCACTTTACCAAATTAGCTATCCAAAATACTCTTTCTTTACCTTCTGAATCAGCATCATTTGAAAAGCTAGGTGCATATTCACCAGTCCTTCATCAGGTGCAATGTCTATATAATTGAGACTTCCCTCTTTTCCTGTCTGTTTGTAAAATTGTTGATTGCTTGAGGGGGTTTTCTCTAAGCATTGCAACTTTCTATTACCGTTCCTTTCAATATCTGAGGCTCCTCACAACCCTGAAAGAGTTTGAGTTGTCGCACAGCCCTTATTTGCTTCACGCCTGTGTTTGGACAGGGCAGTCTACTGTCCTTATCTTCATCTCTTACATCAAGAGACACTATGCAATTTTTAATTAGGAAGAAAAGTTCTAAAACCTGTTGCTTGAAAAATGAGTCTGCCCTTGCTTACACACAGCCAACTTTCAACAGAAATCCAATGAATTTTTACCTATCGCAGCAGCTGTTTTATGAATTTGTTGAGCCCGCATACTCTGTGGAATACGAGCTGCATTTTCTGAGATTCCTTCAACTATGACATGCTCCATAATGTGGATTATCCCATTATACTCACTTTATATATGTGCAATTAGTTGATCTTTGACATCTTTCCTTCAGATTGATAGTATGTATGAATAGCTTTTAGAATGAATTAATGCGCATGTGAAAGTCTCTGTATTTTTTTACTTTAATATCACCAACAGTTGTGGTAAGTGCAGGTAAATGCTCGCCAGTGTATTGGAGACAAATGTGAGAAATTCATGTATGATACATTTAAAGTACAGGTACGCATGTTTCCTATTCATGCATTATTGTTTGCATCCTGTGGCTTAGGGATATCAGCCCCATGCAGGTTGACATGCCAGTTGATAAAGCAATGGACACTTTGATGAGGTTAGGTCTAGTTAGCGAAAGACATATCAATGGAATTGCCTCACTGCAGGCTATTCCCTGTGTAAAAGCATATGGGGTCCTTAAGGTTCGATGGAACAGTATGCTTAGCTAAGGTTGTTCAGCTAATTGTCTAAGTCTTGTTATTTAACCAAATCTATCTTGTCTTTGTAAATTTTTGAATCTTGGTTGTGCAATATCTCAATTTGCTATTTTTTCAGCTTGCTCTTTGTACCATTTTGTATTTGCTCTCTTTGAATGCTGAGCTCAGATTGTTTGGTGGGAAGGAAAGGGTTATGAAAAATTGTTCCTCCATGGGTGCTCATCACAATTTTCTATCTTATTATTCGGGCTTGATTGCAGAGATATCTCAAATACGGCAGCTTCTCAGTCAGCTCTAATTTAATTTTTTTTTCTGAACTCGTTTGTGTCTGGTTTAATTCTACACTACCAATAGTGTGTTGGTGAAACCATTAAATGCTGAGTTGGCATTGACATAATGCTTTCAATTTCTATTTCAAAGTGTTCGCGTAGTAAAAAAGCTTGAAAGGCCATACAAGATGATAATTTACTTTCGCAGTGAAGTAATATGTTCGGAATGTGTATATTGGATTTGGGTGGTAATTTGAACTTTGGAAGTGTTATTGTAGGAATTCTTTAATCAGACGTGCATTTCAACTGTCAAGCTGGAAGATCGTGAGTCATCAAACGAACTTAGAGAAGGAAAACATTTTGCAATCATCTGAGAACTCCTGAATTTATATGAAGGGATACAAATTGATGAAAAAGTCAGCAATGTATGCGAATCCTGTTTGGGTAAAATACAGTAATGTCAAAAGTACATACCAGCTTTGCTTCTGTTTCTAAGAACCGAGGATGGAAAAGAAATGAAATGGCAAATAAATTCAAATAGAAATTCGCCATCAGCTGCATAAAACCTTGCCGTTGTGGTAGCACTTTCCAGATAGTTTCACTTTGCACAGGTATTCTCCATTGTGGCGTCTGGGCGAACTTCCAATGTAGTCCTCATTAGTCAAGACTAAAGGGGTTGAGCTCTGGTGAAAACGAAAGCTCCTCCACCGCCAATGGCCCGACCCAACAGCATGTTGTTATCTATGTACGAAAGATAGTATAATCCACCAACTGATCGACTGCAAGTGGATTCATATTCCCATTTGTATAAGCAAACAGGGAAATACATGAGGAGTAGAACTAGAACTAGGGTAATGTGCAATTACCTATCTTGATTCCCTAAAGGAATCTGAGCCTTAAAAGCACGAATAAACTGCAAGATCTGCATTTGAAAACCCTTTAGCTCTAATGAGAAAATCTCGCAGTTTTACTCTGGCAAAACATGCAGAAACATGATGTGGGCAGCCTGGTCAGTAGCAACCGCCATTGTAACTAGGAATACCCCAAAAGTTGTGATGTGTGCAGGTTTCAAATTGAGCAGACAATCGAACATTCCCTGGAGCCAACTTGTTCATAATTTTTGGATCATTTGTTCACTCTGAGAATACCCCAAAAGTTGTGAAATTGAGATTCAACACGTTTTAGAGTACTCTGTATTAGTTTTCGAATCATTTACCAACCAAAAATACCTTGGCTACCAAGGTTCTTGACATAAAATGACAGCAAATGACGTGGTAGAAATTAGAAAACATATGATTTGTCAATATAGAATAAAGTCACAAAACCAACAAACGTGTCCAATTAGCGAAAAAAGTACAACAAAGAGAGGTAGAACCCCCACGCAAAAGAAAAAAAATCTCTTTATGTTTTCATCCACCTCCATATCTATACACGTGAACTCCCTAACTCTAAGATTCTAGCAGTTCAACTAGAAGAATATTGAACCATGGTTGAAATAGTTACTAATACATTAACTTGACTGTATCAAAAATAAGAAATGTATAATTCATCGACAAGTATTTCATAGGATTCTCGCTACAAACTATTCTCATAGGGCACGGATGCGGGATGGTTACGAGATAGAATGACCTCATATCCTAGATCCTACCATGTACCTACTAATAGACCCAATGAACGGATAGGCGACCTATGGCCCTACTCAAGCTCACCTATAAAATGGTGAGCCTGGCTAAATTTCCTAGGCCCACTGGGCAGGCAAAACTCCAAGCCCAGCCAACCCATTTTTAAAAAATATATAAAAAAAATTTAAAATTACAATTTATAATACTATAGGATAAAATAAGCCAAAATTAATAATGAATGACAGAAAAATAGTATAAAACTCATAGATAAAGTAGTAAAACAAATAACACAAAAACTTAAATTTCAGGTCTGATGGGCGGAACCGATGTACCCATGTTTTTCCCTGTGCCCGCTCTAACGGTTCATGCCCAAGAAGGCCCGGCCCAGCTCGCACAGGCCCTGCCAAAGCCCGCCTACAATTCCAAATTTTGGAATCTTGAAAATATCCAGCCCTCACTAGCCAGCCGAAGGTTTTATCATGCACCCATTAACCCAGGAATGGTGAGCTGGTTTGTTATCTATTAAGAGATTGGCAGGGAATTGAAAAAAACAGCCGCAGAATTCCCGTACTGATGTTATGGTTGGACAACAATACAGTCATCTACTTATCCGAAAAAAAATGCAGTCATCTAACTGAAGCTTATGCTGGCAAACACAACTGCATCAAGTTCTCTAGAAAGCATGACAATCAGGAAGCAATCATATGCTGATGATACAAAGAATGTGATGATTGTATGCATCTAGTCTAGCAGGAAAAAGCAGGTCGACAGTAAATCATCAAAAAGTTACCTGCAAGCTCAAAAATGACCGTGGAAGCAGCGCTGGAGCTATTAGAGCTTGCAGCTCTCCACTGATGTTTATATCTTCAAAAGTCACCTGCACGTGTCTTACAAGCTTCATAAATATTTGGTGAAACAAGCATATTGCATCATAGAACATTCTGGCATTCCAACACTGATCTTATATTGAAGCTGTTAGGGATAAATGCAAAGTGCAAATGGTCTCCACTATATAGGGAAGGACAAGAAAACCGCCTCAAAAACCAGGACATCATACTTTATCCATCTAACTGAGTTAAACAGAAAAGAGGAAGGGGAGAGGGGAAAGGAGGATGAGTAACTGCATATATAGGAAAAGAGGGAGAAGAAGAAAGGAAGGGAGAAAGATAAGAATGAAGAATGTAAAGGAGAAGGAGAAAAATACAGAGAACAAAAACGAGGAGATGGAGGAGGAGAGATTGGTTGTGTTACCTAAGTTCAGGCCCACTCCCCCATATCCAACTCATACACCAACCCACCCCACCCCCCCCCCGAAAAAAAAAAAAAAGTAACGAGTCTCTGAGAATAAGATGTACTGACCTCTTCAAACTGAAGGTAAATGTTCCTAGCAGAAAGCACTGAAAATTTTGCAGACACAAGCAGAGTGACACCATTGTCTTCCTGTTAGATGAAACAAAAGCAGTATGAGATTCTGCTTTGTAAGGACTTACTTCAGTTTCTCTTTCAAGTTACTTTGACCCATCTGTAGAGAATTATTAAAACTTTTAGCTTCCCTCTCACCAAACTCCCAAGTGTAAAATGAACTTCACAATTTCAGAAATGATTATATCTATGCACAAGAGTTACTGTTCTCCTTCATATCATGCGTTGGAGCTCCATGATGCTGTTCCATAACAGAATCTACCATTAAATTGAAGAGGAAAGCCTTGTCTTGCAGATAAATTAATTAAATTTTCATATATGTAGTTTGTAAAATAAAGTTGAGCTGATTTATTAATCATTCACACACTAACAATCACAGTGATGGCTTTAGAATTTTCTGAAAATGAAAACAATCAACATCCTTATGTTATCTACATCTGATCCCTTACACCTTAACCACTTTTGATATGGTGCTTCCCCAATGAACAATGTTTTGGGAATTTCCTTATTACTCAAGATAAGCCTAATAGGATGTTCCAAATTGAGAACAAAACAGTTGGTTCTGACATTCTGGTCATCCCAGCAAACGTTCCAGCACTTGTGGATTAAGAAATTATCCATGAAAGGTTTTTCAAAACTAATCTATAACATAGCTCGGATCTGCTTCCAATCAAATGTCCAAAACTACATGGAGTCAGGAAAGGACCATTCACATAGAAAGAATACCCAATGATATTATTCTCCTTAAAGAGGAAAACCAACTATAGTTTCAAGGTGAAATTGCCAAAATTTGAAGTTGCTGGGTAAACTATGATTCATGGCAAGTTTCAAAGGCAAATATATACTTCACCGAAAATATTTTCCTACCAAGTCAGTCAACAAAATATGGAAGGTAGAAAGGGGACAAAGTTACCTCGAGCAAGGTTGGGATGCTCCATTTGACAACATTGTAGACAACACCACCATTTGATTGATCCAGGCAATCAAATTTTTGGAAAATCTGTCCAACCTAGAATAAGGCATTTAGTTAGAAATGACAAGTAGGAGAAATTCTGGACATGATGTGAGACAAATGTACATGTATCAGGAGATGTAAAACCCGAAAGATGCACCTGATCTCTACAGAGGATAAGTTTACAGCCAAGTTACTGCGATAATTAATATGCACAGCATGAAAGAAAATGTTCCAAAGACCGGTATAAGCAAAGATTTTGTCTCATCTAGAAACAAAAAGGAGTATATGAATGGCAATCCACAGCAACACACAAGAATAACTGGAAGAAATGAATTGTCCGTGGCATGTTATTTCGCAAGAGGAAGTAGAAATTTCAAGTCTCACTACCTGGAGGAAAGGGAGAGTAGCAGCAGACTCAAGAAGAATGAGAACATCGCGAGCAGATGTATACTGCAGACGCCATGTCCCATCCAACTTCACCAGATCAATTGGCGCACCGGAACAGTAACACTCAAGGTTCACCTGCCAGCATTTTTTATGGAACAGTTGTATGACACAACCTTCTCTTTGAATATCGATGACTAATACAGAGAGAGAGAGAGAGAGAGAGAGAGAGAGAGAGAGAGAGAGAGTCTTTTAAATTAAAGGGAAGAGGCGAAGCCTGCCATAGCCTCTTCAATGTTAGAACGTTGATCGGCATTGGTAACAAGACCTCTCTGGGTGTCCTGGATAGCTCTCAGAAGATTGTGTTTCTCATTCTCCAACGAAAGCTCTGGTATCTTGAAGCTCACACGAAGTAAATCAACATGTAAGCCAAAGATACTGAGATAATCATAAGTGTACAACAAAACAAGGGAAAATCAGGTAACTTGGGATCTCTGGGTGGCGCAACAAGCCACTGAACGAGCTCCTCGTTGATCAAATAGCTTGAACGGGACATGGCGAATTGTTTGAAAACCATGGGTCTCGCGGCTATACGTCTTTGCAGGCGGGAAGGATAACGGAAGTCCAAAACCCAATTCCATGGCTTTACCATGTGATGTCAAATTGGATGAATCAGCAAATGATAAGCAGTTAATGTATGCAAGAGGAGGCAAAAGATGTATGAGAGTGAAATTGCAGAAGCCCAAGATCCCAGAGGGATGTTCAAGGGGAACCAAGTAAGGCCAGGCGCAATGCTAAACAAAACAAAAGGTGCCCCATACTCCATACCTGTTCAATTCAGCGAAGAATCACTACAAACAACGCCACATCAATAGAAGTAGCTTGAGCAGTGAAAAACCTTTGATGCAACCGGTTACCAAACAAGAGGTCAAGCTCAGAATTGACGCATTTGTAGACAGGCGAGCTGGGAAAAATCTGGAGGAACCCATATACAATTTCATTCATTTGAGTCCAGCAAAACTGGGCAAGTGACGGGAAGAGATTAGTAATAGGCATTACCCGTCCCTCCTTCCGCCTCAACCAAGAAAGATACGGTCCTCTTCTTCTTTCCTTCCCTTCCTTTTGGTGGGAGGTGCACCGGATGAAGCGATTTTGGCAGGTATTAAGATAAAGATAACAGAGGCATATTATTTTTATACGTTGAGGGCTTTCAAAGATTCGTTGAATTCCGCGCCTCCTCTTTAACGATTTACCTCAACGTCGCACTCGACGCATGACTTCTTTTCGAAATATTACAGACTTGGTCACTCCTTTTGCTGTGAAACCATCTGTTTCCCGGATGGAATGAAGACAGCGCCCATACCTGGAGCAAACTCAATGGCAGCGAAAAATGTCTACTGTGTGATCATTTTCGAGGAAAATTTATTAGTTTTTTTTTATTTATCTACTTAGCATGTGACTGAAAAATCTTTCTTTACGTTGCTTTAATTTCACTTTAAAAAACAATTCGCTTCACGTGCAATTAAAATCATTTGAGATCCTATATGCAAAGCTCAAATTGGCCTTGTTCGCTTGCTTTTTGTGGATAGTATTAAAGTAACAAAAAATTTAGAGTTAATACCATGAAAAACTGCAAACTGGTATACCTGTAATAAATTTATCCTCAACTATTTTTTTACTACAAAAAATCCAAAACTGGTACACTGTGAAAATTTTACCCAAAATTATTTTTTTGACAACCAAAAACCACACACTGGTACACATGTGACAATTTTACTCTTGAACTAATTTTTTGACAACAAAAAATCACAAACTTGTACACCTATGATAAATTTACCCACCGTTAATTTCTGTTAAATTTTACTGTCAAATTATTAAATTTAATGACACGTGATAATTGACAAGGGTACTGGTTTTGGGTTTTACCCCTCTATTTGTTACAAGTTTATCAATTTTGTGATTTTTCATGATATTAATCTAATTTAACGGACATTAACAGAGGGTAAATTTATCACACATGTACTAGTTTAAGGTTGTTAGTGGTCAAAAAATTAATTCGGGGTAAAATTATCACAGAAGTACTAATTTGGGACTTTTTGTGATCAAAAAATTAGTTCAGGATAAAATTGTCACACATATACCAGTTTGAGGTTTTTGGTGATCAAAAAAATAATTCGGGATAAATTTGTCACAGATGCACCAGTTTGAAGTTTTTTATGGTCAAAAAAGTAATTCTGTAAAATTATCATAGATGTAATAATTTGAAATTTTTCGTGATATTAACTCAAAAATTTATGACAAAATCAACTTAGCTATGTACTACTTGTTCTTTCTTTTAAAAGGTCCCATCAGGAAAGCAAAAGAGTCCATAAAAGTTATAGTTAAAGTAGCATTGATCAAAATATGATTTGCAAGATGAGAAAGAGAGAGAGAGAGAGGATTGCTCACCGGTGCTGCATTGGCAACACGACAGTGGTGTCTCTTCAGAATATAATTTCCCTTGTCAAGGGATAGAAATTTATTTTCCAAAGTTTTAGCCTATCAATTATAATTAATAAAGAATATTCTTATTGTCGGGTTCATTTTCCGGTGTCTACATTGGTGAAAAGTCTGAAAACATTTTTCCGCAAGATGGCTTTACTCCAACCAAATGCGCATACATCGAGTACAAATAAGCAACTCTATAGGAATGAAAAGCTTCTTGATTTCGAAGATTGAACCTCAATGCTAGATATAGCATCTTCCTCTGTCCCAACAATACATTATTACCATCTTAGACAATCCATCATAATACAATGCTTATTCTCCATCCTGGACTGGACCAAAATGTCCAAGCAACCAGACAATTGCAAGTTATTCATACCCCAACAAAAAAAAAATTGATGTAACACCTCAACATCTTTAAAGATTGAATGGGCCACCAGCAACACTTGTCTATCGCCTCAAGGTGTGCAATATGTATTCTGCATAAAGATCCCTGCATCATCGACGTTAAATTAGTCTTAGTTAAGGAAAAATTGTACATGATGTGCTGAACCGGCGCAGAAAGGTGCTAATTGAGCAGAATATGATGTCCCTGTTCTAATCTGCTGATTTGTGCTCAACTATTTGGTTTCTTGATAGTGTTGAGACAACGAATGTTGATTGTGAACTTACATGGAATACTGAATGGCTCCAGTTGCGGTAGATGAGGGTAGAAAATCATTCACAGCGACCTCCTTGTTCTCGTTCTTCTTGTCTGTACAATCATTAAGGGAAACAGCGGACTTCCAATCACAGACACCAGAAAATCTCAAAGGTGAAAAGGATACAATCTTCAAAAAAGCGGCGTATTTCTGAAAGGCGGTGAGGTGGGAGCTGTTTGATGTCAGTATAGTGCTTATATTCCGGATCATCAGCACAGACTGCGATTATTTTATCATCTTTTTCTCCCTGGATAAGACCAAAAGAAATTACCCAATCTTTATGTAAAAGCAAGTGCAGGCATCTTTTTTCCTTTCAGATAGTCTTTTTTCTTTTGGAGGGGAAAGTACCTGGTCAATCATGGGCATCAGTCCAATGGCTCTTGCACGTAGAAAGCAACCGGGAACGACTGGTTCCTGTTGAATTCATTCATTGAGTTAAACCTATATTGCCTTTACATCATGTGATTTGCACCATCCAAAACTCATCTGAAATGTAAACCTAGAGAGGACAGTGTTGCGCTTTCAAAACAATTAATATATTCAGACTAACCAAATTCACACTATCGGTGTCTAACATCTTTCCGTGGAAGCTCAAAGCAGGGTTTTCACCAATGGCTTTCCTTACAGAATGTTAGCTATAGTAATACGTATTTACAATATTCATCCTTCCTTTCACTCAGAGAGCAAGTTCGCAAGATTGCCAGGGAAGAAGGGCCATATGTTAGATCATACAAAGGAGGAATTCCTGAAAAAGTGGAAAAGCCAAAAAATAAAAACCATATTTCCATATGCATAATTACGCTGTTAGCTATTGCCGATAAACTGGTTTGAGTCCACCAAATCAGCTCAACCTTTCCTATTGCAATGCTAGCAATTGAATAACCTAAGAAAAAACTACTATAGCATAAGGCCCTTTGTCTAGTTTGACGAGTTGAGGAGATATACTGAACAGCAATGAAGAAGTAAAACAGATCACCTGCATGAGAACTAATACATCAAGCGGATCATTGTCTTCACATAATGTTCGGGGAATGAAGCCATAGTTATGAGGATAGACTACAGATGAGTATAATATCCTGTCAACCTGCACATAAAAATACAATGATTCAGGAAAGCAATGAGGCAGTAAAGAAACATAAAGGGAAACTGTTTAAGCAGGAGATAATAAACTGAAATTCAGACGAATGCGATCCCCTCAGTAAGGTTCATTTATCATTTCTCCTCCTTCATCCAAATCTCCAATTATTTCGAGTCATGAACGGTAACTACTAAACGTGGACAAAATGATGTAGAAACATCTAAGAATTGAAATGGCAGACGATCTCCATATAGCTAAGACACTTAGCAGGGATAGATCTACGAGAGATTTTGCCTTGGATGAACTCATACCTTGATGAGTCCAGTCTTCTTGTCAAGTTCATACTTGACCTTGCTTCCCTTTGTTATCTCAACAACCTTAATTGTTAGAGGCAGAAAGGAAGGGAAAAAGATTAGAGAGCACACGAAATCATGTTGCTGGGACGAATAGATTTGAGGAGATAATTGAGAAAAACTAATTGTTTATCCAAGTCCAAGTCTATCAGGAATTATGAATCTTATATTTCCATTTTCGATCAGACAAGCAAAATTCAGAATATCTGAGTATACCGAGTTAGAAACATTTCGAATAGACTTCTAGAAAGAAAACATTTTGGTTCCTCTTCGGAGCCAAAGTAGAAGCTTATGATAATCAGCACTCGCATTTACATGATTAAGTTGGTATGGAAACCTACACAATTGAAAACTTGGGGAGCTTCAGGTCCTGGAGAGAAAATTAAGGGAGACATATTAGCAAGTTTATCGTCATCACAAAATCATATTGACAATAACGATATTATCAGCAATTGAAGGATGGGGAAGCACCAATTTCAAGATCATGCCAAGGATGAGCAGCAACTGATCTCCTTGACAATGAGGAAAGAATCCGCTCATTCAGGCGCGGGACTGGTCGATCTGAAGGGCTTCCATCACCTTCACTCATTTCGACTTGGTGAGAGACTGCGGGCAGAGAGAGAGACAAGAGTTGGATTCGAAACTTAAGAAGTGGAGATGTGTCTCATCTCATCACGTCACAATTCTTACGTTCGCCTAACAAGTAAATAGGCTACACTAAACTGCGCCAGGATCAAAGAAAGATGGTATAATTTTATATAGGCTCTTGTGAGGAAGAAATCACAAGGAAGAAATCAGTGCCGATGCAAGCAACGAGGACAGCGTACCTGCAGAGGTAGAGAGAGAAAGGATTGTAAGAGGAACATAAGAGAGGGGCATATGTTATATACGCGAGGGGTGTGAGTGGTTATTCATGAACTTGGCTGTCAGAGCATTAAGCAGAGAGGAGACAGGTTGTACTTCCACATGTTGGGGGTGGGGTTTGTTTGGTTATTTTTAGATCCTGGATCCGTGGATGTCTCCTCCCCAGATGCGCAAAACCTGGCAATTCCTTCGACACCACTATAATCATCACCGCTGTCCACAAATCTTCGCAAAGTCTTTGCAACGTTGGAGTGGTGCGGCATTTGGTTATTACACTTCTTTCTCCGGTGAATCCGCATGATCATGCTTCAACATTAGTACTATGCTCTTTAGCAATAATAAAAAAAAAACAAAACCATTAGAATTGTGATTTAGCAGGTGATCTTCCAGATCAAATTTGAAGCAGGATCAGACCAGACACTTGCGAGAAAATATTCAGCGTCACGTCAGCCATTAATGTGGCGTGCATATTTTACTCTCATCCACCGATAAATGGACACATGGTTGCTGATGTGTATTAAAACAATGACGTGGAATTTCTTGTATTTTTTCTTCCTTCTTCAGCACTCCTTCAACCTCCGCTCCGCTGGGCTTAGCTACCTCCACCGCCAAGCCGCCGCTGCCGCCATCCTTGAGCCACCGCCCCACCATGGCCACCACCATCCGCGGCAAAGTTGTGGAGTTGTGTCCGGAACTGATTTTTGACGATTTGGGCTGTTGTTGTTCGATGCGTAAGTTTCGGATGAGAAGACTTGTGTTTACTTTTGTTCTTGTAGTGCACCCAAAGTGTTCGACAAAATGTCCATGCCGAGTCCGTATATATGATGGGTAATTGTTGTTTATATTTTTTTTTTGTTTTATTACTTGCTGATGGGTAATTGTTGTTTCTATTATCAGAAGCCGTGATATGATAAAAAGACCACCGAATTAAGTGTATCATACCAAAGACAAGATGTGCAAGGAACCATTATAGAGACTCGTAAACAGATGAGTTTTTTCATGCTTCATTTTCATTCTTCTGGATTCTTTGATTGGTAATGGACAGGCTACTTATTTATGAGTTCATGAAAAACGGGACCTTGGACAAGTGGATTTTCCCTTCGTTCAGCTTGCATGACAGATTGCTAGATTGGCAAACCCGCTTCCGAATAGCCATTGGGATGGCACAAGGGATCTCATACTTTCACGAGCAGTGCAGGAACAGGATCATACACTGCGACATTAAGCCGGAAAATATTCTATTGGATGAGAATTTCTATCCCAAAGTTTCACATTTTGGGCTAGCTAAGTTGATGGGGAGAGAGCATTCACAAGTCATGACCATGGTTAGAGGAAACAGAGGCTACTTTGCTCCGGAATGGGTTAGTAACCGGCCTGTAACTACGTCTATAGTTATAGGATGCTTCTTTTGGAGATCATCGGAGGACGGAGAAACCTGGACATGTCTTTTGACGCTCAAGACTTCTTCTACCCTGGCTGGGCTTTTAAGTTACCCTCTCGAACCAGGGCATTTATAGTGTCTAAAGTGTTCGCATTTCCTATTATAGCCGTTCAGCGCATTCCTTTTTTTCATATGCTTTCGCCATTAAAAATCCTGTCAACCTCCTCTTAGGAATTGGCAAAAGGAACACCAATTAAAGTGGCGGATAGACGACTAGAAGGGGCCGTGCAAGAGGAAGAGCTAATAAGAGCATTGAGAGTCGCGTTCTGGTGTATTCAAGAGGAAGTGGTCGTGAAACCGACAATGGGGGAAGTGGTGCGGATGCTAGAAGGCTCGGTGGAGACCAACACACCTCCAATGTCGCAGACTGTTCTTGAATTAGTTGAAGAAGGGCTAGATCAAGTCTACAAGGCAATGAAAAGAGAATATAATCAGTCCAGCTCTTTTACTATCACCAGCCATCTGTGGTCTAATGCAACTTGTCGTTACTCGACGATGTCACCTAGATAATATAGACAGGATTAGAGGAAAGAACAACCGATCAAATGAAATAGATTCTTTGCACTTTTTTTGCGAGTATAACTGAATGTCAAATCGCAGGTGGATCCGATTGTAGTCCTCCAAAAGATTGTTGATAAGTCGTAGCTAACCTCAAATGATCAATATGTGTTCCTTTTGCCTATCCATAGACCTCAATCAATCGAAATGCTTTAGATAAAAGAATTAAAAGGATATAGCAATTACCAAATATCCATTAAGAAAATGTAGGTACAATGATGTGTAGGTTTCAAAACCTCATACAGATACGACTGTGGGATCGTCATTCAAGTTTTAAACGTGGCCTTTGATAGAGGCACTATAATCGGAGAGATCGTCGTAATACCTTGACCACAACATGATACATATGAACATGATGCACATTTCATATTAGGAAAAGCACACCCCCTACGATAAGAAAGCCACACATAGAACGATTACATTTGTCAATCCTGGACTTGGTCATAGTCAAGCCTTGCTGATTCCCACCCCTGACCATATTCATTTCAACTCTATGTTCTCTACATTTATATATGATTAATAGTTTGGATTTCATCATGGTTGCAGTTCAATTTACCAGGTAATCGACCGACTGGTAAAAGAGAAGGATGGATAAAAAAAAACATAAAGTAGCATTGCAAGTGTACAAAAATCCCAACTATTATGTACATTGCAAGGCAACCGCAACCGTTGGAAGAATTATTCAAAGCTTTTACAGAAAAATGCGATGTTCCAAGGAACAAAACCTTGATTTCCATTATGCTAATCCTCATCATCATCAAACACGACCCTCAATCTTCTCCCACCAATACCCTTTTTGGCTACAGCAGTAGAGGGGACGTCATCACCTGAATCTGCCAACTCAGTATCCATTTTCTCTAGGGGTGCATCATTTGCTTGTTTGACGGGTGAACCAAGATCGTCATTGATGCTGCCAGTTATTTCAACTTCAGAAGTGCCCCTGGAGTTTGAAATGTTCAAGAAAACACTATTCTGACCCCCCGTGGATTGAACATTAATGGGCCAGTTTTGTTTATCCCTAGTGCAAAAGTTTAATCTGCTTGAGAAAATAATCGAAGACAATTTGACTCGAGCAGGTCAATGCAATCCACATTCGTGCAAAATATGATCCAAATTACACTATTATTACAATGTTATTGGCAATTTCATCTCACAAAAGTCAGCCATAAAAAATTTCATTTTCTCTGTTCCAAGACACTTCAGTGGGTCAATATTGAGCTCCATGTAAACTGACAGAAATCGATAGTTTGAGATCATACAAAGCAAGCACACAATATATGCACATGAATAATTACATACACATACATAAATTTTATTGCAGACAAGTTAAGGCTCTTAGCTGATGGCTGCAGTCAATTATAAACAGAAGAAGAAAGCCAGCACAGTACTTTAGAAAGCAAAAGGTGTCTTCTTTGTTAACATACCCATCTGCAGAATTTTCAACCATTGCCTTATCACTTTCTCTGTCCAAGAATGTCCCCTCTGTTGACGTTGTTCTGATGCTCTCAGTTTCAAGGCTCATGATCTTTGACGATGCGGTGAGTTTTCTACTTCTATGAGCAAAGAGCATGTCAGAAGTATGTCTGTGGGCATGTGTGTGCACATATCTAGAATGACAAATGCAGAAGAACAAAAACCTACAGTCTCCATATATCTGCTGTGGAAATGACGAATTTTTAGAACTTAATTACTGGTTGAAATCTCAAATTTTATCTCTAAAGGTTCAAAACACAAATAATGGTTCCTTGCACATCTTGTCTTTGGTATGATACACTTAATTCGGTGGTCTTTTTATCATATCACGGCTTCTGATAATAGAAACAACAATTACCCATCAGCAAGTAATAAAACAAAAAAAAAATATAAACAACAATTACCCATCATATATACGGACTCGGTATGGACATTTTGTCGAACACTTTGGGTGCACTACAAGAACAAAAGTAAACACAAAAGTCTTCTCATCCGAAACTTACGCATCGAACAACAACAGCCCAAATCGTCAAAAATCAGTTCCGGACACAAATCAAAGAAGAACACGGATGGTTTTGTACCCTCCTGAGACCCCACGGCTAACGACAACGGGCGAAGGTGAGCGAGGTTCGAACACAGTGAGGAAAAAGGACTTTTTTTTTCTCAAGCGATTTTCCCTCTTAAGGATGCACAAAATCAAGGCAACTAATCGTCAAGAAATTTTAAGCAATAGTCAACAGTAGCGGAAGATGCACAACTCAAGAGCAGCGGAGCTCACCGATGGGTGGTGCTCAACTAATCATCTCAATGGGAGGAGGCAGGGGAGGAGAAGGAAGAGGAGAGGATGAACGGGCAACTAAGAAGACGGTTAGTGCCAGTCAATGCGGACATGGCGACGAGGATGGCAAGGTGACGCCGTCGACAGGGAGTTCAACTTCGCCTATCTTCTGGGTCCTCCGGGTAGAACCACGGCTCGATCTCTCTTCGATGACCAGTTCTTCAAAGGGAGCCCTCCGACCCCGACTCGATTCCACCAAGCCTCCGTCCTTTTCCAGCAGTTGGGAGGGCGCGTCCGGTGGTGCTCGTCGGAGGTGGTCGGAGGATTTTCCAAGACTGAGGGAGGAGAGAGATGAGAGGTGTGAAATTTGAAATGAAGTAAGAGAGAGAGGGGATGAAGATGCAAAAAAGGAGAGAGAGAGAGAGAGAGCGCGCGTAATTGAAGAGGAGACACAGAGAGAGAGCGGGAGGAGTAAAGGAGAGAGAAAACAGGAGGTGAAAAGTGAATATTTGAGCACTAACGGAGGAGAATTAACGGAAGACGGGAGAGAGAAGGGAAAGAGTGAGATTTTTTAATAAATCTGATCTGCGGGCCCGCTTGCCACATGTCACTCGCTCAGTGGAGTTGTGCATTGCTGACGTGGAGTATTCCACTCACGCAATATTTTCCCATTAATAAATGGATGAGAGTAAAATATGCACGCCACGTCAACCCCTTAACATGCCGCTTATAATCCACTGAATATTTTGTCGTCACATGAGCATCTCAAATTACGTTGACTTTATGGTATGCCAGTCAAGATGTTTGTGCAAACATTTATGGTGTTTTGTTTCTCTCCCACCGACCGTTCGTGTGTGTAACTAGCATTATATTTTTCGATATCATTTTTCGAGTTCTTGCTAAGTTTTAGCTTCTCCTTCCCATAATAAAAAAACCCACATACATACGCAAATTATGTTAGTATCATGGACCGTTTTCCGGCCGAAGATTGCTATGTGTTTATAGTTTTACTGAGTTTAAACGCTGAAAATGAACACCAGAATGTGTTTGTGATAGCTAAAATCAATCATATAATATATCTATCTATCTATCTAAAATTGATATTGAGAGAATGTCCATTTATGTTAGGGGTAAGCGTGGTTTCAAGATAGAATCTAAAATCTGAGAACCTGACCAGCAGGAATATATAGGTTCCAGATATCAAAAATTAGGGAACCTACTTCGACAGATAGATTTCAAGTTATAGGTAAGTGAAACCTAAAATCTAAAAAAAAAAAATTTGTATTTTTTTCTTAATCTATGTCGTCGCGTGATCCTGCGGTATTTCATAGCGTTAGATGACGAGTGTATAATCTGGAACCACTAGTCTAAGCTTTCATCTTATAACTTATTAACGTTTCATATTCTTCATGTGTATAAATATAAATTATGATCAGTAGATCATAACAGTAAGTAGTAGTCATTAAATGTGATGATTCACTATAATTATTCAATTAATACTATAGGTGGAACCTGGGTAGACCCTGTAACATGATAGGTTTTAGGTTCCAAAAAATGAGAAACCTATTATCATGGGTAGGTTCCAGGTGGAACCAATATGGAACATGAAACCGCTCATCCCTAGTATTGACTCACGCAATGACTTCTCATTTGAATTATATTTATTTGAACCATAATGTCAGGAAAACTAGTTTTTTGTATTCTCTTTAGTAAGTAACAAATTTGTTCAATATTGTTATGTTCATTTTCGTTTTGTTTAACTAAAAATGACATTAAAAAAAAGAACATGTTAAATCTAGAACCTAGTTCCAAGTTCCAACGAATAAGCTCTAAGTTTTAAAAAATATGGAACCTATACTCGATGGTAGATTTCATGTGGAACCTGTAAGTGACCTAAAACCACTTACCCCTAGTTTATGTGCTCGTCACAATTGGTAATCCCTAAAGTTTATCTCTTATTAACTTTGAGTTAAATTTCAGAAAATGATGAAGAAAACTCATCCTCATCTATATGATATAGTTTTTTTCGAGCATCATCTTTTAAATTTATTCTCGAATTCTCAGTTACCTTGCAGCGCAATCAACTCCTTGGCCATGGCCTTCTTTCACATACTTGACATGATTAGGCATATCTGTGTGTTTCCACCGCATTCTTATCATCTAGCCAGTGGAGAAACTTCGTAACTAGACCATTAACCCGCGTGTGGTACTTCAATTGATTTATGGTGTATTTTCACCGTACCCAAATTATAAAATAAAGATTATATCATTTCCAATTTCATATACCCAAAATCTAGAAAACTTATTAGTAAAAAGTAATCGAAGTTTACGTGAAAACTATTGTGATTTTAAAGTATATACAATATGTGATGGCATGTTTTTTTTATATATGGAATATGTGCACTAATAGTCTTAAAACTTATTACGAAAGTGCAATCGAGTCCTAAAACTTATCAAATTTGTTCAATCGAGTCTTAAAGTTAACACAATCTAATTTACTAATGGAAAATATTGACGTGGCGCTGACGTGCCTTATTTTATTACTTTTCTTGAGACACATGGCGATGATTTGGTGCCCATTAAGCATCACATAAAAAAATTTTAAAAATATAAATTAAATAAAAAAAGATAAAAGTTTTAAATAAAAAAGAAAGGACCTACAACCAGTGGTTGTGGCCAAGCACTCACTGGTGGTCGTCGCCATAGTTGTCAAGAAGGGCCAACAGAGGTCGTCTAGGCCTTGTCGAAGCCCATCGACCCTCGCCAACCCCGGGCAAGGCCCCATCAATCCCCGGTGAGGGCCAACAATTCTCGCTTAGATCTAGGGCAAGGGTCACGCCCTCCTCCAAATTGAGTCCTCACCCGAGGCCAACAAGGGTCGCCAGGCTTTGGGAATGATAGTTGTAAGATCACGGTTATGCGAGAATATGAGAATCTTATGATAATTATAGAAGAAATACGAAAAATAACTCAATTACTTTATCAATTGAAATAAAGAAATATGGCTATTATTGATCACCTTCTTCTTGTAAAAAAAATTAAACTTATCAACTTCTTTTTGTTTAATGAATTAGTGGTTAAGTAAATACATTTTATATGAATCTACAGCCAACAAACATAATGAAAAAAAAATCCAAAAGAAGAAAATCAAAAGTTGGGACTCGGAAACTAAAGGGTTAATATCACGAAAAACCTTAAACCGGTACACTTGTAACAGATTTACCCCAAACTATTTTTTTGACCATAAAAAACCCCAAACTGATACATATGTTATAATTTTACCCCGAACTATTTTTTTAATCACCAAAAATCCCAAATTGGTATACCTATGATAATTATAGAAGAAGTATGAAAAATAACTCAATTACTTTATCAGTTGAAATAAAGAAATATGGCTATTATTGATCACCTTCTTCTTGTAAAAAAAAGGGAAAAAACCACCAAAAACCCCAAATTTTGCCCAGTGTGACACATTTACCCCAAACTTTTTTTTGTTACACCAAAAATCCCAAACTTTCTTATTTGTGACACATTTACCCCAATGTACATCATCCATGAGCATTTTCGTCTTTTCCGCTTTTTCTTTTTTTTTTTACATTTTTTTTCCTTTCCAGCGGGGCTGCCCTCGCTGGCGAGGGCAAGGACCTCGCCTCGCCCAGGCGAGGGCTGCCCTCGTCAGCGTCGGGCGAGGGCCACCCTCGCCAAATTCAGTGAGGGCGAGCCTCGCCGGCGTCGGGCGAGGCTCGCCCTCGCCTGGGCTGGGGAGGGCGAGCCTCGCCTCGCCTGGGCTGGGGAGGGCAAGCCTCGCCCGACGCCGGCGAGGCTTGCCCTCACCTGGATCTGGCGAGGGCGAGCCTCGCCGGCGTCGAGCGAGGCCCGCCCTCGCCTGGGCTGGGGAGGGCGAGCCTCGCCCGATGTCGGCGAGGCTCGCCCTCCCCTGGATCTGACGAGGGCGAGCCCAAGCGAGGGCGAGCCTCGCCGGCATTGGGCAAGGCTCGCCCTCCCCAGCCCAGGTGAGGGCGAGCCTCGCCCGACGCCGGCAAGGCTCGCCCTTGCCAGATCCAGGTGAGGGCGAGGCTCGCCCTCGCTCACCCAGGCGAGGGCAGCCCTCGCCTGGGCGGGGCGAGGGTCCCTCGCCCTCGTCGGCGAGGTCGCCGGAGACCTCGCGCGGCGAGGGCAGTCCCGCCAGAAAGGAAAACAAAAGTAAAAAAAAAAAAAAAGCGGAAAAGACGAAAATGCCCACGGATAATGTACATTGGGTAAAATGTGTCACAAATAAGAAAGTTTGGGATTTTTTGTGTCACAAAAAAAAGTTCAGGGTAAATGTGTCACACGAGGCAAAGTTTGGAGTTTTTGGTGGTTTTTTCCCTAAAAAAAATTAAACTTATCAACTTCTTTTTGTTTAATGAATTAGTGGTTAAGTAAATACATTTTATATGAATCTCCAGCCAACAAACATAATGAAAAAAAAAATCCAAAAGAAGAAAATCAAAAGTTGGGACTCAGAAACTAAAGGGTTAATATCACAAAAAACCATAAACTGATACATTTGTAACAGATTTACCTCAAACTATTTTTTTGACCATAAAAAATCCAAACTGGTACATTTGTGATAATTTTACCCCTAACTATTTTTTTGATCACCAAAAATCCTAAATTGGTACACCTATGACGATTTTACCCCGAACTAAATTTTTAATATTATTTTTTTATTTTTTAGAATTTTTTTAGTTTTTCTTATCTTTTCTTTTTCCTTTCCTTTTCTTTTTTTTTTCCTTTATCTTTAAACTCTAGCCAACAAGGTCGGCCCCATCGGCCAACGGCGAGGTCGACCTCGTTGTTGCTTGGCGAGGCTGACCTCGCACTTGCTGATGAGGGGTCGTCCTCGCCGTTACTAGTGAGGCTCGGCCCCGCCACAACTAGCGAGGTCAGCCTCGCCCAAAAGCAGTGAGGTCAAACCTTGCCAGCGACAGCGAGGACGACCCCTTGCCGGCAACTAGCGAGGTCAAACCTCGTCAAGGGTGGGGCAAGGCCAACCTTGCCAATTGCCAGTGAGGTCGGCCTCGCCAGTGACCAACGAGGCCAACCTCACCGGCCCCTACCTTCGACTGATCGCAGGACCGGCGACCTGCCAGAAGTTGAAGATGAAGAAAAAAAAAGAAAGGAAAGGAAATAGAAAAGAAAAGAAAAACTAAAAAAATTCGAAAATATAAAAATATATATAATATTAAAAAACTAGTTTTGGGTAAAATTGTCACAGATGTACTAGTTTAGGGTTTTTGTGATCAAGAAAATAGTTCGGGGTAAAATTATCATAGATGTACCAGTTTGAGATATTTTATGGTCAAAAAAACATTTTGGGGGTAAATCTGTCACAAATGTACCAATTTAGGGTTTTTCATGATATTAACCCGAAACTTAAAGCCCATTTCTAGAAGTATGCATGATTATCATGAGCCTTTGTCAATCATATTTTTTTGCTAATAAATCAGTGCTTTGTCAAATTAAAAAATAAAAATCTCTGACTAACTAATAGAAGCAAAAAATCAAAGATTTGGAACTTGAGGGAAAATAACCAAAAAAATCAGGAACCTATTGCATTTGTGTCAATTTAATTCTAAACATTGTTAGCGGGTTTTATGATAATAAAATTTGATTTCCAAAGTTTCGTACCAAGTGATGCTTCTTTGTCTTTGCGAGGTGTTAATTATGGCTCACACATTGCTTGGGATATGAAGTATTTTTAGATCAATCTTAACACATTTAGCATTATCCAGAGCGCGAGTTTCTTAGAGCAACAGGGACTCACTTTTTTGGTTCACGATATGGATAAGTATTAGGACAACGGACTCCTAGAGACGGTCCAAGGGTGTTTCTTGATCGTGAAATTTGATTTTCTAAGTGTTGACACCAAAAGAAGAATTGGCATAAGTGCCGAATCGGCTTTAATGCCAAATCCGGCGTAAAATGGAAATCAGCCATCTTCTGAAACACATCTGAACCAAATTCGGAAACATGCTGAGAAGCAAGTGTGAATGGCATCGTATCTCGAATTTGGTAATTGATGAAAATATGTATATTTACTGAAATATAGAGAGTTATAGTTCGGGACATTGGAATATTTATGCCTCAAGACAGCAATCTTTTCCCGAAATTCGGGAGCTTCACACTTCAGGAGTACACTGAAAAATCATAACCCAGCCATGTAAATCACGACAGTGAGAAGTTATGAGCAAGAGTGGGGATAATGAGTACGAGCATATTATGGAAAGTTACTTGTCCAAATTTGAAATCATCTTAGCGGTTGAGATCAAGTTTTGGCGGACAATGAAACTAGAAAAACGTGATTAGAAAAAGCAGTTATTGGAAGTGCCAAAATATTCAAAGTTTGAAAATATGGAAGTAACCAATGAGCAGTTGTAGGATAGGAGGAGATACAAATATTCAGAGGAAGAAAAGAGAAAGACACGAAGAACAATGCAAAAACACTCAAGCTTATCTGCACTTTAGTTTTATATGCATCTTTACTTTTTGTATTTACAGTTTCCTGTAACTTTAGTTAACTTTCGAGTCATTTATAGCTTTCATAGGAGTATTGTAACGTAGGTTGGAACTCTGTTGATCCTAGATCCATTTTCAATTCATCCGATTTCTATCCATTCCATACAATCCTGTGTCACACTTTATTTTTCGCCACAACTCTCCTAGTAATCAAACCACAGAACCTACCTTAATAAAAATAAAAAATCGAAGTTTCGGTGAAGGATATTCCTCGTGAAATGAGCGAACATCTTTTTGGCACGCCTGGTGGGACTCGCGTGGTAAGATTTGGAGAAATGGTGAGAACCAGGCAATCTGAAAGAATACCGATGAGTAACATCAACAATTCATTTGAGGGAGCACGTTTTGAGCATTCTGTGGCTAATCAAGTAGAAGAAAGTACCGATATTCCTCGGCAATTAACTGAAGAACAAGCCCTCGCGTTGACACCGGATAATACCTTGGTAGCCACGATGAAAAGGCAACAAGAAGCAGAACGAGCTTACCAACCATATAGTGTGACATGTGACGGATGTGATAAAACCCATGGTGGTCAATGCTATAAATGAGGTAATATCGCGTCCCAATTCATCTTCTCAAGTTCCACCCTTTTATGCAAATCCTCTTGGGGCAACATTATTTCCACCAACTTCGAGACCTCCTCATATGGGGTATAACGGCAATGGAGGATCAAATTCTTGACCTCCTGTTAGAATTATACCGAGGCCAGAGAATCCTACCCCTATAAACCTTGTGAACGGTGTGAGTGCTTATAATTTTCCTCAAAATATACCGAATGATATTAATTTGATTAATCCCATGGTCACAAATGCACCACCAGTGATGAATGTACCTCCACTAGTAAATATACCTATTGTTGACCATATCAGACCACCTGCACCTCAACCGTATCCTCATGTGATAGAAAACCCTCTTTATAGGCCACCACCACTCGTTAATTTTAACATGAAGCAGCAAGAGGTGAATCGACCTCAACAGTTTGATCCTAGGGGTCAAGATCCTTCATTAGGCCAGCAAAATTTAAGGCCATGGAATCCAGATAGAGTTGCAGAATTGGTGATGTAATAGTTGGGAGCAGAGAGAGGATTGCCAAGGCCAATATATAGGAAGCCACATCCCGATTGGGTTGATAACATACCATATCCAAGGGGTTTCAAGATGCCAGACTTTGCTGTATTTACTGGAGAGGAAGATCAATCAACCGTGGAACATGTGGGTCGATTCCTGACATAATGTGAAGATGCTGGAACTAATGAGTATTTAAGGTTAAGGTTGTTCCCATTTTGTCAATAACAATGTTTACTTGGTATACAAATTTGCCTGCGAATTCTATTCAAACATGGGCTGAGATGGAAAGGCAGTTTCATTCTCAGTTTTACCGAATGGTACCAGAGGTAACGGTAGCCGATTTGGCCAGGATGTATCAATATAATACCGAAATAGTAGATCAGTTTATTACCCGTTTCAAGAAATTTAGAAATCGATGTTTAACGTCACTTACTGAGAAAGAGTTCATAAATTTGGCTTTTAACAGCTTGAGGTTTAACCTTTAACGGTCTCTTTCAGTTAAACGCCCGGGTTTCTAAGTATTAACACTTGTTGAAGGAGAAAAATAAGAAACCGAATAAGGACAATCAGCAGGCTGTTGCATTTGCCGAAAGTACCGAACATGGTGGGATAGCTGAAGAGGAGAATGAGATAGCTGTAGCAACTATGGTATTTGAAAAATCATATGTGTGTCCAGCACTTAAACCGGCTAGGGTGAGAGATGTATCCAAGTTCAAGACTAAGGAGACAAATAACTATTCCTTTGATATCTATAAGTTAGATGAAATATTTGACCTACTGTTGAAAGATGGAATGATCAAATTACCTGAAGGACAAGTAATCCCGTCAAAGGAGGAGATAGCAAATAAGAGATATTGCAAATGGCATCACTCCACAACTCATAATACGGTAAATTGCATTATGTTTAAAAAGACAATCCAAGAGGCAACTCGTCAAGGCAAGATTAAATTTGCCGAAGACAAAGGCAAGGCCTTAATGGAAGTAGATACAGATCCTTTTCCCGAAAATGATCAGCATGGTTAATATACGAGAGACGACAGATGATGACAACAAACAACTTTGCAATCGCTGTCATCAGGAGTTAACTTGGCAAGATCGGGAGTTAAATCGAGAGTTTCCCAGGTTCCAATTCATGAGGGGATTGAGAGGGAGATACAGATCGGGATCATTTGTTCACAGACCACAGATAAAATCTGAGATTGTAGCTACCGAAACCTCTTTGGTACGAGCAAGAGAGGAGAAAATGTACCTAAGACAGACAGCACAGATGCTTGAAAGAAAAGATGTTGGTCATAGGCATGAAAGGAAGGAAGATCACCCTGGTTCATCTCAACTAGCCCCCCAATTCGGGAGTCGATTACGCAAGTTCATGAAGAAAACGAAACATTACCGAAACCTGCAAAGAAAAAGAGTTTATGACAGCGATATAATGAAGGTGATTCCAAAGTCAAATTGCTTGGAGAACCTAGTGGGAAGTTTGACTATGTGGTCTATTATGGAAATACGGACGATTATCCACCTCCATCATTACCAGTTGAGCCAACCGGTTGGGGAGATGAATTTGATGATCCACCACCATTAAAATCTCAGGAAATCAACAGAAGAAAAATGGTTAAGGTGTCGTATGTCCCTCCCGAAGGAAAATGGTCAATAGTTAAATCACTAGGACAGGCATCTTATAGAACTATTAAGAGGCATTTCCAACGAATAAGAAATAGGCAAAGAAATTTTGAAAATGGCCAAGCTAAAGATATGGCAAGGCAAGGTTTACCTTTCACATCTGTCAGCAGGAAAGGTAATTGGGTCTGGAAAAGAAATCCCGATGAAAAAGACCATAGTAAACCAGAACCAGGTGATTCAGGAAGTAGCTCTCACATCGAAATGAAAAAGGAGAAAGGAGTTGCTCAGGTTCCACAAATAATTAATTTTGGACAGATTACTGTAGCTTTCAATCCAAAGCAACAAGGGAAGGTGGAACAAAAAGACTTGGATCTTAAATTGTCACAAAAAGATAGCAGAAGTTACCGAACTGGCTATTCCAAGATATCGAAGAAATATGATTCTCCAGTACAGATAAACATGGTTCATGCTAGACTTCTAGTGAAGTATGGAACTAATTTGATAGTGAAAGAAGACATCGAACAAATTTCAGAAGAAGAGACGGCCATGGCTGAATTTCAGTTTTCCGACAAAGAAACCATCAAGTTTGATAAGGTACCTTCTGCAAAAGCAAAACATTTAAGATCCTTGATTGTTTTAGGAAGGGTCAATGGTAGGTCTGTCGGTAAAATCTTTGTAGATGCTAGAGAGCTACTTTAAACCTCATATCTTACAAATACTTCAAGAAATTAGGGAAAGATGATAATGAGATCATCCCATCTAATATTCAGTTATCTGATTTTCTTGGGAAAGTTACTGAAGTCAAGGGGGCAATAGTCCTTGATTTAACCATAGGGTCCAAGTCGTCTGAAACGACTTTCTTTGTAGTAGAATCTGATGGTTCATATAATCTATTGCTTGGAAGAGATTGGATACACTCTAATCAGTGTGTACCTTCAACTTTACATCAAATATTGGCATTTTGAAATGGTGAGAAAGTGAAATATGTTAAGGCAGATTCGGGATATGCTTCAATTGGGTGGACTGATATTTGTAAAGAATATCAGGATTGTTTACATGAGCGTTATGCTATTGAATTACCAAAGACAAATCCGCAATTTCTTGCTTATTGCCACTTCGAGGATAGGAAAGCTGAATGGATCCCCAAGTCAAGCTTGGCATTAGAAGAATTACACATTCTTTATGGAAAACGAGTGCATATTGCAAGAAGTTTGTAAAAGGTACTTCACACATTTGGCGAAAATGGCAAAGTAAAATGTTGAAGTCTCAGATTGTATTGATGAATGGGAAGAGTTGTTAGTCAAAGAAGACAGAAAAATGGAGGCTCAAGATCCGTTATTAGAGGCTGATATAGGAGAGCCTGATTTTTTCCGCCCAGTGTACGTAAGTACGTTTTTGCAAGGGAGCATGAAAGACAAGTTGGTTAACCTGATCAAAGAGTACAAAGATTTCTTTGCATGGGACTATCATGAAATGTCTAATTTGTCAAGAGATATTGTAGAACATCGCCTTCTAATCAAGAAAGGGCTTCGTCCACATAAACAATTAGCAAGAAGATTTGCTCCAGATGTGGTCGGTAAAGTCAAAAAAGAAATAGAAAGGCTGCTGAAGGCAAAATTTATTGAAACAACAGGTATGTTAAGTGGTTTTCAAATATTGTTCCCGTGAAAAAAAAAAGAATGGAAAGCTGAGAGTTTGTATTGATTTTCGGGATCTAAATAATGCCACCCCAAAGGATGAATACCAAATGCCCATGGCAAATATGTTAATAGACTCAGCATTGGGAAATGAGATGTTATCATTGATGGATGGTCATTCGGGTTATAACCAAATTTTTATTACTAAGGAAGACATCCCGAAGATAGCATTTAGATGTCCTGGCACGATCGAGACTTTTCAGTGGGTAGCTATGCCTTTCGGATTGAAGAATGCAAGGGCTACATACCAGCAGGCAACGAACTTTATTTTTCATGATATGATCGGTAAATTCTTAGAAGTTTATATTGACGACGTGGTAGTTAAGTCAGCCCAAGAAGATCATCTGGATTATCTCGAACAGACATTCATTAGGATGAGGAAGTACAAATTGAAGATGAATCCAACCAAGTGCATCTTTGGAGTACGAGCAGGAAATTTTGTGGGATTTTTTGTCAATCAGAGGGGAATTGAAATTGACAAGAACAAAGCAAGGGCTATCATAGAGCTTTCCCATCCTACGTCCAAGAAACAATTGCAAATGGTGATTAGAAATATAAACTTTCTTAGAAGATTTATTGCCAATTTGTCTGTTAAAATGGAGTCGATGACGCAGCTTCTGCATCTTAAAAATCAAGACGAATTTATGTGGGGAGAGAAACAACAAAAGGCATTTGATTTGATCAAAGCCTATCTAATGAATCCTCCTATATTGGCGCCGCCAAAAGCAGGCAAACCACTGAAATTGTACTTATCGGCTACCGATATAACTATTGGGAGTATGTTGGCACAAGAGAATGAAAATGGAAAAGAACAAGCGGTATATTATTTGAGCAGAATACTAACTGATGTGGAAAAAAGATATACTGCAATTGAAAAATTATGTCTATTTTTATACTTTGCTTGTATGAAGTTAAGACATTACTTATTGCCAACTAAAGTGTATGTGATCGGCAAGACTGATATAATAAAATACATGTTATCCCGACCTGTTATAAAAGGGCGTATAGCCAAGTGGGCATTTATCTTGTCTGAGTTTGATTTGATATATGTGCCGATCAAGGCAGTAAAAGGCCAAGCCATTGTTGATTTTCTTACCGAATACTCATGTTTACAAATGGAAGTAAATGAGCAGAGCTTCAGTCAAGTGCTACCATGGACTATGTACTTTGATGGATTGCGTGCTAAGAGTATGGCTGGAGCAGAATTGATAATAATTTCTCCCAATGAAAAACTTACAACGTGCGTCTATAAGTTAGACTTTGAATGTTCAAATAATCAAGCTGAATATGAAGCACTGATTATTAGCTTGAGAATATTGATTGAATTGAAAGTACAATTTATCAATGTATTTGGTGATTCACAATTGGTGGTGAAACAGTTAAAGAGGGAATACCAATGTTCAAATGAAAATTTGATTGGTTATTACTATTTGGCTAATAAGCAATTAGAGCAATTCAGAAAGTATAGCATAATCTATGTTAAAAGAGACACAAATTTCGAGGCAAATGAGTTGGCTCAAGTAGCTTCTGAATACCGAATATCAAAAGAATTGGCAAACATTGCAACTACTATAATGCTGTCGGTACCTTCTATTGAACAAAGAAAGATACCGATAGCAATTAGTAAAGTAGTCCGAGAGGATTGGAGACAAACCATCATCGAATATTTGAAGAATACAGATTCAAGAGATCAAAAGCTAAGGATGTAGGCCTAGAAATATGTTATATTAGGAGAAGGATTATACTGAAAATCCTCAGATAGATTGCTCTTCCACTGTCTTGATGAAGATAATGAGAAATTGGTTATGGCAGAGGCACATGAAGGTATATGTGGAGCCCATCAAGCAGGAATCAAGATAAGATGGCTATTAAAAAGGTATAGATATTTTTGGCCAGCAATGATGCAGGATTATATCAACTATGCCAAAGCATGCCTTTCGTGTCAAAAGCATGGACCGTTGCAATATGTACTTACTATAGAGCTCCATTATATCATAAAACCATGGCCATTTAGGGGATGGGCAATGGACATAATAAGTAAGATCTATTCACCCTCTTCTCATAAGCATAGTTATATTTTATTGGCTACGGATTACTTTAAAAAGTGGGTGGAGGCCATTCCATACAAGAGTATTACACAGAAGACTGTGGTTAAGTTTATTGAAGAAAAAATAATTCATCGATTTAGCTTACCTGAGTCAATTACTGCGGACCAAGGAACAATATTCACTGAAAGTAAAGTGATAGAATTTGCACGATCAAGAGGAATCAAAATGGTCTACTCCACACCATATTATCCTCAGGCGAATAGACAAGCTGAAGCAGCTAATAAGGTTGTTATTGGACTGATCAAGAAACACCTAGAAGAAAATTCAAGAGAATGGGATGTTTTATTATCAATGGTATTGTGGGCATACCGAACATCACGAAGATCAAGCACAGGTGTCAATACTTATATGCTTACATATGGACAAAAAGTAGTTTTACCAATGGAGATAACAGTACAATCTTTAAGAGTCCAATTGCAAAGCTAGATGTTATCTAAAAATTATAGAGATTAAAAGCACATAAATTTGGATGAACTAGATGAGGTTCATGCGGCTTCTTTGGATCAGTTGATTGCACAAAAGAGAAGAGTGGCCAGAGCTTTTAATAAAAGGGTTAAAGTCAAACAGTTTATTGTGGGGGATTTAGTGTGGAAAGCAATTTTGCCATTTAATCTTTAAAACAAGGAATTCGGTAAATGATCATTAAATTAAGAAGGTCCATATTTTTTTACCGAAGTGTTTAATGGGATGCATACCGATTGATGGATGTCAATGGAAAAGAATTATTAGGTTCTATAAATGGGAAATTTTTGAAGAAATATCATCCATCAATCTGGGAAACACAAGGAAATTAATCTATTCATTCGAAATGAAAGTACGTTCTAATCTTTGTGACAAAAGTCTGCAAGTCATTAATAAGTTTGAGGTTTTGGGCCACATGATGAGAATGCAATGCAAGATCCTGATGGAGTTTAGATTATTGTCCCTCGAGATACTCCAAGTGACGAAAATGAAAGCGGACAATTTCAAACTTCTCCCAAGCTTCTTGAAGCAATTGCCTATACTTATTTGAAGCAACTTCAACCATAGACTTGACATGGGAAATTTCATCTCCGAGTATCCTCCGTTCCACACGATGATGATTGGAAAAGAAATTAAGAAGTTGACATGTCATCTCAACGTCATCTCTAGCTTGAGTGCAAGAGTCCTGAGCTTGACCATATTTCTCTTTGGAATTTCGTAATCGGGAAGATTCTTCCTCAATTTGAAGATAAAGGGTGTTAGCTTCCACAATAGTAGGCTCCAAATTCCAAATTTCCCTCACATTATGCTCGAATTCATCAAAGCTAGCAGGTAATAAAGAGCATAGCTCCCAAACTAGATTTAGGAAGGCAGAATCTACAAATAGAAACACTTTGGATCTAAAGAAGTTGGTTAAATCCGTAACTTCTACCTTATACTTGCAATTCAATAATAAGGCATGATGCCCTTGAGATAGTAATTCATACAATCGCCTCCATAAGGACCGATCACCTAGACAGTGGAACAAACAAGTTGTCCATGTTAAATAGTTGTCAAAGCCCAAATCTAGTAATGTTCAGTGGAAAATTTACCTTCATAGGAAATGCGACGTCTTTATGATCGGGACCAAAGAAGCAATTGAGATGAAGAACCATGTGAAGACATCATGAACAGGACTGTAAGTTCTCAGGAAAGATTTGGTAGCTTGGGCAATTATAAAGGTAAAGGATATGGAGCAAATCGTGGATTGTAATGCGCCAGAGTTCTTTTTGGGAAACTGAGATAGAGGTTGAGCGTGGTTTATGCATGTAGACAAATAGTTATTTTTGAAGTCAGTAATTTCAGAGAAGATAAGCAAAAGGAAGGTTATTATTTGACATTTAACTTATGAAAGTTGCAATGAAGCAATTTTCTTTAAGTCGGTTTAAATGTCAAAGGAACCAAATGGAGATTCGGTTTAACCTTTGGTTAACAGGGTTAAATTATTGATGTAAACAAAGTATAGCGTCGGGAGTTTGTATCATCGGGATATTAAGTGGATGTAAAGGAGATCAAAATCCAATAAACAGGACTTTCAATTTATTTCCATTTAGCCAATAAAGCTTTGGCTTCGATTATAAAATCTCTCAATTCAGTCTTAAGCCTATGGTTTTCATCCATAATCTCAGCTCTCTTCTTTTCATGGACTCTGGCCATTCCAATAGAAGCATCAAATTCTTTTTCCAACTCCCGACACTGTTTCATTTTGCGCCTGAGTGTAGGACAAAAAGTTGAAACTGTGAGCTTCTATTCTTCCAATTGAGCATTTACCATCCTCAGCTTTGCCTCAAGCTCTTCTTTTCTGGCCTCCAAGCGTTGAAGTTTGCTCTCTTCAACTTTGAAATTGTTGTAGAAAAGACGAACATCTTCACACTTACGGGCAAACTTATCTTAGATTGCCAATCCTCTGTTTTCCCCAAAGAGAAGGCGAGGAAGTTGATCAAGGTTGACTCTTATTGTGCTCACAGCATCCACAAAGCCAACGGCAAAGAGATTAATCTTGTCTTGGAAGGGCTCAGATAAAACAAAGGCTGGATTACCAATGCATACTTCCTGGAAGAGTATCCTTGCCTGGCATTCCTTATCAGAATCATTGATCAACTTTCCATAGCCAGGTTCCAATAAATGAAGGAGTTTTTCCCATTTAGCTTTGGCTATTTCTCGAGGAATTTCGGCGAATATTGATAAAGTTGAGGATTCTGAAGAATCATGAGCTGTGGAAGAGCTAGGATGAGTACCTGCTAATATCCTTTCCATTTCTGCTTGTTCAGCTTGAGAAAAAATTTCTATCTCGACAGGTGGACTAGGTACAACACGAGATATGGAGGGAGGCAAATCAGTAATTGTATAAGTAGCTCTTTCGGAAATTGAAGTCTCTTGAGGCTCATCAGTGTCTACAAGTGGTGGTACACTTGATGCTCTTTCAAAAATTGGACTCTCTTGAAGCACAAGAATGGGCTCTTCCGTAATTGCAAGTAGTGGTGCACTTGATGCTCCTTTAGAAATTGGAGTTTCTTAAAGCACAGGAGTGATCTCATCAGTAACTGCCAATGTTGGCCCATGTATATTAGATAACAGCGTGGAATCTTGAATCACACAAAAGATAATAATATTTACCGATAAAAGACGAAGAAAGATCTTTTTCAGATCTTACAATAGGGGCAAGAGTATCCTTTGGTGGTATACTCTCTTTTGGATTTGGAACAGAAGGTTGTTCTTGAATCAATTCAGCCTCTGTCAAAGGAGTAAGTATCATCGATAAAGGACTGGAAGCTAGTAGGGTAAGATCCTTGCTAGGAAGGGAAACAGGAGAAGTAGTACTGGGCTGATAAGTCTTAAGAGTTCCTGGATTAATCAAAAGATAAACAAGTTAGTGTTGTAATAACCTTCAAAAGTAAAGCATGAGAATTACCTTTCAGAGTACGTGGCTTTATCATAACTTGTAGTATGGGCTCTGGATATTAATTCATTGTTGGAGATCTTTCTGGAGGTGACTTTGAGGATCGAATAATTACTCTCCTCACACTACGTTTTGCTGGTACTTTCTTTGGAGCAGGAGCAGGAGCAGGTGAGTCCGAAGCTTTCCTTTTCTTACTCACTATAAGAACAAAAGTCAAATTGAAAGTTTAGTATCAAACGAAATATATGGATATGAAAAAGCAGAATCAAGTTACCTTTAGAAGTCTCTGCTGGTTTAGTTGAAGGTACATTGGCAGTTTCGATTGTTTTTTTTACAATGTAAGAGGAATAGCATCTCTTATCTTCAGGAGAATTTAATCCAGAGGATCTGATAATATGGTCTTTCGATAACTATCCCACCAAAGATCAAAATCGGTTGAAGAACGGTTAGGATATCCAATGAATTCGACAACACGAGACAATCGATGAATTCCCCGAACCAGTGTGATCAATTCAACAAAAAGTTGATTATCTTTTAGCTTGCAGGATATTTTATCAAAGGAAGCATAAGAGAAAGTATAAAGAGCTGGAATAAGAATCTCTTGAATCAGCCCAAGCTGCCTGGCATAGTATTGGGGAGAGTAAATTTCAAAACCAGCAACGAATCTGCCTTTTATTGAAAATCTTACAAGAAGATCAACAGAAGTCAAAATGATCTGCCAGAAGTCACTCCTATTTTTCTGGAAAGCAGGGAGGTAGGACTTGAATCGGGAAACAAAGAAAGGAGTGAAGAAATATGGGTTCTCCTCAACAGAATAGATTTGAGAAATAAAATACCAAAGATAAGAAGATAGCTATTCGGAAATAGGGATTAATTTCCTACTTAAGGCCTGGCAGACTGGGTGGTCAGGAATGGAAATCGAAAGGGGTTGGATAACTTGATCCTTAGAAAACCAGGCAAGGAAATAGAAAGTCGCCCATGCTTGAAGTAGCCAGAGAGGACCACCAAAAACTCCACTAATTTCTTCTGAAGCAATAGAGGAGGAAGCATGGGCTAAACCCCGATAAAGCAAAGCTAACATGGTTTTGCCTAGAGCCAGTGGGGTCCCTGATGCTAGAGCGAAGGCAATAACAACAAAATCATTCAAAATCCTAACTATGGAGTGGCAGAAAAGGAATTTACAGAGCCAATATAAAAGAAAAGCAGTATGCTCCTTGTCAGTAATTATACTATCCTTCTTGAAATACTTTTTTTATAAATGCCCCATAGGTCATTTCAGAATCAGATAATTTACTAAGCATTGTACAAGAATCGGGAGACAGGGTAGATGGTCTGTACCCAAAGGAGAGAGCCCAGTGAGGCAGTATACATCAAGTAAAGTTACCGACATAGGAGAGAAAGGAAAAAAGAAACAATTAGTGGAAATCAACCAAAAGCAAGATAATGCTCCGATTAGTTCACGATTCAAATGGTAATCAAAACAGCTAAAACGTAGAGCATTATGAATTGAAAGGGTATCCCAAATGGGACCTTTAGAAGGGAGGAGTCGAAGATACCATTGATATGCCAAAATAGATGACTCATGGACTGGAAGCACCTCAAATTGATGACATGAGAAGTGGCTTGATAGGCACTTTGGAACAGAGAAATGATTGTGAACTACTGGACCAAGGATGAAAAAATCCTTGAAATCATTCTCCACGGACAACAGATGAAATTCTTCGTTGAAATCTTCAGAATCTCGGAATATATGGTAGCGATCAAGAGTGTCTGATGCAGAAAAAGAAAAAGTTTGCTCCTTGAAAGCCATTGGCTTCAGATGAATATCGAGAGAGTGTGCAGAGAATTGAGAAGTTGCAAAGAGTCAAAAAGGTGAGAATGCAAAGGCACGAAAAAAGGAACGATTTTTAGAAGAAGTGTTTTGAATACGAAAAGGCAAAACATGCGAAGCGAGGTGATGAAGCGACAGCAATAATAAAACGCGAGTGTCTTTTCTTTTGGCATTTAAAAGAATTAAAAGTTCTTTTAATCATTTTAAAAAGGGGCATATGTTGTCACCAAAAGAAGAATTGGCATAAGTGCCGAATCGACTTTAATGCCAAATCCGGCATATAATGAAAATCAGCCATCTTCCGAAACACGTCTGAACCAATTTCGGAAACATGTTGAGAAGCAAGTGTGAATGGCATCGTGTCCCGAATTCGGTAATTGATGAGAATATGTATATTTACCGAAATATAGAGAGTTATAATTCGGGACGTTGGAATATTTATGCCTCAAAACAGCAACCCTTTCCCAAAATTCGGGAAATTCACACTTCGGGAATACACTGAAGAATCATAGCCCAGCCATGTAAATTACGACAGCAAGAAGTTAAGAGCAGGAATGGAGACAATGAGCACGAGCATATTATGGGAAGTTACTTGTCCAGATTTGAAATCATCTTAGCGGTTGAGATCAAGTTTTGGCGAACAATAAAACTGAAAAAATGTGGTTCGAAAAAGTAGTTATTGGAAGCGCCAAAATATTCAAAGTTTGAAAATATGGAAGTAACCGACAAGCAGTTGCAAGATAGAATGAGATACAAATATTCAGAGGAAGTAAAGAGAAAGACACGAAGAACAATGCAAAAATACTCAAGCTTATCTGCACTTTAGTTTCTTATGCATCTTTACTTCCTGTATTTACAGTTTCCTGAAAGTTTAGTTAACTTTCAAGTCCTTTAAAGCTTTCATAAGAGTATTGTAATGTAGCTTGGAACTCTGTTGATCCCAGATCCATTTTTAATCCATCCGATTTCTATCCATTCCATACAATCCTGTGTCACACTTTATTTTTCGCCACGACTCTCCTAGTAATCAAATCACAGAACCTACCTTAATAAAAATCGAAAATCGAAGTTTCGGTGAAGGATATTCCTCGTGAAACGAGCGAACACTAAGGATTCAATTTTGCATGTTAAGAACTTCAAGTATCAACATTTTATGTCTATGTATCAACATTTTATGTATATTAAAAGTTTTGGGTATTTCAAATTTAAAAAATCAAATTGTGTGCGCCGGTAAATTGAAAATGGCAAAAGGCAAAACTGTAAGAGACAATCTCCTTCCAATATCACTTTGTCCACTCTAGAGAAATCTCTTTATTTGACCTCACTAGTGTGCACAACTCTTTTCGGTCTGTCAATGGCAAATTTGCAGAATTGAGTCCAATCCTCAACATTTCTTAATGAATGATGCTGGAGATATATATTGAAGTTAGATGTAAATTTATTCACGAAGTAATAGTGTCGGGATTTCATTTTTCACAGCTTAATATAGCTCACCTATCTAAATATTCGTAGTTTTCTGACCCAATTTGTAAATAAAGGTTTAATGTCTTTAGCATTGTTCTCCAAATGATATTTGAATAAAACCTGACATTTGCAAGATCCAATGGGATTGGTCAAGTGCTTAAAAGGTCCGAATAAAGTCTATAGTGAACCACCATGATCAACTTTTCATCCGCCTCCAACGATCTCTTCATTTCGAAGAGGTAGAGAGGGTGAATAGGCAGTCGAAAGAGAGAAAACAATCAAGGATCATTGCACCATTCACCACTTAGCCTCCAAGAAGGCACCCCCCCGGACACTTCATCTCATTCATAAAATGCCAATTTCTTAGAATTTGAAGTTTATAAAATGCGCTTCACCAATTGGCACAAAATAGGCCAAACATCCCCGTCTCTTCAAATACATGCCTGTCTGATAAATTTGCAATGGCTGAAGTTCCTCAGTTTTGGAGGAGATTATCTCAAATGTGCCTCCACCTATCTAAAGAGAGAACCCTCCGCACAAAGGAACTCGCGAGAAGGAACACAATAGCCTGCTTCTGTGGTTTGCGACCAATATGCAAGGCAAAGATAGTCAGATGCTAGTTCAGCAGATCAATCGGGCAGTCATCTGATCCCACAGGAAAAGCTTATGGCCACTGAATTGGTGGCTCCCATCTCATTTCGACCATGACCAAATCTTCCAAATAGAGTATCGGCGTTTCCGGCTTGCACATTTGGAAGAATTTCAATCTGATTAAGACCGGTTTCCGGCCTCAACAGCTTAGCTAAAATTAGGTTACAGAAAAGAGTGCCAGCTGATGATATCAACCGAAAATAAAAATACAGTCGAGCAACTTTGTTGCTAGGAAGATCAGATGAATGGTATAGCTTATTACTAATGATAGCCCTTCCTGGTTACATCAGTGCAACAAGACTAGATCATTTGGGGTGCTTTGAATTTACAAAGCCAATAGTTTACGGATATTGGTGGAGACTAAAATAAGAAACACTCGAAGAACGTTACAGGAAATAGCTCTGGTCTAAGGTTGTTGATGCCGACATGTGCTCTGCACATTCCAATTGCAGAAACAGAGAATATTGCACCTCTTGCCAGCAACCACCATTTCAGCTGCTTCCAGTAACCTCACCATATATGTCCTTGATTTTCCTGAATAGAGCTTCCCTGAAATGTCATTGACCTGATGTCAGGTCTGAGATGTTTGGAGAGGCTTACGCTCCCAAGATCAAAACTACAGGATATCTTGGGAGTTTCAGAGTGAAAATTCTGAAATCAAATTTGGCAACTTACCTATCCGGTTTGAAAACAAGGTTCTTGTACGCAAACCACTGCAAAAGTAGACACAAAAGGGCAATAGGAGATGAGAATTACGGATTTTATCACACTGATGGCTGCACATTATAGATGTATATATATATAAACTGAGAGATGCGCAGTAACTCAGTTGATCGAGGCTAAAAAGGACATCTAGTAGAATTCATGCAAATGGCATGAATCCACGTGTTCACCTGATGGCATAAGCTCTTAAATCGCTTTTAGACAGAAGCATCGCAATCATAAACTGTACAGAACGAGGGTAATTATGCCGATTTTGGGGGAGGGAGAAGACTAATGAAGCAGATTTTGGAAGCCTGATGAACTCACCCCAGTATATCCAATGCCCACCAGCTCAAGAACGCCAGGAATCAGGGGAACCCTATCGATCGCCTGAAACCAAAATGAATCGACCCCCGCGACGAGCTCAGTCAGTAGTACCAATGACTATCTTTCTTCTGTATCTTTAGTGAAAACAAAGAGAAAAGGAGAGCCTCACCCAGATCATTCCCGTAGAGACCCAGAGGGCAACCACACCAGCGACCGCCAGCGAACTGACGGCATACTTATCTTCCACTTTGTCCCACTGGTTGAACAAGGCACGATACCGACCAATCAATCAACTTTCACAATTTAACCTTTTCTTATGACAAGGGCACAAAAATAACAACGTGGATATGGAGTGGAAGAATTACAGCTTCTTTGGAGGATTTGAAAATCTCAGGGAGCTCGGCAGCGGCGACTTCGGCAGGAGCCTCACCAGTAGCCATAGCCGCCACATTGCGCGCAATCTTACGACCTAGAGAAGAACGCGTTGTATGGCAAAAACAGAAGAAAAGGGGGGATCAGTGACAGTGAGTAGAGTAGAGTAGAGACAGAGAGAGACGAGGGAATGTCATACAATAAGCGGAAGCAGAAGAGAGAGGTGGAGAGTGGAGAGCAGGGGGAGGGAGGAGGGAGGTCAGGAGGGTCTGGCTCTTCTGGGGCTGAGGTTGACGAGGGGCCTTGCCGTCCACAACAAGCGTCGACAGTGCGGAGGAGGATGAGGCGGTGCTGGTCGACGCCATCTTCGTTTGCCAAGAGCCAAAGTTCGCACCCCTGGTCACAACGAAGCAAAGGCATACAAGAGAGAGAGAGGGTCAAGGTTATGTGTTTTGGAGGGGAGGGAGAGAGCCACTCGTTACTGCTGCTATGGTGCGGATATTGTTGCTGACATGGCTGCACCAGAGCCTTTCCTCACCTCCCTGTGGATCGCTTTTCATTTTTTAGCAACAGTCCATCCAACTTCCACAAAACAGGGCACCTCCCAAATATCTTCCCTCGTCCCTCCTTCCATCACCACCTTCGTACCAATCATTTCCGTCACGGAATCTCAAACTTACTTTGGATTTCCGTTTTATCCCTTCTGGCCCGTGACCATTCCATCTAGATTCAACCATAGTATGACTAAACCTTTTCTAGAGGTGGACTAAAATCTTACGTACAAGTATCTTACGTATTCTGAAAGCATATGAACAAAATTATGATATGGGATTTCTTCCCTGTTCTGGCCCTTTTTCTTTTCTTTGGATAAATCAACAAATAGAATAGGAACAGGAGAGTGCCCGGGATTCCTCGGGTAATTCATCCCATACGTCCTAGTTTAAGTGACCGATGTGTCCAAATTTGGACCCTTTAATGTGTTTATGATGAGTTTAGAGTATAGGCCGAACAATATTATGATGCTCTTCTTTTCAGGCAAGTGAAGAGCCGAAAGGAATGAACGGAATGATGGCCTCCATTGACAACGGGAATTCTCACCTATTTCTTCCCCCACTTCTCCAGCCCCTTTTCTTTTTACCGTTGTCTCTTGTTTTCTTTCGCCCGTGCAAATACTCTTTTTCTATTCTACATGACATGTGATTTCATGCATCGGGGCACGAGAATCTTGAGTAATCGGAGTAAACACAACGGCATAAAGCCCCTTTCAAATGTCAACTAAACAATAATTATGGATGATTAAGGCCAAGACTAGGAATATCAAGCAGTGCCATGGGGCCATCATCACACAATCCTGGTTTATATATAGATAGTCACAGAGAAGAGAACTTCTGTGTCTTTTGGAATCACTGTCGTGGAGAGGAGAGGCCTCAGGCAGCAGCGAGCTCAGCCAACACGTACACATCCATTAACAAATGATCTCCAACTTCTATCCGTCTAGGATATAAGTTTGATCTGCTGCAAGCACAAAAAGTAGCTTACTTAGCTCGATCTGCAACATGGGCAATTGCCTTTCTAGCAAAGGGTTTCGGCAGGTCGAACAAATCGTAGAAGTGGCAACCACTGCCAGTGGCAACCACTGCCAGTGGCATCATGCAGTTCAAGGCACCCATCACACCGCAATGCATCACCAATGAATTCCCAGGTCATGCCATCTTCCGGAGCAGTGACCCTTTCTCAGGCCCTCTTCTTCACAACGAAGAGCTTCATCCTGGAGAATTGTACTACTTGCTCCCACTTCAGTCATTTAGGGGATCCATATCGGCTACATCTCGACCCAGCTACCGCATTTCCCTCGATCATCAGGGAATGATGCCCGGAAAGGCAGACCCTGAGGTGCTTCCTAGATATAACAGCGCTGGAGTGTGGAAGGTGAAGTTACTCATAAGCCCTGAGCAGTTAACCGAGATACTGTCTCAGGAGGCTCACACAGAGGCACTGATCGAGAGCCTCCGAACTGTGGCCAAGTCTGGTCATGTTGCTGGTAATGGAGCATCTTCCGTGGCAGATTCCGAGAACTGCAGCCTCTCCCAGAGTTAAATGGCGTCCTCCATGTGTTATGTTTGTTCTTATGTTTGTTTACTCTTCTTCATATTGCGTTCCTCGAAGTAGCCCATCTTTCACTATGATTGCGGTGCAGGTAACAAATGTATCTACCAAAGTCACTACTTAGAAAATTTCTCTGTGGATATTGGATAAGTCTAGAGGACTCTCGCTCTTTCATCGACCTACATTGAAGAGCATACCCAGCTGAATCATAGCCCGATACTTATATTATACTATCTCCTCCAGCTAAGAAGTCTCAGAAATTTCCCATTACACGCTTTGGAAGCAACAGAAGATGTTATACATCTTGGTAGCCAAGTAAGTTTAATGGTGGAACATCACCAGATAAAATTGAGCATCCCCATTGAAGAAGCTGGAGGATAAATTGAATTTGGTATACTTTTACTGTCTCTCTTAAGCATAAGAAGGGTCGTATGTTTAAGATGGGTTGTTGCAGAGTCAATCTTGACTACTGGAACTAGTAAAATACATTCTGTGGCTTAAATAAAACGATAGAAAGAGTCGTAAGAGCTACAAGAAGACAACGGTGCTGTTAGCAGTAAGTCAATTTACTTAATGGTTTTGAGTCTTTTGACCCAAAAATATACCAGTCTTTGCAGTAAGGGTTAGTTTTGAAGCCTATGTAAGGATGATCATAGGTTGAATAAGACCGCCGTTCTAACTGTTGCCGTTCTAAGATCAACAATCATCCTCGGCCAAACTGAACAAATCTATCTAGGTCAACTCCCGTTGGAGTAAGGTGCTTGACGTACAGATTTCACAGCAACTGTATCGGCAAGAGACTGAGCTCTTTAGCTCTGGCTTATTTTCTGCATGAGTGAAAAAATGCTTGAAAGTTTCTATTTTGTTTTAATGTCACTGCGCGTCCAACACGTAAGGCTCAAAGTTCGCCTTCATAAGCGTTCCTATCAAACTGAACATCAGGAAAAAAAATTCATTTGCTCTGACAATTAAAAAGAACCAGGAAATGCCCATAAATATGTAGGTTCCAAAGCGTCTTTAACCACTGCCGTTAGCTTCATAGCAACCTCTCTCCCAACAGGAGAGAAAATATCACGATTTGCTATTCATCCACCTATTCACAATGCAATAAAAGCTGGCAGTTGGATCATAGAGTCAAATAATTCGTAATGATCAACAGTCATTGGAAATCCTAAGGTATAAGTAGAAGCCCTCCATCACGGCATCAATTGCACGTTTCCTTATCCTAGAAACTGTCAAACAAGGTGACATTATAGAAATCAGTTAAAAATACAAAATTATACTAAAAAAGAGTCAGAACGAGAGAGTGAAAAAAAAAGAAATTTAAGAATCAATATAACATTCAGCAAAGGTTCGATCTCCTTCACTAAAGATGGCTTAAAACCCCGCCGCTGACACAAGCTGCCATGTCCTCCACACGTCGTTTTCTTATGCGGAATGCCAGTGCTCAGATTAAATGTGCACAGGGTGAAGACAAACAAAAACTTTAGCAACTGTATCTGACGGTAAATTTGGTCTGATTTCTGTGTCACCTAAACAAGGGTATTAAGAAAGAGTCAAGTTCTTTGATCCCAGCTGTAAATTCAAGATTTAGGCCAGAAGGAAGGAGAGAGAGAGAGAGAGAGAGAGAGAGACCTTAAATCAGCAGTTTCGTCAGATTGCCAAACTATATCCTTCAAACCCGACGAGAAGCTCTTATAGAACTGCGATATGGCACATTACTCAGCATACAAAATACTAGACATCATCACCCATAATTTATTCGTCTTATATGTAAAATACAGATGAAGTGTCGCACTTAAAACTGCTTGATTATGGCTCAAATGTAAGAACTGGTATTCTTATCAGGGATACATAAAATTTGAAAGACTCCTCACCTCCTAAATATCATATGTATTCAAAATCTATTAAAATTATAGTAACTGGACTCCCATCTCATCATTAAATCACCAAAGAAGGAATTTGTGGAGTGTTTATAAAAGGCTTGTTTTAGAAAATCAATTTACTATAGTATTAACGCGAGATAAACTCCACTACTCATTCATGAGATCCGAATAATGATAACCAAGCTCCCTTGAAAATTTATGAAAAGGAAGTAGAAAATAGATTTTCAAAATTATTAGAAAATTCCCTCATGGAAACCCAACTACTGCTAAATTACCTCGATCATGCCTCAGTTGCTCCACTCATAAAAACAGATGCTCAAAAATAAGATCCAAGAAAGACAAATCAGGATCTGTTTAGAAAACTGTCAAACCTCATTAAAGAAAATATGCTCTTCTAAAAATATCATCTTTCACAAAAGTAACCTAGAAAGATTTTTCAACATGTGAGGCTTATAGTGGGATTACTCCTACCAAATTAGAAGTTTGCAATAAAAACTTATCAAGGGAAAAAAAAACCAACTTCATGTTGCTTTCTATATATAGGTTAAATATGTCTGTCCCAGAGACATGATCAGCTGTTTACTCCTATATGTTTCAAAAACAAACCAAACCGAAAAAAAAATACTTGCCTTATGAAACTCCAATGTGTCACCACCAATTTTACGAAGCTCAACCATGTGGAGTGAAGGAGCCACCTCAAAGACCTGGAAGTGAAGAAGACACCATTTCTTTAAATAATAAAAAATGACACCAAAGCTGCTACAACAGAAAGTATTGGCTAGTCTAAAAATTAGAATAAAACATTAGAAGAAAATGGATTACAATAGTCCTTCCTAGCTAATGGCAGAGACTGCATAAGCTACACTGCCATAGCCACTGAGCTTTGGTAAGCTAGAATCTCAATAAATCACGGCACAAGTTGAGATTCCCACGCTTATGCAAACCAAGTCAAGCAGCTCCATAACCATATTGAATGAGGGTGAACAAAACAGTTGGTTCCTTCGTTACATTTACTTTCACAATCTGCCATTCAGGGGCGAGGGGCCCCCCTTGTGAGGGTTACAGTTCCACCTAGCTGTCACTTTCCCTACCTCCTTTGTTATGATGATTCACCAACTTGGTTCTTTTAGAGTATTAATTCCTATGATTCTGTATCTGAAAATCTCAACAGATTTACCTTACAAGTTATTAGGAGACCATACCTCTGTAGCCACGGACAGGTGGCCTTTTCTTCCAGTTTTATCACCCCGCAGTTTCATCTGCCATCATTTGAGAAATTAACAATCAACAACATTATGGGAAAATGAAGTACCACAAACATTGAAAATTGCAAGACGGTCTTTGCCAAGTGATTGCCTTGTAGTTTCTTTTATGAACATTAAAGCCCAAAGGCTTTGCAGTTTCCTCAATTTTAGACATGATTTCATTTGCAGGGTGCTGAGAAGCAAATCGGGTTTCTCGCTTCACAAGGTCCTACATCAGAAGACCCAAGCAAAAAGAGAGTTAAACCAAAATCATCCAGCAACAGTAAACAATTACAGAAACTTCAGTGAATGCTGTGAATTGAGCAGATCAACACCAGACTTTCTATTCAAGAATCAAGCTTATACCTTCACTAGTCTATAGAGTGAAACCTTCCTCATTCTCAACTCAAACGCAACCTTCCCTTCCCTCAAGACTATATAGATCTCCATCTCATATCATACTTGTCACACAAGTTAACAAACACTTTTTATGGACACAACAAAGCAGTGGTCCGTACAACAGATACCACTGCAGACTTCTCAAAAAATTTAAAAAACAATCGCCAAAAGGGTCATTTCCATAAGTCAGGTCAACACCCACTCAATGATAAGCACAAACTCAAGACACTATTCAACATGCGTCATGAAGCATAAACTCCTGCTCACTCATCCACCGTTCTGTGACTTCATCGATACACAGTTAGAAATGAATGCTTCATTGGATATGATTTCATCTATGGAGAGGTCCATAGCACATAAGCAGTTTATAGAAATGAACAATGCGATTTAGCAGTTTGGTGCAATACCATAACCACGTACCATCTGCTTCTCAAATAAACTTTCAAGATTGAAGCTTTGTGACCTAGAAATAAGCTCAAATGCATTCATGGATTCAGGCCTCTCTTTCCTCTCTGTTACAAGATGTTCCTGGGGACGAAAATGTGATAGTGGTAGCTAAGTATAAAAAGAGAAAACAAATTGAAAAGACATCCAATAGCATGCTTTAGAAATAATAAAGTCATTGAAGTATAGATACATGAAAAAAAAATTTCCTCACCTGTGAATCATTGAAAGCAGCATCAATGTCGTCAAGATTTACCTCCTCTTCCTGCTCAAAGCGAGGTGGCCTGTAACCCTTCTTGAACCATTCATCTTCCCGGATTTCAGGAATCGTTATTCGCTGAAACAGGTTCAACTTCTCACTTTAAAGAATGAGCATACTTATCTAGTTAACCAGTCTCCTAAAGTACGAGTGTGAGAAAATGAAAGAGGAAACTAGAACACATCGGAGCTAACCGTGAGAGGACTTGGATCAAGAATACGTTTAATAAGATTCTTTGCACCAGATGAGAACCATGAAGGACATGCGAAATCAGCGTTGCAGATCTGAAAAGATTCTCATGAGTACAAGGACATATTTCAAGGTTGGATTTTGAAAAAGTTGAATATCCTCACCTTTCTGTATAAAGCAATGAGATTGGCTTCATCAAATGGCAAGTATCCAGCCATTAATACAAAAAGAATTACCCCACAAGACCAAATATCAGATGATGTACCATCATATCCGTTATCAGTCAAGACCTGAAAAGGGAAATATACATGCTATACATTAAAGAATACAGAAAAGGTCAGGAGAACTAGAGATGAAGCCTCTTGAGTTCGAGATTCAGACCTCGGGAGCTACATAATTCGGGGTTCCACAGGCGGTATGAAGCAGCCCATCCTCCTACACTATGGCAAAACAGAGAATATCTTTCCGTAAGCTCATAATATAGATACTCATCTTCTCTAGACATCGAACCCTATATTAGTTTCAGAAGTGCTCACTAAAGCAAAAAAAATAGACCATGCATCATCATAAATGTAGAGATAATGATTTGTACAGACTGTGCATCAAACATTATGAAGTACAGACTAGACTTTGCTTCTTCCTGCGGAAGGAAAGGCAAATTTTTAAGAACGACAAAGCTTAGGCAAGGAGCACTTGTAAAGTAAGGAAAGGCCATAGATTTTGCGAACACCAAAATCGCATCCCCATATTAGCAATAAAAGAAGAAACTGATTTAGAAAAATGTACCGTAGCCCTGCTTTACCATTGCAGTCTCGAATGGCCGATGAAAAGTGATGAATAATGACCTAACACTGTATAGACATAGAGAAGAGACCACATAAATCTCAAGTAATAGATTAGAGTACTTGCCCTCACTTTCTTTGAGAAAGTACTCAATCCAAAATCCGAAACTTTAAGAACTCCATAGGTGTCTAGAAGCAGATTTTCAGGCTGCAACAAGAGCAATATTATATAGAAATGCTAATTAGAAGTCGGGAATATAGGACATGTAAGAGCAAAATCTCATAAAAAGTGAAATCAAGAAAAAGGAAGAATCTCATTGACCTTCAAATCTCTATGGTAAACACCCCTGCTATGACAGTAGTCCACAGCGTCAATGAGTTGCTGAAAATAGCGCCTGGCATCGTCCTCTCTTAGCCTTCCATGTTTTGCCTGGGAGTTAAACATAACACCATGTTAGAAGTTGAGAATTTCCCTAATCGCAGGTATGGACGTGCTGCACAAATGTTTTATCTTAGCAATATGAGGCCAAGCATTGATACAATTGCTTACTATTTCGTCAAAGAGCTCGCCACCATCAACAAACTCAAGAACAATGTAGATCTTTGTTTTGCTGGCTATGACCTGTATATGCGCAGAATGGAAGGCATTTGTCAGGTGCTATTACTGTGGGCTAAAATGGGCACGCAACTGCATGCTTTAATTCATGATTGGTACGAAGATGAAAGCCAACTGAACCTGTAAAAGCATACAGCGGCAAATGCTAGGAGCAGAAGTACCATACTTCACTGTGAAGGAAGGAAAAATGAAGAGAATGAATACCTCGAAAATTTTGATAACGTTTGGATGCTTGATCAGCTTCATGGTTGATATTTCTCTCTTTATCTGTCCAAAAGAAACAAAAGCAGCGGAATCAACAATTCCTGAAGGTTGGGAAAGTGCTGTGAGACAAAAATTGAGAGCACGACAGCAAGAAAAAAGAAGACCATTGGAAATAAGAAATCGTGGCACAGGTAGGCAGTATGAAGAATTTCTAGGGCAACTCCCCATCATTTCTGGTAATCAGAGACGAAGCAGATGCAGCCAACCTAACAGCATATTGGTCAGGGTAAATTCAACTTAACTGCTATCTATCAGAAAGAAAATGCCCCACAATTGCCTTAGAATGGATACGGATGCGGCGGGCCAAAGTAACAAAGAAATTCTGAAGATAGTATGTTTCCGAATGCCTCAACACCAACCAAGACCGAAAAAATAAAAAAGAAAAGCAAAGCAAAAATATCGAGACGGTCTCTGCAGTGGACAAGCATTATGGTTGAGTTTGACATGATGATATCAAGGTTCCATTCAACGAACGCATAAGCGATGAAAGAAGTAACGGCATTGGATACATGATGGGTGGTATAAGAGTTGCACGGATCAGTGTACGATTCGGTAAAAAGCGAGAGAGAGAGAGAGAGAGATACCTGCTCGACCATCTTATGACGGAGGACGTGATGGCGGTCGATGATCTTGATGGCGAAGGAGTCGCCGGAGTCGAGGTGCTTGGCGAACTTGACCTTGGCAAAGCTGCCTTCCCCGATCGTCTTGCCAAGCTCGTACCTCCCCACGCGGGTCCTCGTCGCCGGTACCTTCACGCTCATTTCTCGCCCCCCAGGCTGTGACCTTCTCGCCTTTCTCTTAGATGGGTGGACACCAGAAGAGGGGAGAGGTGGATGGGACAGGAAGGCGAAGTGCAGGGCACGAGTAAAACGGGAACGTAAATCTCCCTCTCTCTCTCTCTCTCTCTCGGAAGGGTGGTGGCCCCGTGTCTGGGAGATAGATAAAGAGAGACGATGACGATGACAATGATATCGATGGTGTGGGTGGAGGTCAGAAGGTCCCACCCGGCTATTCGTCTTGGAATTTAGCGGTCCTAATCCCCCTAGTTCAGCCAGAGCATTGTGTAATTCCAGGAAAGTAAAAACTCTCATTTAGATTTGACGAGGCACATCATCAGATAAACGACCAACTGTTTTCGACAGTGCGGATACAACGTATGGCAGTTTGATAATAATGCGTCTCCGTTCATGCGGGTTGACGCACACACGTGTGTTCCCGAGGGGACTGCCCCAGTCAGAGAGAGACGCGAGGACCACAAATGCTCCGTCCACTTTTGTGCGAGTCTTTGTATATCCCTCTTCGATTCTCCTCTCCTCTTTATCTTTTGACCATATATATTTATGGAAAATCAGAAATTTCCTTATCAGAGAATATTTTCAGAGATATTAGGGATATCATACCATATTTCCTTATTTGCTAGGATAGTTGATTAATTATTAGATTAGATTATTTACTTTATTATGCATATTCTTCGAGTTTAAATATCCTACCCTAATAAAGTATAAAGGGGAAAATTATCCAACAAGTACTAAACTCATTGTACAACGGCTAATTTAGTCGTAAATCTTTTGATAAGTTAGTAACTAAGGCCTAACTTTTCAATTATGCTAATTATACTAATTTAGTCCTCAACATTTTAATAATTTATCTATTTACTCCTAAACTTTTTAACAATTTGCTAATCAATTTTGGTCAAAAATCATTGACATGACGGTCTAGAAAAAGTACAAAAAAAAAGTCATAAACATATTACTCTTGTACCATTTCAGTCTTAAAACTTTTGACAACTTGTCAATTTAATCATAAATCTCTCAATTGTAACAATTTAGTTCTAAACTTTTTAACAATTTTCTAATCTAGTTCTTCCATCAAATTTTGACAAGAAATCATTAATGTGGCATGACCGGTATTGACATGAACAATTCGTGCAATTTTTTTTATGGTTTTCTAAATTTTTATATAAATTTCTTGAATTTTTTTTCTTTTCCTTCTTCCTCTAAATGGTCACGAGGCTTGGGCGATGGCCGACAAGGTCGACCTCAAGCAAAGCTTACCCTTTCTAGCATTGGCTAGGCTCAACCCTTGCCCAAACACTGGCAAGGTTGACCTCGCATAGCCATGGCAAGGGTGACCTCGCTTAACAATGGCAAGGTCAAGCCTCGCCAGGGGCGATCGAGGCTTGCTGAGGCCCAGTAACTAGCTAGACGAAAAACGGAAGGAAAAACAAAGAAAGAAAAGAAAAATAAAAAATCAAAAAATCAAAAAAATTATTAAAACATCATAAAATTATTAAAAAATTATAAATTTTGTCCACGACAGCGCCAATTGTGCCAAGCCACATAGGACAACTGGTGCTAATTAAACCAGATTTCCAATCAAAATTGACTAAAATGACTAAATTGGCAAATTGTTAAAAGGTTTATAACTAAATTAGCAAGTTATCAAAAGATTTCGGACTAAATTGAAGATTTATGACTGAATTGACATAAATGCAATAGGTATAGAACTTTTTTTTGTTCTTTTCCCACTAAGTCTAGTGAGCACTAGCCATTCTATATAGCACAGTTAGTGCTGACGTGGATAATTTTTACAAATTTTTTTATTTTATGAATTTTATTTTTTTCTTTCCTTTTCTTTTTTCTTTTTCCTTTTTTCCCTCTGTCAACCATCACCGGGCCTTGTCGATGGCCAATGACCTCAGGCGAGTTGCCGGCCCCAACTAGGGCAACTGAGGCCCCAACAATGGTCAACGGAGGGAAAAAGAAAAAGAAAAAAATTATGTAGAACGGCCGGCTCTAACTAGACCACTAGATTGGCGACTTCCGATCAAAATTAGCTGAAATGAAAAAAATTGATAAATCGTTAAAAGATTTAGAATTAAATTAACACAATTAAAAAGTTTAAAACTAAATTAGCAAGTTATCAAATGGTTTATGATTAAATTGAAGATTTAGGATTGAATGGCCGCCATATGATAGATTTAGGATGTTTTGGACAATTTTTCCAAATATAATGTAAAGTCAATCAAGTAAAAGTGTAATCTCTGTTCTATTCTCCTCCATTGAAGATCCTAAAATATTTACATCCATCATTTCCCATTTGGCCTCCGCAGGCTTCGTAGGACTGCTTTCTTTATAATTACCGCCTTAGCCGCGCCACTCCAATTTACTTCATGCGGAGAGGCTGATTAGAAAGATTGGGCTTAGGAGAGAAAAGGACGAGGAGCTTCAGCTCAACACCTTGCGTTACTGTGTGGAACGTACCTATTGGTATGTGCGCACCAAGTTTTGACCTCCCAAAAGAGAACAAAGAAAGAGGTAAAAACAGAGGAAGGCGGTAACGTCCTTGGGGATTCTAGAAGAGAAACGGAGAGAAGATGCGCCAAAACGAACGAGGAAGCATACTAACATCATACATAAACATTACATGTGGCGTAGCCGCCCAAATGAGTGATGGAACTTGGGCCATACTGTACTGTGCCCCAATAATTGAGAACGTCCAGATCTCTTTATCCTCGGCTGACCTCGATTGATGAGATGACTCTATCTCTCTCTCTCTCTCTCTCTCTCTCTCTCAGAGTCAAAGATGCCACCACAAACAGACAAGCTTAATCGAGTTGAGATGGAAAATATCTGTGGTGATGCCAATCCGTCTACCTCGGTCGTGTTATGAATCATCGGGGGACTTCACCTCGGGCCTTTCGTCCATGCTCTGAAGCCTAGTTTTGCATAAAAAAATACTGGGTCGGGGGTGATGAAGCTCGTCTTACCTGCTAGATTGGGCCTACACTGGGCAAACAGATTAAAAGGTCCCATATTGGGCCCCCTGTTTCTTTATTCACCATGAGTAAAGATGGTGGAAAGTGCGCATCGTCATGGTCTGAACACATATATGACACCTAGGGAAGCTACTGGACAAGAGCCAGGCAAATGCTACGGACTACAAAAATGCGGCCTTACTGCCCCCAGAAGAAACTTGCACCAGTAAAATTTCTACCTGCGCGGCTGATTCGAATGGTGGAGGTCTCACCATTCCAATTTGCGTTGAGTGCACGTATGAATGATTTGAAAGAAAAATCTCCGACATAGACGGTCTAGAGCTAAAAAAAAAAAAGAAGCAATTTAGGATACGTAGTTATTTATAACCTAACAATTTAAGCTTTTGAGTGAATATGAGTTCAACAAGATTATCAATGAATTCATCTTATGGATTTCCTCTTAGATCACCTCATTACAAAGATCCTAGACTTCTATGGTGTGTTACTCAAAAATTCGTATATTCGTTTGTGTATATTTAATTATGAATAGATGACCCACCTACCCAACTAATTCCCATTCCAGATTTGCTGCTCTCTAACTGTTCTCTCCTCACTTCTATTCGGGATCACCTAGAAAATCCGAGTGCAATCTCCAAATTAAAGGTTTCCTAAGTTCCCCAAGTAATTGGGGTCGATCATACTCGCAGATGCCGAGGTTCCAATCTGGTCCCTGCAATGATACCTCATCCGTCATTAGGGTGCACGTATGTATGAAACTAGATTGGGTTGAATCTTATTCGAATCGGGTTTGAGCTCCCTCTTACCGACTTTTTGCAATGGTGAGGTATACTGACTTCGTCTACACATCCTGATGCCTCCTAACGCACATGCAACGAGTGTAAAGATAATTACAGAAAAGGCGAAGATAATTTATCTATCGCTTCCATGATTAGAATGACAAGACTGCAAAATTTCTATAGGATAATAATCAAGTGGACAGAAAAACAATGTGAAATTGATGAAGGTTAACCACATTTTTCTGTTGTTACACATGGAGGACTTGTTGCCGTCTTACTCGAGATAGTACATGTGCATAATTAAGCTATGTATCTTGTTTTTTAAGGGCGAAAAAGGCCGTCTTAAACTATTTTATCCCAATACGGTATGAATCTTGATTCCAAAGCCTTGCTACAACAAGAGATTGGTTCTATCACCAGCTAACGATTTAGCTAGAGCCCAGTAGCTCGGCCAGTTATTTAATTGCCTGGTGCCAGTCACTAAAGTTTTCCAATAAGTAAAACAGTCAGATAATTTTCACGATGAAAGGAAAGAGGGGATCGAGCATGAAGCCACCAGTCTACGTAGGATGCTCTAGTTGGGCTCGTCGATTGCGCACTTGGAACTGCTCCTAGAGAAGTCCCCTCTCAATTAGACAGCTTGGATCGTTAGATGGGCTGTCGTAGTGAAGTACAAACTTGTGGTCTTGCTTCAGGTATCGTCTCTTCTTCATAAATGGCACGTCTAGAATCGATCAGTCTCTATCCGTTTCACATGCACAGGTAGGCGGATGGGGCTTATAGGAAGAGAGCCATGTCTTGGTAATGCCTCCAGTGTGAAGTGCAAAGCAAATGGCCACTTCTTTGTTTTTTGAGTTGATTCCAAATCCATCAGCGTAGTTTGTTATTTGTCAATTTAAGCAGCCTCTGGACGAGCGAGAGAGAGATAGAGAGAAGCTAGGTACTGCGGCAACCACAGAATGTCATGGTATAGAAAAGAAGGGTGGAACTTTACTTATTTGTGAGACCATGTCAATGTCAGATCCATCAGAAGAGGCCTCCACGTCAGAGGAACATGTAACATTGGGTAATATACATTATACAATATCTAAATAAGCAGAGGAGAAGAGCTGCACCAGATAGGTCCCCAAGCATCTCTCCGTGGCGGGGGTTGTTTCAGTAAGACTTAAAAGCGGCTACGTAATCACTTTACTTGTTTATGCACGTTGTTTTAACAATGGACAACTTGGATAGAAAGGCACGCTTTGCCTTAGCTGGGTCGCTCAACCGGACAGTATACAATTACTTATTTTTGTGCTTTTCTAAGGTAGCAAAATCCGAAGGTATTATTATATTAATATATATACATTCTTCCTCTTTGCCTTGTTTATATCCCTAGTTTAGCACTGGCAAACAACTGCATCCTCTCTCTCTCTCTCTCTCTCTCTCTCTCTCTCTCTCTAGAATACATATACAAAAGCCATCTTCAGCAGCTTCACAAAACGAACAAGCCCAATATTTCTCTTCGTCGTATTCACTTCTTCGCACTTAGTATTCAACGTCAGGACGTGCAAAAAAGCTAGTGGTGGAGGTCGCATAAGCCGCAACCTCATGGGATCATCTTCATCAGAGGAAGCTGGGAAGAAGGGGAGGAGGTGGATGGGATGCGGGTGCGGGTGGGCATTTGCCGTGAGCTTGGCCGGAGGATTGATGCTGGGGTGGTGGGAGCACCAGTACCACCCAAACAACCGTCAGCTCTGGATGGTGCCCGTTGGCCTCATCCTCTTCCTCACTCCTCTGTTTGCTTGGCTCTCCCTCGTCATATCCGACTCGTGTTCATCGTCTTCCCCTTCCTCTTTCTCTTCCAAGGATCATCACCCTTCATCGGTACCACCCCCACATGCCTCCATTGAAGTTGCAGTTGCAGGTGCGGGATCAAGCCCTGCTTGCGTTCGATAACTACATACAGCTGGGCGTCCAGTCCACGAAGGTTTTTACTTGTGTTGAGAGTGTACAAGCAGGCCCTTTCAGACTCCCTCTCTTATTAATTTCTCTACCGGTGAGAGAAAGCCTCGTTCCCGGCTCGCTCAGTGATTCGGCAACTCGGCAAATTACCACGGAAATGTAGGATTTCAATCAGGACAGCCAGCGATGCTTGTCCGTATGCTATGTAGCCTAGAGAAGGCACGGTTTGATTTCCTCTCTGTATGTACAATAAGAGACCGTAATCGATTCTCCCTATCTACCAGCTCTCCTCCTTCATTAGTTTCATCATTTGAAAACAAAATAATACGGGCATTAGGTCATCATAGACAATAATTAGGCCACCCCCTCAACTTGAGCACTTTTCCATTAGATATAACAAAAAGGAAGAAGAAATGAGGAAGAAGGCAGGTTTTATTCTTCATCTAGCTGGACAAGATGCACACTGAGCCTTCCCCAGTTCAGGTTTTATGCAATGATGGTTTTCTGGGGTCACCCACCGTCCATGCCAATAAACGATCCCCAGTTATCATCCAAGTCTTTCATATTGTTTACTTTGTCATTTCCTAGAAGCCCACGTGGCTTCTCGCCATAACTCCGCCTTCTAATTTTATTATACAGATCATCACATATCAAACAATAATTAGATCCGGATCAAATTCCCAGAAAAAGAAAAAGGACACGATATTCAGCATTTGAATGTTACTTTGAGGGTCTAAAGTCTCTGAAGCAATACAAAATTGTTTAACAAATTTTTTGGCAAGCTTTGTGAATCTACAATTGCATCTCTAAAACTTTCCAAGGGCCTTTGGCCGAAAGGATCTGATAAGGAGCCTTGGCAAGTTGAATTTTCGAAATGCAATCAGGTACTGTTCATCATCACTGTTCATCCTCTTCTCGAGCAGTTGGTCCGGCAGCCGGCGACCACCACCTGAGGGCTAACGCCTCGGCGACCGCCGCCTAGGGATCGCGCAACCTCAAGCCACCTCGCCTGAGGTCAGGCGAGGCTGCCCGATAACCAGATTTGGTCGTTGGCGGTTGGCCGGCGACCAGATCTGGCCAACGGTGGTGGCCAGCGATGGTGGTCGGTGGCCAGCTCTTTTTTTTTTTAATATCAGCAAAAGTCTTTTACAAATAATTTTTACCAAACGGTATTTAGGCCAAAATTGCTTTCAAATATGATTTTAAAATACACATTACCTAACACTACTTACATTACGAAAAATCCTTTTAACTCAAAGATCTTTGCATTTTGCCAAATGCATTTCTCAAAAACTGAACTAAACAGACCCTATGTTCTGCAATCGTTCTATACAAGACACGCCTCCATTTTCTTTTCCTACAGTGCGCCTCATTTAATTCCAACAAGGAGCACGAGAATTATCAATCCAAGGAGACGGAAGTACATGTATAAAAGTCCTAATGCATGAAACACTAGCAATAAGAATTCGCAGCCATATGGGGTTTAGGATATCCTGGCCGGGTTCCGCTTTGGGAAGGAGAATTTTCAGAAACCATTTTATTATATCTACCCTGATCATCTTGGTTAATACAAAGAGAATGCAACATAAACAGGTCGAGCTCATAAACACATAAGATGGCCGTCTATCCTTATTGTACAGATGACGCACACCATATTCAACATGTTTGCCTCCCTTGTAAAAAACTGGCTGACCAGAGAAGATTTTAGTAACGCGCGATTTCCAGGCAACTTAAGTGAACCTCCCCCGGTTCATCCAATTAAAAAGTAATGAGAAGGATGGGGAAAGAAAAGACTGCTCTAAATTCATCCAACTGTGTAAGTTGTGCTGCGTTAGTAAAGGCCTCATGAGTCACCGACTGAAGGGAAATTTTCTTCACTTTAACCATTCTCCATATAAAATACCAGTTACCCTCAAGTATTCTCCACAGAATATGATTCACCAGTGTGATGTCACTGCAAACTTAACACGGGAATCAGGAAATTTGATTTTTGCCACTACATCCACAGCTCCTAGGCTTGCTACATCAATCCAGTTCAAGGGCACATCACTCACGATGACAGGATAGCCATATTGCACTTGGAATATTAAAGGCCCTACAATAAGTAACAACTTCGAATCCTGGTATTAGCCTGTCCTGCTGTGTGCAATCCTGGCAAAGCTGAGACCACTGATTGACTCACGGCTGATCCTTTCCCAAAATATTGAAGTTCAAGTTTCACTGCTTCCTCCCTTGCCTCATGTGACTAAAAGATCACTTAACATCAAGACGAGCTACAACTAGTGCGTTATAAATCACAGCATTTTTCGACCAAAAAAAAAAAATCACAGCATTCAAAGGTACCAGAATCAAGTGGGTAAAATATTACTTTCAGTACATAATTTCCATTAGTTTCTCGCTTTTTCTTTTTTTCAGCTGACAGCCTGAGAACTTCAATTCAAACATTCAGATGCATCACCCGCTCAAATGAATAATTTGCATCATGGAACCAATATTCGAAGAAAGAATGTACAGGCAAACCAACAACTCACGAGATAGGATTGTCAGCTCCATTCTAGCCATTTAAGGGCAACATCTATGACCCCTGAAGACTGATTCAGACTTCTACGCCTCAACATCAGAGCGAGTTGGAAACTCTAGGCCATGAAGTGCAGGTATTTTTCCCAAATCCTCCTCTGAAAGTAATGGAAAGAACCACAGTGCTTTTTTGGTACCAAAAACCTTCACACGAACAAAAATCAAGAGTATGAGCCTGAGAACTCAACGAAAAGATCAAGACATAATTTGTACCCAAGGGAAGCTAAAGAATCCTGGTAGAAGATAATATCACATCCTAGAATGCAGCATATCAATGAACATTTAGGAACATTTCTATAGGGGCCAACTTCTTCGACTTCTTATCTAACAAGTTTCTTCATTCTACCATAAGACACCAGGGAAAGGAAAATCTATCATCCACCCTTGAAAGATGCCTTCATAATCACACATCTAGAAGTCATATCAGAGAAATCCAATTAGTTGATTACCTCCCTATAAATTTTCATCTTTTGACCAACATAAGAGAGGATCCAACAGCTCTTTTCCAATTTTAAGGAAATCTCATAATGACCAAGGGATAAAATTGCTGATCAACAGTTAACACCATTGATAGAATGACTGCAATTTAAAAGTGAACACAGTGAATGTGAGAGGCATATGCACATGGGCATCATTAGACATAGCACATGATAATTTGCAATCTCTAGCCAAGAGAAGATCACAGTTAAATGCTATCACCTGTTCGAAATTCTTCCTCCTGCCCAAGTCATACTTCCACCTTACCCCTTTCTTCTTCTCATAAACCTATAATGTCAATTTCAGAGGGTCATGCACACCCATCGGCAGAGATCAATATTGCGAACATGCTTACTTGTTCTTGTATCAGACTTCCAGCAAAAATAATAAGGTGAATGATTCATTTCTTGCTTTGCTATATTTTACGGGTCATAGTACTCCATAATGATTATCCAAACCTTTAGGCAATTGTGTTGATTAGGCTTCTGATCATTTCACCATCCTGAACTTTTTCCTTTTTCTTAAGTTGGAACAGCAGACCTTCAATTCAAACATTCAGATGCCAGGAAAAGGTGAAAACAACTTCAGACACAGCGACATTCTTTCAGGCACAATGTTTCCTAGTTCCAGAATCTGCCAATCTTTGGTTCCTTCCCACAAAGCTACAGATTTTGCAAATTCATTAACTCTTAATATAATGTTGATCATAAAAAACTCGCAGGTAAGCCTTCTTGGTGGCAACTTATTAATCCCTCAGTTGTTTGCACTAAAAAGTAGACCAATTAACATTCCTGCATCCAGGATATACATCTAATTAGATATGAAGTTAACATACAACATTACAAATGCATTCACCCGAAACTACTAGGCGTAATTATCTAAGTGGCTAAGGTCCAGTACAATTTCAAGGACAACAGTCTGTTTAAATTCAATTTATATGCTAATGCAGAAAACATCACATATAAGCATAACTCAGTTTAACAAATCAATTGTAAATCAGAAGGAAATATAGAATGAGGAAGACAATAACTTTTCCTCACCTCTATGGAAGTGGTGTTGCTGAAAACAAGAGACCCGTGCATAACAAGGAAACAAAGAAGACTCAGTGCAAAAGCTAGATTAAGAACTGCATCAATATACAAACTCTGTAATTATTATACAAAGTTGAGAAGATGTACGCAAGTATGAGATGCAAATTCAGAAAACCAAATTGATCTCGCATACAAAGCACTTACCAAATGCCACGAAAATAACAGCCAGTTTGCCAGGAGAGTCGGAATGATTCTTGGCTTCACTAAAGAAATCGATGAAACTTGGAAGCAGTACAAAAGTATCCATTGTTGTCTCCAAGAAGGTATACAGCTGACAAGGCCAAATTCAAGTCATGAAATACCAATCTCAATGACGGAAAAGAGGAACCATATTGCATATCATAGAAAAATTCCATGAATGCAGAAGACATTTTCTTACAGTACCACCAGTCCTGGTTACTTGTGCCTAGCATCTGCTTGTTATATGAATAAGAGATATCGTGCTCTATAAGTATCCTTCACAAATATAAGGGATCATGAAGGTCACAGCAGTAGACTAGCACCAGCAAGATAGACCAAAAAGGACATCCCCTGTACAATCAGCAATTCAATCTTCCAGGAAGTTTATCGCAAAATATTTCTCCTGTGTTACTCGAATAACCATAATCTTTTCTAATACAAAATAAATCACAATGACTTCACCACCACAACAATCTAAAGCGCACAACCTACCCGCTACCCAAATGTTCGGTAAGTCCAGACAAAGATTGGATTAAAAAGCATAAGGTTCTGCTGACCACCTTCTATACATGAAGGAGCAACTATCATCTAACTCTAATTTTCAGCATCGAAAGCAAAACAGCAATACCAGGAAAAGAAGAAAGAACTTGTAGTTGCATGCACCAACGCAATTCACAACCCAAACACAGTGGTGATCCATCTTAAGAATGCATCTCTGGCCTGCAGAAGAATGGAGACATGTTACTTAAGACATTGAAAAGTACCTTAGACAAGATGGAGGCAACCCACAAGCACCATCATAATACACGGAATTCTAGAGCAGGAAGAGATATTATTGAATTGATTGAATACATCTAGCAACAGCAGCATTCAACTATTTACTAACTCTTGCTCCCAAAAGTCCCTCAATCCCAAAAAGAAAAAAAAAGGGAAAAAAAGGGAAGCCAATGTTGAAGATCAAGATGACCAAGAGCGAAGCACTCACAAATAGAGCAATGGTGACACCGAGGCGGCTTTCCATTTTGACAACGAATGCAGAATCCCGAAGGCGGTCTTCCTTCCAATCCATTTGAGGAAGGCCAGGTAGAAGCTGACCCTGAGGCATCATGTGGTAAATAAGAACCATCACCCTCAAAATTCTCTTCGTCCCGAACCGGTCTCCAATTCTCGGGGACTGAACCTGGATCCCTCAAAACTACCATAAAATAGCTCCAGGATAACAGAAGGAGCTGCAAAACAAATGGCCAGCTATATTAAGCAAACTGAGTGACCCTACCACACACCTGCCCTACAGTCTATGCTATCAAATGGAAATAGCAAAAGTTTAAACAAAATGACTCATCGCGCAAGCTAAGAAAAGGAGACTTCTCCACCTAAGCTATAACTGTCTTGGGCAACTGGATTCCCCCGTTGTTTTTTTTCTTTTTTTTTTAAAACCTTTTCCTTGCTTTCTGATAAGAACAAGCACCTCCAGTTCCAGTGGTGCGAAGAGGCATGCCTCCACATTTCGAGCAATCGCAGCACCCAGCTCATACACTTAAGCTAAGATGCTGCCACGATGAATCGAACTGAGAATATATCCAACCGCGGCGCTAGCTCTAACACACTCAGATTTTCCAGCTACGTTTGTGGCCGTTCCAACACACGCGCTATCGGCGAATAGAGAAACAAAATGAGCAAAGAGAAGGGAGCGAGAGGGGGGGGGGTACTACCAGGAGGTGGAAGAGGAGGAGGAGGAAGTAGGCGAGGAAGGAAGAGAGGCCGCCCTGGAGGAGGCGGGGACCCCAGGTGAGGAGGACGACGGCGTAGTAGGAGACGGCGACGATGGCGAGGACGAGAAGGATCATCAGGTAGCCCAGGAACTTGAGGCCGGAGCAGAGCTTGCAGAGGTTGATGTCCATCGCATTTCCGCATCCGCATCCGCATCCGATCGGAGACGGAGGAGGAGGAAGAGGGAGCGCGAAGAACCTGCTGCTGGTCCGGGACGGGAACAGCCGTTTCCAGATATCGCGAGCCAGAGCTCTCCGATTCCGATTCCGATCCACCCACCCACTCGGAAGAAGCTCGAGCTCCAACGAGACTTACGTATCTCTCTCTCTCTCTCTCTCTGCAACTCCTTCCCCGATTGAATTGATTTGATGATCTGGTGGGGCTTTAGCTTCAAAGCGTTAATTGCAGTTATTTTGACTCTAAATCCCCTGCTTTCTCGATCGTACCTCGTATTCCCCGAAGCTATTGGGGAAAATTAAAAATAAAAGCATGAGGTGAGGTTCATTTTTTTTATTAAAAAAAAAAGACCTAAAATCTGAACTTTTAGGTTGCAGGCCCTCGCCGGCGATTATAGGAGAGCGGGACCCTCACCCCAGATAGGGGGCTACAGGCCCTCGCCAGCGACTCGCTCGGGGGCGGCAAGGGTCACCGGCCTTCGGGCAGGCCAAGCGAGGGCTGCCGTTCCTTCCAGGCGGCTGTGGCAGCGGCCACCGACGAAGGCTTGGCCACGCCGCAGCTGCTAGTTCTGTTTTTATTTTTTTTTTAACGTTAATTAGACGGAGTTATAGCAGTTGGGTAGATTTGGGACTCAGATAAAAGTTTGAATTTTTTTTTAGATAAAAAAAGTTCAAGGTATAATTGGGACAAAGCGTAAAGTTTGGGATTTTTTTGAGAATTAGGCTGATCAATTTATAGTCTCAAATAAACAACACCTATCACCATAATTTTGATTTTTTTTCTTTATTCTTCTTTTTCTCTCTTCTTTCTCCCTTTTGTTTTGTGTTTTTCTTTTCTTTTCTTTTTATATTTTTTTCTGACGTTAATTAGAAGGAGTTATAGCAGTTGGGTAAATTTGGGACTCAGATAAAAGTTTGAAGTTTTTTTTTAGACAAAAAAAGTTCAAGATATAATTGGAACAAAGTGTAAAATTTGAGGTTTTTTTGAGAATTAGGCCGATCAATTTATAGTCTCAAATAAACAACACCTATCACCATAATTTTGATTTTTTTTCTTTATTCTCCTTTTTCTCTCTTCTTTCTCCCTTTTGTTTTGTGTTTTTCTTTTCTTTTCTTTCTTTTTTTTTTTCGGCTCTTTTATCTTCCTTACACCTGCTTTGCTCTGCCTCCCCTCCATCTTCGACACCATCATTCATCAGCCCCTCTCTCTATCTCTATCTGTCTCTCTCTCTCTCTCTCTCTCTCTCTCTCTCTCTCTCTCTGCCATCTCGTCGTATGACAAGGAGTAGCTTTTCTTTTAAGCAAGCCATTACAGCAGAACCCCAGTTTTACTAGAAATTCAGGGTTTCTCTACTCGAAATGGTTCGTACAAGATTCCAAGAGGCCATAGCGGGTGAGCTTTACAAAAATGATTCCTTTAACCCGAGATTCTTCGCAAATTCCGATCTGATGTGAGTGTCTTCCCTTCGAGCACGCACGCACGCACGCACGCGCCCTAAAGATGTTCGCTGAAATGCCTGAAGGGGATCCGTTTAGCTTGAACAACGGAGAATTTCACCTTTCTTCCGTTTTTCTGACGTGATGATACCATTGTCCGGGGCTTCAATATATCAAATCGCTCGATGCCCGAGAAGGTGTTGAGCACAATACGACTGGGTAAAGAAGATCGCTACTTTTGGAAGCAATGACGCAAGGCGTTGCTAGCCACGTACATGCTCATTGGCGTCGTGGGGCTCGAGGACGAAACATCGCCCCTTAGGAGTGGCGCACGCTAAAGCCTCGGCCGACAGAAGAGAAAGAGCCCGCTCACTTGTACGTGCGAGCGGCAACAATTTATCTAGGCGATGAAGAAGGCCATGGAAGAGTTCATTGCCAAGGGTTAACGATCAGCACAACTATTGGGCCCAAGGGATTTGTTGAAGCTGATGAAGATGCTTGTAACTAGAGAACAACAAGTCTCAGCGAGAAGCTCAGAAGTTAGTGGTTTAGGATGAGGAATGAAAGTCATTGTGGAGCTCAAACAAAAATTAATATGAGATCCAGTGAATTAGGAGCGTCTGAAAACATGTTACGAAGTAAAAGCACTTCGAGCAAATTGGTAGTGTTGAATTTGCCGATAAAGTTTGAGCACTCTGTGGTCGGCCTCTTGTCTACCTTTTCGCATCTTTGCCTTGTTTGAAATCATTGCTACTAACAAAACGTCGATGTCGTCTGGATCTTGATTGATTTGGCTATAATCTCGCCAATTGAGTTGAGAAAGTTTTTGTAAAATTAAACTAGGAAGAAGAGATTAGAGTCACTAGCAACCAGTATTAGGCTATTGCTTCGGGAAGATATTCTTGAGAATATTGCTACATGAATAAGTTAGATAGCCAACATTATATTAACGCGATATGACATATTCAAAGATAAAGTATAAGAAAGCATTCGTGCCAAGTGCCTCGGAGGCCAAAAAAGCTCGGACCACCAGCGCGAACCACAATACTGAACTAAACACGTATTTTGAATTGGTAGTGATTTTCAGAGGTAGTATCTAATGCAATATTCAGCTGCAACCAAACTATGAGATTTGTACTTAACATTGATAATTTTTTTAATCTTCGAGAATAGAATCACAGAGAACAAGAGAGATACTGAACTGATTTTAATTTGATCCAAGCTTTACACTTTTGAGAAAAAAAGTGCAGTTTGTCTCTGTTACATTAACTTGACAAATGAAGGATTGGCGATAGCTTCACAGAACTCTTTCCAGAGAGCAGCCTACATCCTTTCTGATTTACTTCAAGAAGTCATTAATGGAGCAAGATAGATGGTCGCAAGCCATTGTCAATGTTATGTTCATATGATCGTGCACTCTTGTTCCTAGCAGTAACACTATAACTACTCTTAAGCCTCTAGCTAATATTAGCAATTGGTTCATCTTCCTTGGCAGCATCTTTCTGCTGTCGAGACTCGGCAACCAACAACTCTCCAGCTACACAACAACTCCCTTTAGCAACATATCTTCTCTCACCTCAAAAACGCATCAAACTCGATGTATTCTAATTCTTCCGCTAACCCAATAACCCCAATTCCTATTTTGCTCAACACCTTCTCAGAATAACCCCAATTCCTTTTTTGCTCAACACCTTCTCAGAATCGAGCTATTTTATATATTGAAGCCCTGGGCAATGGTGTCACCACATCAAAAAGGAAGAAGTGTGAAATTATCCATTGTTAAAGAGGCACTTTAAACTGGAGAATTATCCAGAAAGTCCTAAACTTATTGCAGTTTTACAAAATCTTCGTAAACTCTTCAATTTTGCCAATTGAGTCATAAACATTTTTCAATTTTTGCTAATTGAGTCTATCGAATCAATTTTAGCTTAAAATCGCTAATCGATGTAGATAATTTTTAATAATATTTTATTACTTTTTGAATTTTTATTTTTTACTTTTCCTTTTTATATTTTTTCTTTTTTTTGAAGAGGCTCAACCTCGCCCGGATCTGGTGAGGTAGAGCCTCACCCATGCGAGGCTCGCTCTCACTAATGACCAGCGAGGGTGAGCTTCGCCAGAGGCCAGCAATGTCAACCTCGCTGGCCCTGACCTCTAACTAATCGTCAAACTGCCAGAGGGAAGAGATAGGCAAAAAAAAAGAAAAAGAAAAGAAAAAAGAAAAAAATGAATAAATAAATTCGAATAAATATTATAATATTATTAAAAAAATGTTTACGTCAGCACCGGCGACGCCATATAGGATGATTGATATTCATATCAACGATTTATGATTAAAATTGATCAAATATACATAATTAATAAAATTAAAAGGTTTAAGATTGATTGTCAAAAGTGCAACAGGTTTATAACTTTTTAGGTAATTTTCCCCACTCTAAACACTTGGATCAGAAAAATAGGGGAGAAGAGAGGCACGGCTGGCAAGATTGGAAGCAACGAACAGTGGCGACAACGTCCGGAGAGTGATGGAGAAGGATTACCAACAATCGAACTTAAAAAATCCTCAAGAGAGGATTCCTCCATGAGATCCATGTCTATGCTCTGTTTTGGCTGCAATGAGCTCGACGTGGCTGCGATGGAGATTTGATGGTAGGTGATGGCGTTTGGAGATTGTGGACGGTGGACGGTGGACGGTGGATTGAGGGTAATCAAGAGGGAATCAAGATTAACAACTGTCTTTGAATCTTCGTCGTTCGTTTAAAAAAACTACATTTCTCGTGCCTTTTCAATTCCTCATTTACTATGCTTTCGAACTTCTTGCTCCTTCCGACAAAAAAAAACTTATTGCTCCAATTGACAAATTGTCCTCCGGTCTCCACCGCTAACTTGCCGTGTCTTTGCAAACAGTATAATTGAAGATCGTAACATTGGATTGAAGGTGAAAGTAGGGTAATTACTTCCATAGCAGCAATGCCAAGTCCTTCAATCACCCGAAGCTAAGGAAGCAGATGAGGTTACTGTATATCTCTGATTGAGTAGTTCCAGTTGTCATGCTCTAATATGTTTTAATTTCCTCGGACTTTTTGGAAACCTTAAATTTAACGCGAAGCACATGTTACAGGTGCTAAAGTAATTGGTGGGTGGAGGTGGTGGGGCAAACCAGAAAGCGAATTGCACGAACACGTCCAATCTCGTATGCGACGCATTTCCCTGTTTCCTCCGCAGAAAGGAGAGTGGACATGATCGGATTTTTTAGGCCATGCGAAAAATGAGGCTCTCTTCATCTTACTCCACCTTTTTCATCTCCTGTCCATGTCCACCTGTCCCTTGTCTGTGCTCTTCCCCCTCTCGTCCATGGATATCTTTCTTTTGCTCGATTCCTTCAAATCATCCCGCCGTGCTCTGTGATTCACATGAACTCACAGCTGTGATGGACCCGCCATGATACCAAAACTGGCTCCGAGCAAAGAACAGGCAGGCATGACGGACCAAACGATTTTAGATGCTGTATAATATGCAAATAATTCCGCGACGTCGCTCAGGCTGCTGATTTTCAATATGGTTCTTCATATGCTTATGTGGTTAGCGTGTTGCACTGTTGAAATCAAGAGAAAGATGTTTTGAGAGTGAATCCCCACGCACATGCTTATGCTTTGGAAGAAGGACAAGGAGTGTCGGTCCCGAAACCATTAATCAACACAACGCAAGCATCACTAAACAAACCTGAGTTGTTCGTGGAAATACTTAACAATATCAGGGATGTTTGGGCAGTACTTTCTCGCCCAATCCATGATAGATCGTGCTCCTTATTTAAAGAGGAGAAGTTTTCTTCAGCGGCTCTGGTCAAAGAGCTGATATTATTTAATAACATAGTTTCCTCTTCAAGGAAAAGAAGACGGGGAAATGAAAAAGAAAAAAAGAACTGAGAAGATACACTAATGCACAAAGCCTAGCTGCTGATCTTCTCTTCTTACCGGCTACAGCTACGTACATTACATAAGTACACACCCATTACCCAGCATATTTGAAATACCACGGGATAGGGACAACGACTAAATAAACGGGGCTCTTGAGAAGCAACACTGAGAGAATGCGTACTCTCTCTCTCCGATTTCTACGACCGTCATAGTTCTAGTGCTCGAAGAAGTGCAGCTCTGAGATCTTCCTCGCCTTTGAGCCCCTCCGGAACCCTAACCACCGCGTCTTGGAGCATGAGTTCGTTCACTGTCGACATGCTGGCGTGGTGTATGTGGAGCTCCAGGTCCCGCATCGCCGCCATCAACCTAGCCGACGGGTAGTTCGCATTCTCCGACTGGACCCTTATCATGGCGTCGCACCCCACGATCTTAACCTCCACTTCGAGCAAAGAACCGCCGCATCCGGACGGGCTACTGTGGTCGACGGAGGTGGTGGTGCTGAGGTTGTCGGTTGCGTCGGTGAACTCCTGTTTGACCTTCTTGGACTCTCTCTGTAACTGGGACTCCAGGTCGCCGATCTTGGACTTGAGCTCGTTGATGTAGGACACTGCGTCGGAGAGCAGGGACGCCTTGTCCATCCTGGACACGTTCGGGACCACCGCTCGCAGCGCATAGAAGCGGTGGTTCAGCTTCTCACGGCGCTGCCGTTCGGCTTCCACGTGGTTCAGAGGAGTGTCGCGGCCGAGGCCCGGCTTCCTGCCTCTCTTCTTTGGGGTCCTCTTCTCGGTCATCACCACCGCCATGAAAGGACTATCGGAATCGGAGTGCTCCGACTCCACCAGGTAGCTGGAAGAACCGAACGGGGCCTCTGGCTTCCCACCAGTTCCTTCCAGCGGCAGTTGCTTCTTCTTGACCTTCTTCTGGTGGTCATCCTGAGAAGCAAAATTATTCTCTTGAACGCCCGCAATTATTCCAATGTCAGCGAAAGAAATGTCGCTACGGTCCTGGTGGAGCTGGAACGGAGGTGGTGGTGGGTGCTTGGGAAGGAGCAGATCGGAGCCGAAAAGAGACTTGGCTCGCTGAACAAGGCCCCAGTTTTCAGGGATGACATCGCAAGAACCCAATTCAAGGACTCCATCACCGGTCGGGATGCAGACCAGGGTGCGGATGCCATGGAGCTCGGCCTCCTTGGTCCGGTCGCACTTGTACAACTCAAGTTCGCGAGCGCCGGTCAGCCAGACCAAGGACCCTGTGCTCAGGGCCTTCCCGGGAATACCATCTCCCGCCGAGAAAGAGCGCGTCAAGGACATGACGTAGAACCACTCGGCATCGGTCACGTCTCCGGCGGGGGCGGGGACATCGGCATCTGCAGCAACTGGGCGACCGTTGCTGGGGTCGCGAGGCAGGGATTGGAGGAGCTTCCTGCGGTCGGAGCGGGAGGCGGGAGCGAGCTTGGCGGAGCCTTGGAAGTGGCCGTCGCCCCAAGCGAGGAGGAGGCGACCGTCGTCGTGGTCGAGGAGTTGCCAGAAGATGGCATAAGCCCAGCACTGGGGCTGGCTCTGCACCATAAGCTGAAGCCTCTGCTGGAGGGTGAGGCCGAGGCTGGGAGGAGGAGCGGCGGTGGGAGACATGGAGTTGGACACTAGGGAAGGAGATGAAGAAGGAGGAGAGAGAATCAGCTCTTCCATCACCAGCTATAAGCCTTAGACTTGCCCTGCGTGGGGAAGGGAGGGCTCGCGCGCAGAGAGAGAGCGAGAGGGAGGGAGGTGAGGGTTTCTTTTTCGGTACAGATGGGGCAAAGGTAACTGCCAAAAGTAAGCGAATTACGAGAATTGGCAAGAAAATTAAGAAGCACACATGAACATGGATCTGGGGTGTCCATATGTATCAATTCGGGTGACGTGTGCGGGAACGGAGAGTCACGGAGAGAGACACGGAGAGAGAGAGAGAGAGAGAGAGAGAGTCTGAACAACAATGGAAAGGAAAGGAAGGGAAAGGGTCGTACGTGTGAGACAGTGACGAGGACGGAGGGAGGGGGCAGAGAGAGAGAGGGGGTGTTTGGTTCGGCTTTTCAAAGGGGCTTTAGGCCTCCAAAGCCCTTTGGGGAAAATATTTTGTGTTTGGCAAAATATTTGGGATGCTCCTTGGCCAAATGCTGGCCTTCTCAAGGCTGAAAGCTCAAGGCACCCTAAGGGGTGCCTTGAGCTTTCAGCATTTTCGGAATGCTCATACCCGGTGAGTGTACTGTTCATCGTGTCTACTGTTCATCTTCTTCTTCTTTCGTGAGGTGGCCGGTGAGGGAGGCCGGCGAGGCGGCCGGCGTCGGATCGAGCCGGCAAGAGGCTGGCGGCCGTCGCCCCGAGGCCGGGCGACCCTCGGCGAGGGTCGCGGGACCCAAGCGGCCGCCTGGGTCGCGCGACCTCAGGCGGCGGTCGCCTGGGTCGCGCGACCTCAGGCGGCCGGCGCCTGAGGTCGCTCGACCCAGGCGGCCGTCGCCTGGGTTCGCGCGACCCAGGCGCCGGCCGCCTGAGGTCGCGCGACCCAGGCGGCCGTCGCCTGGGTCGCGCGACCCAGGCGCCGGCCGCCTGAGGTCGCGCGACCCAGGCGACCGTCGTCTGAGGTCGCGCGACCCAAGCGCCGGCCGCCTGGGTCGCGCGACCCAGGCGGCCGCTTGGGTCCCGCGACCCTCGCCGAGGGTCGCCCGGCCTCGGGCGACGGCCGCCGGCGGTCGTCCGACCTCAGGCGACGGCCGCCGGCGCCAGATCTGGCTCGCCGGCGGCCGGCCGGCGGCAGATCTGGCTCGCCGGCGGCCGGCTCCGGCGAAGGGTAATTAGGTTTTTCTTCTCAAAGTCCATTTGTAAAAAAAATTCACCAAACACTATATTTTGGCCAAAGTAGCTTTACAAAATATTTTTACCAAACACTACTTGCATTTTCCCAATGGGCATTCACCCAAAGGTATTTGCATTTCCCCAAATGCATTCCCCCAAAGCCGAACCAAACAGGCCCAGAGACAGAGACAGAGACAGAGAGGGATATAAGTGGGAAATGGTGTGTTTCGGGGGGTGGTCGTGGTGGTGGTGGGGCCGAGAATTTTTGCAAAATATGCATCGCCCAGTCAAAATAAAATAAAATAGAATATACTAAACGGGCACGTGAAATAATGGCCAAACGAGCCCATCACTTCCTCTCCTCCTCCGTATGACTTTGGTCTTATTCATCAATGGCGAAGGGGGTCATTTATTTCTTGTAGTTTCCCATGGATCTACTTCTTCATCAGCGGACAATTTCTGTGCAAGAAACGAATCCCCACATGCAATGTGACCCTCCCCAGACACTTCAAACTCACACCTAGTCCCTTGGTACGAGATGGGTCTGTCTTTTCCTTCTATCACACTTTTTATTGGTGGGTTACTGTCGTTAACACCGCTTATATTTTGATTTTTATAAGAGACACCAGCGATAATATTTTAAAAAATATTTGTTAAGATGTTTATTTTCCGCGAAACAAACGTGTCCTTAATGTCCATCATTTCCATCGCATTATGGAATGGAAAACATGTGACATTAGCAAACTTTTGCCAAAGGGCAAAAGGGCATCTCACTATGTCAGCATTTTAAATCCACCTAGAGTGACTCTCCCCTGTCGATCAAGTGTGGTCCTGCTTTAGGAATATGTGTCATTTAATATTGTTGCGCATGTCTAAGGGAGGATCAGAAATCGCGATCATCCTTTTCTAATAAAAATGGGGGGCGCATTCAGACCTTTGCTTCTATTTTGCAACTTGGTGCTTTGAAGAAAAATTATACGAGGAGTCACATCTGCTTTAGTAGACACCCCCATCATCCCAGCCACTTACACAAAATAAGTGTGTAATTAACCGACCACGTGCACGAAATTTACCTAATTTTTTATATAATCTCTTGTGAATTCTAATGCAAATCCCATTATGTCTTGATAAAGACATAATAAGATACGATTTAGATAAGTCTAGTGAACTAATCACAGCCGTAATTCTTGCTTTCGTTGAAAACATAAATAATGCGAGGCCGGGTATAAAAGAACTAAACAAGTGTGGTCCACCGAGATATTCGCTCTTCGGCCGCAATCACACGCATTTTTATGATAAACTCCTATGCACAAAGGACTTAAAAAAAATTCTATAGCCAATAAGCAAACGGCTTTTGAGCTGAGTTATTTTTTATAGGGTTAATACAACCAAAAATCTCAAACTAGTATACCTGTGATAAATTTACCCCAAACTAATTTTTTAATCACTAAAAACACCAAACTGGTATACTCATAATAATTTTACCCCGAACTAATTTTTTGATCACGAAAAACCTCAAACTGGTACATTTGTGATAATTTTATTCCGAACTAATTTTTGACCATCAAAAATCTTGAACTTGTACATTTATGACAAATTTACTTTCTGTTAATTTTCGTAAAATTTTCCTGTCAAATTACTGAGTTTGATGACATGTGGTAGTTAATAGGTATACAGTTTGGGGGTTTTACTCCTCTATCTGTCACAAGTTTACGAAATTGTGATTTTTTATGATATTAATCCAATTTAACAAAAGGTAAATTTTTCATAAATGTACCAGTTTAGGGTTTTTTGCAGTAAAAAATTAGTTCGGAAAAAAATTGTCATATGTGTACTAGTTATGGGTTTTTTGTGGTAAAAAAATTAGTTCGGGGTAAAATTATCACGGTGTATCAGTTTAGGATTTTTCAAGGTCAAGTTTGCCACATATGTACTAATTTGGGATTTTTTGTGATAAAAAAATTAGTTCGAGGTAAAATTGTCACAGATGTACCAGTTTAGTGATTTCGTTGTATTAACCCTTATTTATATTAGTGGGAGCTATTATGACAAGATGGCGACGTATACGCTACCTACCGAAGGCTAAATATGTGCATTAAACGTCAATGTTTTCACAATTAAAAAAAATGGAAAACGATGAAATGCGACAAGTTAAAGAAATTAAGTCGCGTGAAAAAAATCGGAATATACACTTAATTAGCACCACATTGTTGGTAGATTTTATCATTTTAGGGTGTTTTTCGTACGTCTAAGTACTACAAAAAGAGATAGTGGAAAAACCTCAAACTATGGTCATTATAATACATTTATCATAAATTTTTGTTTCATGACACCATAAACCTCAAAAGTATACCCATGTGACACATTTGCCCTAAATTTCTTTCTATTGTATCCGTATAACACATTCACCACAAATTTGTATTCGTGTGGCACATTTACCTTTCGTCAAAATTCCATTAAAAATCTTATGTGACTGCCTACATTTAGATGACAAAAAGGAAATGTTATTGACATGGCACTCATGTGGGAAAACTATGTCAACTCATTGTATTTTTTTTTCTCATTTTCTTTTTCCTTTTTTCTAAACTTTCTCCATCTTTTCTTCTTTGGTTTGGCGATAGTGAGTACGGTGGTGATGACGATGGTAAGGGTGGCTGTGGCAATGAAGGTAGTGGTAAAGACGAAGGAGGAAGGAAAAAAAGAACAATGGAAAAAAAAATTTGACGAAGGGTAAATATATGGCGCGGGTCTAAGTTTGAAATTTTTTATATCATGAAAAAGTTGGGGTAAATGTGTCACATAAATACAAGTTCAAGATTTTTTGTGTCAAAAAAAGTTACGAGTAAATGTGTCACATAGTTCAACAAAAAAAATGTGTCACACAGATACAAATTTAAAGTAAATTTGTGACAATGGTCCAAATTTGGGATTTTTTGTGTCAAGAAAAAGAGTTTGACAAAAATGTGTCACAGTTGACATAATTTGAGATTTTTTGTAACTTTTAACAAAAGAGATATTATCTCTTACAAAGACTCTCCATACACTATTTCATTAACTGTCTAAAAAGCTTTTCATAGTGATTAAGTAGCAATTCTCACATGATTTCCCAGCCAAATTTGATGGCAATTTTGCTAGGAAAATTGTCCAAAAAGTCATAAACCTATTGTATCTTTTTCCAATTCAATCATAAATCTTTTAATTTTTCCAATTGAGTCCATCCAGAAAATATGACTAGAAATCATTGACGCGACGTTGCTAACATTGACATGTATAATTTTTAATAATTTTTCAATATTTTTATTTTATTTTATTCTTTGTTTTACCCTTCTCCCCTCTCGTGGACCAAAGGGGAGAAGGGCAGAAAAAAAAGAGAAAAAAATAAAAAGGAATAAAGGAATAAATAAATCAAAAAAATAAAATAAAATATTATTAAAAACCGTCCACGTCAACACCGGTGACATCACGTTAGCGATTTCCGACCAAAATTATTCGACTAGACTCAATTGGTAAAAAATGAAAAGGTTTATGACTCAATTGGCAAAATTGAAAGGTTTAAGACTAAATTGCCAAAATTGCAATATGTTTAGGACTTTTTGAATAATTTTCCCCAATTTTGAATTAGTTCAGTCAAATAGAGATCACGTATTCATAAAATTTCCTGTTAATTCATCAATTTTTTAAAAAGCAATCCAAAATTATTCGCAGTCCTGTAAGATTTCTCATATATGAAAATACTAATCCATCTTTCTTTTTCTCCTTAATCTTGGATTAATTCATTTTCTCCTAAATCATAAGCAAAGGATCAAACATTTCCCCTTATTTCACTTTAGACCTAAAGTTTAAATTGTATTGAGCTCCTTCTTTCAATGAGAAGGGAGACCACACTTTTAATAGCAAAATTAATAATTGCGCGCTCTTGCTTTGCAGTAGCATCTAGTACGGACAAGGCATTCGCATCATGATTATACACGATTCCAAAACACGTGCTTCAATGACAAATTAAACAAATCATTGGATTCTCTCTTTCATACGCACGCAACAATTGATGGATTTTCATATAACACAATAAGTACTAGATGACGCTATAATGAGATTCAACCGTTGCATCTTTTAGTAGGTTTCTTCACTCTATTAGAGTTATCAAATTTTATTTGTCTGAACTACCAAACCTTTTAATTTAGCAACTCTCTTTAGAAATTAACGACTCTTATTGGAGCTATTACCAACTTTTATTCATATCAAGTGATCGATAAGTTTTGCATTACCAGTTCTTGTTTGAGTTAATTGCTGACATTTGATTGGTTTGTTTAAATTATAATCTTTTCTCATTTTTGACGAAAAATCTCTTATCATTTATAAATTTCTGTGTACCATTTTCACTAACACTTGCAACTGTTTTATGAGTTTTTAATTTGTATTGAAGGGGTTAACTGTTTTTCTCTCATTATATTGTCAATTAATTTTGTGTTGTCAACTCTCATTTGAATTGCTTATTACCAAAATTTCTTTATTTTTGTTTACCACATCTGCTTGCTTTTTAAATTTTACCAACTCTTTTTTAACTACCGATCTCAGTTCGAATGATTACTGAGTTTTTTTTCGATCAAGTTACCAACTAATTTTGCACTACCAACTTCTCTTTAAGTTAGTTACCAATGTTTATCTAGTTTTGCTTAAAATACTAACTTCTCTTTATCTGTGATCAAGAAAAACTTCAACCCTATTTATTTACCTTTCATACCAACAACTTACATTTACTAACCATTATATGACATTATCAACCTTTATTTGTGTGATTTACAAAGTTTTGTTCAATTACATTACCGATTGAGTTTGTGTTACGAACTTTGTTTGTTTTTTTCTTAATCTACTGAATGGTATATTGTGCTACCACTTTTCTTGACCCTACTAACTAACTTTTTCAATTTACTCACTCTTTTTAGAAATTACCAGTGTCAATTAGAGTGAATATCAATTTTTTTCGATCAAATTTACCAACGTTTATTTATATTTTTAATATCAACTTCTCTTATCTCTGATAAAAAAAAAATTCTTATCTTTTACAACTTTTGTAAGTAAAAAGGAATGAAAGTGAATATCCTGTCGTTTTTGGTCATTTTCTAGATTGATGTTACTACATCCACTTGCGTTTCCAAGAAATGTAATTTTTTTGCCTTTATGGGTGAGGTTATATGCTAGTTTAGTAGTTGATAATTAAACCCACTACAAGTATTCATTTTAATTCCTTGTCATAAATAAACTGATATTCAAGATGAAACATATCAGTTGACAAAATAACCTTAGCAAAGTTGGTGGTGGTGAAAAAATTTCAAATGAAGGAGCCAAAAAGTCTTTTTTTCTCCCTCTCTTTTCTCTCCATCGTCTTCTTCAACCTCCAGTTATGGAGGGAGGGTTTGAGTTAGTCTCACCCTCCCCTCCCTCTATTGTTGATTTTATTTGTGCTTTATTATTGTTATCTTGTTTCTCGTTAGTCTCCTTCTCTTTTCTCTCCATCGTCTTCTTCAACCTCCAGTTATGGAGGGAGGGTTTGAGTTAGTCTCACCCTCCCCTCCCTCTATTGTTGATTTTATTTGTGCTTTATTATTGTTATCTTGTTTCTCGTTTTAGTCCTACTTCTGAGAATTTGAACTTTTCCAATCTAGTTCTAGATCTATGAGCTATTCTCTCTCGATTTAAATTTGGAATTCGATACCCCTATGCTTTGTCCGTCCTTTGCCTACAACTTTAATGGTGGTCACAAGAATTTTGGCATCTTGCTGAATCACGAAGATTTGCTCTTCCAAATGGTAGATATGTGTTTGTTTTACCTGTTTTGGTTCTCTTTATGACAATGGTGCAAAGAAAGCCGAATTTAGGCGTGCACCACCAACTAAAAACGCCGTAGTTATTCGAGAAGGAATTTTCGACATGTACTCATCACCAACGAAGATATGAGATCCAATGGTCAGCTGCCGATTTTTTTGCTTGACAAATCCGTTCTTGTGGAATGATTGTGTGTTTAACCCTATTAGATTTGACTTTATTTTGTAGTATTCTGGGCTTTACTCTATTTTGATTTGCTTTACCATGAAATTTATATACTTATCATGTATCCATTTGAGTAATAATATAATTTTCTTTTGATAAAAAAAAGTTGGTGAGATGAGAATTTGCTTTTTTTGTTTGAAACCTAATATACCATGATATAAACGTGTGTAGAATTTACTTTTTTGTTTCAAATTTTGAAAGCAACGGGGATGCTCTAGAGTAGCGTTAGGTTAGGCAAGGGTAGAATCATTGACAATGGAAAAAGAGATTTCCAAAATTATTATTCTGATGAATAAATTTGTACGGATAAACGATTAACTCGCAGCGCCGGGATGTACGCCGTTAATTTTAGTCGAATTGGACAAGGTGAAATGGGTGAGTCTATAGTTCTCCAAAGGTACAATGCCCTTATAATCTTTCATCGTGCAAACAACCGTAAAGACTAGAAACTCACCGAATTTGAATATCGTCCAACTTTCGTAAGCGCTTACTTGGTTGCATAAGATTTTGTTGGTGGACGTGTACACACTATCTCGTGTTTAATTTTGCTGTTAAAGAGTGGAAAGAGTCCCCAGGTGGAACTGGTGGAAGTGCATCCAGAATCAGATGGGCGCAACCTGCAATTGCACTGTGTTTTCTGTGTTTTGTGTATAATATGGGGTCACCATCTCCCTTCTCTTCGCTTATGCTTCACAATCAATAATTCCATAATTTATACAACTCGAAACTCCTGTTTTTGACAATATGTTAAACTCTCTCTCTTTCTCTCTCTCTCTCTGGGGACCTTTGGACTTTGTGGAGGAAAATGCCAGGCACCATCGGCCCCACCTGCACCCTTGGCCATTCAAAGGACAGACTTTTTGTATTAGCCTCGTGCTCTATGTAAATTTTGTCAATTACCCGCACAAGACTCCGCCCCCAAGAGATATCCATTCCAGACCCACTTCAACCGCACGATCCGTTCTTTATATGTGTTCTTCAAGCTCGGCCAAAATTTTAAGGTTTGGAAACACAAGAAAGCAGGAGCACACGAGGAAAAGACGTGATGTGCTACGTGTGCGGTTCATCTGTTCGTTCTCTGCTCTATTGGAGGAACCCAATAATGTTGACAGCATGAGTATTAAAGGTTCAAGAAAGCGAAAGAGAGAGGGACCGTTCGATGGAACCGTAGCCCCCCATCTAATCTAATCCCTCTGTCTACTGTGCCCCACGTGAATCTCGTTAAAGGTGGAGACTTCACAAGCTTCCAGAGGCGTTTTCCCACCCCCATTTGCCTAGTAGTCGTAGATTGATAAGCAACTTGCTTGAGTCGCTCGGCACAGCTGCTTGCAAGTTTCTCTCCTAATCACGTCTTAATCCAACAACCCTTTGTTTCTCGTCGTGGTCCTACAGGAGCAGGACAAAGTAGGTGGACTTGAGAACTGATATGAATAGTGAATTATCGAGGGAAAAGTATCATAAAAGTCATAAATTTTTTTCATTGGTGTCAGTTTAGTCATAAATCTTTTTTTTGGTATCAATTCAGTCTTAAACCTTTTGTCTTTGTACCAATTCAATCATTCCGACTAATTTTGATCGGATATTACTGACGTGAATGTTGATCGACCTACGTGGTACCGCTGGCGATGGCGCGGACAAATTCTAATAATATTTTAGTACTTTTCAATTTTTAAATTTTTTTTTCTTTCCCTTTCTTCCTCCCTAGCTAGAGGCCAGAGCCGGCGGGCGCGAGGCTGCCCTCGCCGGCCATGGGTGATGCCAACCTCGCCAAATCTGGCAAGGTCGTGCCTCGCCCAGCCACTAGCGGGGCTCGCCGGCCCTAGCCTCCAGTTGGTCGCTGGATCGGCGATTGGCTAGAGGAAGAAGAAAGGGAAAGAAAAAAAAAAGATCGAAAAATATTAAAATATTATTGAAAGTTGTCCACATTATTGCTGGCGTCCAAGTCAGCAATATCATGCCAAAATTAGTCGGAAGTACTAAATTGGTACAAAGATAAAAGATTTATGATTGAATTGACATAAACAAAAAGGTTCAGGACTAAAATTAGCGTAAATGCAAAAAGTTTATGATTTTTTTGATATTTTTCCCGAATTATCGAAGACCATTCTATCACGGGCCACCCACACTGATGGCCAAGCTTGAATATTTGGGCCATCCAGTTGGGCCCATTTGATTGACTTCCCTGGCCTCACCAGTCACAAAGTCACAGCCATCCATCCCATTCCATCAGCCTTTCAGACATGGTATGGTAACCCACACAATTTGAGGCTGTCTCCCCACTTCTTATCCACACCACACAGGTCACACACAAGTTGCACACAGCTTTCTCTAAATTACTGCATTCCCAAGTTTTGTATCTTTGGCTACTCATATTACTTACACAATACAAACGGCAATGAACTGACACACGTACCAACGCTTACATCTCATGCCCAAGTTTCTCCTTCCCCACCTCCTCTACTATTTACAGTCCCGTAACTTCTCTTCTTCGCTGGCTTGCTCAACTGGAACACCGGGTGCCTGCACAACTTCCTCACTCCTTTTCTCAAACTCAGCCAGTCCCCGCTCCCATCTTCTACGTCCCCAGCCTCCAACCTAGCCACGGTGCCGCTACTTGACGACTCCATCTCCTCCTCTTTGACACTTCCCGTTTGGCATCCTGCAGATCCCTTCTTTGTTGATGCTTCCAACTCATCCAATGTGCTGCCGTTCAAGTGATTCATTGCCACTGGCCCCTTGACTAAACGAGCACCTGGAGTTTGATCATGAGATCTGTGTCCGTCTGAGATCGTTGCGGGATGGTCGATGATTTCATTGCTCAGACAATTCAAGGACAGCAGAGGCAACCTGACCTCGAGAACTGTTTCTTCCCTCTCTCTGAGTGTCTTTAAGATGAGCGTCTTGAGGAAGTTCATCACTTGCACTGCATGAATCAATGCAGTCAAGGGATCGGCCATCTGCAACAGGTAGAGACGATGGACAATGAGATGCCATTGGATGACAATAGGTAAAGCTTGCATCTTTCAACAACTGAAAGCTACAAAGTTTCCAATTGCATAGTCCTCAAGTAACACAAAGACTAATACTCCATCCATAAGGCATGGAAAATGATAATAATATACGCATCTCGATCACCTGAGTCATGTTGGGTGCAAAAACCATGGCGATATTCCGCGCGTTCATCTTGTTGTGTGTCTCATGCTGCACCACGTCGGCCATCAAGTTGATGGCCCAGTGAAGCAGGGCTGATTCTGTTGGAGGGAGTAATTTTACTAGCCGACTACACTCTTCTTCTGTGTTGCAGTGCATAACTTGTTCCGGTGTGAGAGAATCAAGAACCCCCGTTGGAAGCTCTCTGAGCCATGCCTGCATCGAATGGCACTCCCAGTGACTAAACTTGGTCAATAAACATACACAAAACCAATGTCTCAGATGCATTCCAAGAATTTTATTCGGCAAAGTGGTCTCATCTACCCACCATATCATGCCTTTTCTAACAGATTCACTCTAGAGACATATTCCTTCTAAGAAGCCTTAAATCCACTGCACTTGAAAGTGCATCCCGCAGTAAGAGTATGGACTTTAGGGAAGCAAGTCTAGTCTAAGTTGTGTAGCCAAAAAGGATGTTTGTTTAAATAAGATAAATGGACACGGACTGTTTTACTTCTAAAAGTAGTTGATGCCTACAGATGAGGAAAACACACACAAAAAACATGCCTGGCAGAAAATTAGATCAACTTGCGCAGCCAAGATGAGAGCACAATTAAGATTCAGAATCGGTTCATTCACCGCTGACTCGGAAGGCATGGAAGGCAGTGGCTAGTTGAGTCAAGTTCATATATTCAACCCCATGTATCAAGAAAATATAAAAGAGAGGGTCCAAAGATTTAAAAGAGTGCAAGTAATTTTGACAACGGAACTTCTTGTAAGTTCAATGATGATGGCCTCTTGCTTACCTTAATTAAACCAGCCAAACAGTGAACATCAATTCCATGAGGCACAACACCTTTGTTGAGCTGTTCCCTTACGTACTCTTCTTGGCTATTCTCTGCATTTATTCTGAATATTCCTTCTGCCTTCAATGAAGATGGGCACCGGTTAAAATGTTGAAGTCACAGGAAAAAAGAAGTTCCTACAACAATTTAGCAATAATTTCATCCAGAGTAAAAAGATCGTACTTTCAACCCTCCTTCTGCATATAGTCGCCTTTGCATCATTAGAAGAATTGTTGGTACGCTGTTCCCTCTCTCATCATATGAACACTGCATCGACTTGGCAGAAACTCCAAATACGCTGGCGCTGAAAAGACAAGTATTACAAGGTAATTTTCAGAATGATCACCATTGGTTGAGTGAGTTAATTGAAGCAAAGACTACAGAGTACACCCTATCAATTGGAGAAGCATTAAATCTCAACTGGACACCATACAATGCTGAATTTCAGAATTCTATCGTCAAACATCATGTTCGTCTTATGAGCGATTCTAGCTAGTTGAGCATAAGTGTGTCAAACTGTCAATGAATCTCCCTGAAAAAAGATCTGCAGAAGAACTACTGATATACCTAGCAATTAATAGCCAACCCAGGCATATATAGCTCTGCATGCCAAACACGTGAGGCAAAAATTTAAGTAGACTATGTATCAGAAGATGTTTCTTCACTGTACTGTCTTCTGTTGACGTATATATGTCTTTGCAACCATATCTTCCAGGGGAATATTTCACAGAGTCACCTTTTCCGCTATCAATAATGCGATTCGGTATACAACTCCATGCTTCGGTCCTTATGGAAAAGGAGAAGCGTTATATGCTTGTTTTCTCGAGAAACCTCATTGTTCTAGTCTTCCTTCTAATGGGTTTAGTGAATTTTCGCATCCTCATCCAATGAAAAGTAATTTCAACGGATATTTGATCAATTGCACGAAATCCAATAAATGGAGTCTTTATGGATGATGAAGAATTTAATCTTTGGCTATATTCAATGCCAATCTCCCATTAATCAAACTGATAAAAAGATCTTCAGCATGGAAGGTCGGGACACCCTGCTCTGAATTTCAAGAAGCACACAAGCTAGACAGGGTTCTACTTGTACAGACAAAACCAGTCACCTAAGCTATTATGACCTGGGGAAATTAGTATAATGTCGTCATCAAGATTCAGAGCAACGGACAATCTCATTAATGAAAGTGGATCATGCACTGGCTCGCTCTTGTGGTGTTCATCTAATCTGATCAACAAACACGCAACAGCATCTTCCACTTAACACGGTGTGCTGCGTTCATTCAAAACGCACGGAACGAGAACGGGCAAAGGAATGCAGGGATGAGACTAAGATTCACGTTAACTCAATAGCAAGAACAACAATCAAGAGCTTTCCAAGAGCGAATTAAAGCAGAGACCCTCAGAGAGAAACGAACCTGGCACTAGGGACCTTGGGAGGGAGGTGAGGCCGGAGCTCGGTGGGGAGGCCGAGGAAGCCATTGAAGCGGTCGAAAGTGACGTGGGAGACGTGGCGGACCTCTGTAGGCCAGCTGATGTCAGTGGAGGAGAGCTCGTCTCTCTCCACGGTGCATGTCACCAGCGACTTCCTCAACACTCCCACCAGAATGTCCAGTATCGGCATCTGCTGCTGCCTCTCCCACTTTCTTCCTCCACCGCCTCCATTCTTTCCCATGTATTCGTCTTCCTCCTCCGCTTCCTCCTCTTCCTCCTCCTCCTCCTCCTCCTCCTCCTCCTCCTCCTCCTCCTCTTCTTCTTCTTCTTCCTCGTCGTACTCTACCACGTCGATGCAGTCGTTGGCAGAAGTGCGGAAGAGAGGTACCGGCTGAGCCCTGTTGAACTCTGTCGTTCCCGGGAGTCCACAAGATTTGGATCGAAAGAGCCTCGTCATCCCCTGACTCTCTCCTCTTTCCTGCGGGTGAATAAAAGAAGGATCCGAACGTGAAGGGAAGGGAAGGGTTTCGGGATTCTGATGGAGAAATCCAGCAAGAAAGAAGAAGATTACAGGGGGGATAAGAAAGTGCAAGGAGGAGAGAAAGAAGCTATAAGAGAGACTACCGGGGTGGAATAAAGTTGAGGGACTGGGAAAGAGAAGCAAGAAATATAGGGTGGATTTGGTGGTGAAGAGGTTGAATCATACAAACTATGCACTGCAAGGAAAGGAAGTCTAAAATTTGGAAGCAAAGCAATGAATTAGGGAGGGGTGGTAATGCTATTAATGTGCAGTAGCAAACATCTTTTTGTATCGTAAAATATTAAAAAGGGTGCATGTGGATTGTTTTTTCTCTGTCATTTTCTTTTGGTCTAGTTTTGGTGGTGCAGGGTTGTGAATGAGAGGAGGGAAGGGTGAGAAGCTCTTCTCGTGAATGAGAAGGCTACATGACAAGGACTTGGAGCCAGAGCCAGAGCCAGGCAGCCTCCATGGAAGTGAGCGAGCCTCTATCGCTGTAAAAAAGATAAAAAAAAAACCAAAGACAGTAGATTCGTACTCTCATCTCGTCACATGCATTACTTCTACCCACACACGATAGAATGGCAATGTTGTTATGTATATGTGTTCACCCATCTCGCACAAATGGTTAGTGAAGCGAGTGTGGGGGATGCGATGGGGATACCCTGCTTGTTTCGTGTATTTTTAACCAAAAGACACCAAAGTAGAGTCACATGGCCACATGGCCTGTTCCCTCTTTCTGTCTCTCTCTTCCATCCATGAGGATTCACGTTCTTTAATCCGAGCTCTTAGAAATCTCTAATGGAGATGGAGTAAATGAGCAATAAATAGGACCATCCATCGGCAGGACCATTTTTCGTTCCGTATCCATCGCTCCATGAATTCGAGAGTTTTTTTAGGAAGAGGTTAAAACAGGGAGCAGATGCTCCACAGTCAACGGATGCAGACTAGAGATATTTCACCCGTCCCCTTCCTCGTCTTCGTATCATTTTTTGAATAGGAAAATAACCCATCACCAAAGTCGCCAGTGCCACCGCTGGATGTCGATCCTACAGTGATCTGTGCTCCCTCCTTGCGCCCCAATTATTAAATTAATCTTCACTGGGGAAGACACGCTGTGTAATGTTCATAATGTTGGCGCGTGGCTTCTACCTCGAAATGTTCAGTATAGTTGCATTATATTCACGGGCATAATCTATTCATTGCTCAATTCCTATATATTATCCATTCCGTTGGTCTTCTTGCCCACAAACCAAAAATATATATAGGGTTTAGTGCCTGAGCATTTTAGTAAAGCTTCAGCATTTACCCGTATACTTTAGTCAATGGATCCTACGTTATCTTATTTGGATGGACTTGCCACTTGGAAACTTGGAGGGATAGCTAGCTTCAGCCGTGGAGCTCCCTCTCTCCTCTCTATGGTCGATTGGCTAACAGCACAAAGGTTTTTTTTTTAGATGAGTTCAACAAAACAATTAGAAATTGCGGGACTCTGTGATTGGCCCTTTACGTCATGCCCAAGTTTCCTTGGAACCTCCAAATGGAAAGGTCATCGCCAAGCTGCGGAATCGAAGACCTAGTAGAGCTTTCCATAATTCAGCTTTACGAATATCGCTCGACCCTTTTACCGTTTCTAAGGCATGATTGCAGATCCATCAGAACGAAATCCATCACTTGTATGTGATCAGATTATCTTATCATGTTGGATTGGAAATGAGACCCCTGGGACCATCTTTGTACTCATACCTCCGATGTTAGCTAGAAGGGTTGGCTAGGCTTAGGCTGCAGATAAAAACTTTGTGTTCATTTATGGCCATGAGGCGCAACCAACCTCCCATCATGGTGTCGTGATAATGACTGCACATTTGCACATAAACGTCCCAACCAACCAAACGCTCCTCTATTCCATCCTATCATTCTTTTAAAGGAGCCCCACAGACCGTAGCTTATAAAGACACGCCGCGGCAAATATGCTTTGACGTTTTTGGACGTGTGCTGTTGCCGGTGGCGTGTTCCTTTGATGTCACTCCAAGGATCCGTGCTTCTTCTTTTTGGAGGATGTGAGATTAGGTAGAAATCTTGCGTTACCAACTCGATTAAACCAACCCCACCAACTAAAACAATTCTTTCTCTCCAAGGAATCCCCCCCGTTGCTCATCGTTTGTGCAGATGTATTGAGCTCAAATCATATGGCCCTGTGCAGGTCGTCGTCCGGTCATCATCGTCCCAGCCCAGCAGAGATCAGTCCCCACCCTACTTATAAATAAATGCACTTTGCTTTGACCAAATCTTACCCTCCCCGATTTACCCATTATTTTCTTCTTTTCATAGCTTCAAGCAATGAGGCAACATGTTTCCAGTTCATCAATTGACATGAATCCGTCGACGCTGAATGTCACCAAGTTTGACTTGTGCGTCATATTTGGGCAGATGCACCTGTAGATTGAGAAGCATAAGGCACCCCACCTCTGCATCAATCCATGTGATTCGGGCCTGACTGACTGGCTTCATTTGAGCCATCTCTCCAAAAACTCTGATTACGGTTGGGCCTCCATGTCTGGCCTTCTTTGATAGAATATGCACAGATTCAGTGTCCTCCTGCGTATGCAAGTCGCAACCTCCGAACCTTTCTTTGCTTGCTTATTTTATTATTAGCAATATGGAAGTTTTTAACTGATTAAATACCGAGCTAGTCTTTGAACATTTATCTTTCCTAATATGAATAATTTTTAGTTGCTGTCAAAATCGAAAATATACAAATCATGATCTTGAAATGTGCAGAGTAATTTACGAATCGCCTTGCACTTGTGTTAGCTATTTAGGAGTTGCTATTTTCTTATAATTTTTTTTTGTAATGATCATAAAAAGTAAGTCATAAGAAGTTAGGTCGTTGTCCAACGTGAAAGCAATATCTTATCAAAGTGATTACACAAATTGAGAATAACATAAATGTGTTGATGAGCGTTGATCATGGTAAGTTGGAGTTTAATAACATATATATGTTGATGAGTGTTCACTTCTTTCTTTTTCGCTAGGTTTCATTCGTGGATTGGATCATTCATAAACTAGCAATCACGAATTCGCATAGTGTGCCAGAAAACGACCGTTACTCTTATTTCGGAAGGAGTTACGAGCCTCGTAGTACCAATTTGAAAAACTTGTTTCCGATCTCTATGCTATGACCAAAGGGTGAATTTTTTACGGCGGTTTGAAGCTGTAAAAACCTTCATTTAGGTGTGTTTCCCAACACCCCTCTATTTTCAGGCCTAGTAGAACAGGCCCGCATATTACCACGGAGAAAATTAAACTTCTAAGTAATTTCCTTTTTAGCAAACATATTATTTTCACATGATTATTTTTCTTTAATATCCAATGAGTTTGTTGACGAATGATGAACATGTAACACTTGTTACTTATTAAAAAAGCATGTCCTCTCATGCTATACGTTCTTATTTGATGCAGAGAGAAGCGTAAATTTGGAACAACTCTAAAGAACTTGAAATTTTTATTCAATAATACTGTGTTCTTGATTACAAGACAGACATCTTATATATAGAGATAGGACTCTTAATATTAATGGAAACTGAATAATTGAAAAAACTGCCTAAATGATAATATAGGAAACTGTCTGACTGGTAATATAGGAAACTGCCTAAATAATAATATAGGAAACTGCTTGACTGGTAATATAGGAAACTGACTAAATAATAATATAGGAAACTGCATGAATGGTTATTTTCCCCAAAATCAGAAAAATTGTCGAGATTTCCGGTGATTACGGCGATTACATTGTTCAAGATAATTACAAGCTAACTATTCTACATCATTCCCTCCCTCTTCGGAAAAACTCGCACTCGAGTTATGATCAGGATAAAGGGGTGTATCAGAAGCATGATATTCAAATAAGTCTGCCACATTAAATGTAGGGGAAATATCGAGATCACTAGGAAGGTCAACTACATAGGCATTGTCGTTGATCTTCTTCAGGATGCGGCAAGGGCCAATCTTCTTATGCTTCAGTTTATTATAGGTACCGATAGGAAAACACTCCTTTCGCAGGAAAACCATTACCTCATCGCCCACCTCAAAAATTTTCGAACGTTACCGTTTGTCAGCATTCTCCTTATACTTTGAATTAGAAGCAGCCAATTGACTAACAACAACAGCTTGGACTTCATTAATTCTGGTCGCCAAATTCTCCGCCGCGACACTATAGCCAGGAATCTTGGGCAAGGGAACTAAATCCAGAGTATGTTGCGGTGTACGCCCATAAACGACCTGAAAGGGAGATGTACCGGTAGAGCGGTTAACCGAATTGTTGAAGGCAAACTCAGCAGGAGCAAGATACCGGTCCCACTGCTTAGGCATATCACTGCAGAGGCAGCGAATGATATCCGCCATAATACGATTCACAACTTTCGTCTAACCATCTGTTTGGGGATGAAAAGAACTACTATACTGTAAATCAGTCCCAAACAAACGCTATAAAGTATGCCAAAAATGGCTCAGAAATTTCGTGTCATGATCAGAAGTGATTGTCTTCGGTACACCATGGAGACGGACTGCTTCATGAAAGAATAAACTTGCCACATGCGAAGCATCCGAAGTTTTCTTACAAGGGATGAAATGCGCCATCTTCGAAAACCGGTCAACCATCACGAAAACAGAATCTAAACCCCGTTGAGTGCGGGGAAATCCCAACACGAAGTCCATCGATATGTCTACCCAAGGACCTGAAGGAATAGGCAATGGGGTATAAAGACTAGTGTTATGAGAGTGGCCCTTAGCGGTCTGGCAAATGTAGCATTTACTGACAAATCGCCCCACGTCTCGCTTAGTTGAGGCCAATAGTACTGCTCCTCCACCAAGGCTACAGTTTTATCTCGCTCCAAATGTCCTCTGAGAGTACTACCATGAAGCTCTCGAATGAGTTATTCACGCAAGGAACCACGGGGAATGCATAATCTATTGCCAAAGAACAAGAATTTTTCCTGAATTATCATATCGCCATGACAACCTGTTTCAGAACACTTCTCCCATATCTCACCAAAATCATCATCCTTAGGATAAAGAGAGCATATGTGATCAAAACCGACAACATCAGTGCGCATGGTCACGAGTGTCGCAGCACGTCGACTTAGCGCATCTGCCACTTTATTTAAATAGCCTGCTTTGTGACGAAGCACAAAATTAAATTGCTCCAGAAAAGAAACCCATCGTGCATGTATTCGATTTAAGTGCTTTTGACTCTTAATATATTTAAGAGCCTGATGATCAGTGTTAAGAACAAATTCCTGCTGATAAAGATAGGACTGCCAATGCTTTATAGCTCGCACGACAGCATAATATTCCTGCTCATACGTCGACCAACGCCGGCGAACTTCATTAAGTTTTTCACTAAAGAAGGCTATAGGCTTACCTTCGTGGGAAAGGACAGCGCCAATCCTGACGCCGAAAGCATCACAGTCCAGCTCAAACACCTTCTCAAAATCAGGGAGCATCAATATCAGTGCCGTGGAGAGTTTTTCGTTTATAAGATCAAAATTGGCCGAAGCTTCTTCTCCCCAATGGAACTTGCCCTGTTTTAAACAATCAGTGATCGGGGCCATAATAGTACTGAAATTTCGGATGAAACGCCTATAGAATGTTGCAAGACCATGGAAACTTCGAGCCTCGCCAACATTCTTTGGAACTGGCCAATTGCGAATCACGGCCACCTTATCTGCATCAACGTGAAGTCCATCCGCACCAACAACAAAACCCAAAAACAAGAGGCGTTCTGTCATGAAACTATACTTTTTCAAATTAATGAACAATTTATTTTGCTACAAGGCTAGTAGGACATCCCTCAAGTGCTCCATGTGTAGACGCCCATCCGGACTATATATGAGTATATCATCAAAGAAAACTACTACAAACTTGCTAAGAAAAGTTTTGAGAACTTGGGTCATCAAACGCATGAAAGTACTAGGCGCGTTAGAGAGTCCAAACGGCATGACAAGCCATTCATACAAACCCGCACTTGTCTTGAAGGCCGTTTTCCATTCGTCGCCAGGACGGATGCGAACTTGGTGGTATCCACTTCGAAGGTCGATCTTCGTAAAAATCCGTGATCCAACAAGTCTGTCTAGCATATCATCAAGTTGTGGAACCGGAAACCTATACTTGACAGTAATCCGGTTAATGGCACGACTATCTACACACATACGCATGGTGCCGTCTTTCTTTGGCGCGAGAAGCACAAGAACTGCACATGGACTTTTGCTTTCACGCAAGAAGCCCTTTCGAAGGAGATCTCCCACCTGCTCTTGTAGAATCTGATTCTCCTTCGGATTCATTCGATAATGCGGCAAATTAGGAAGACTAGCTCCTGGAAGAAAATCAATCTCATGCTGGATATCCCTCAAAGGAGGTAATTCGTCAGGTAAATCCTCAGGCATAACATCCTTGAATACATTTAATAAGGGCTTAAGAATGTCGGGAATACGAACCATAACTTGCTGGTCGCCCTTGTCCACAATCATATACATCCCTTTATGCTTTCGAATATTCATTATAACCCCTGCATTCTGCTTCTTCACAATCTGAAGGGAATTACTCTTTGGTCTCAAAGTAATTTTAGTTCTTTTCCATACAAAAGAATACGTATTCTCCCTAGCTCGGTGTGTAGCATCAACATCATATTGCCATGGTCGACCCAGTAGAATATGACACGCATCCATCTCCACAACATCACAGACAATAATATCTTGATATGATTTTCCAATCGAAATAAGTAAACGGCATAATTGGTTTACCTTAAGTTCTGCTCTCTTACGTATCCACCCGATCGTGTAGGGCGCGGGATGCGGCTCCGTCTTTAGTTGCAAGTGATCCACCAAGGCCTTTGACACTATGTTCTCGCAACTTCTGCTGTCAATAATGATATCGCATACTTTGCATTGACAGTACAGCGAGCGCGGAAAAGCTGATTCCGCTGGGTATCTTCTATCCGCGGAGCAAACAATAGACGATGCATGACACAATTAACTTGCTCGCCCACTTCATCTTATACTCCCACTTCTTCTTCCTTTTCCCAATTTTCCTCATATACATCTTCGTCATGTTCAACGATATTGGCCATTCTACGACGAGGACAATCGCCGGAACGATGGCCCAACTCGTTACACTTGTAGCACTTGATCGGTTGGGGTTTGACATATGGATTCTGGGTATTCTGATTAGGAGTGCGATTGCTTGCTACGACTGCTTCCTTAGGCGTCCCCGTAGTACTCCCTGAAACTTTGCTTGAATCAGGGATTTGTTGACTAGAAGAACTTGTAACATCACGCTGTCTTCCTTTCGCGAATGACCCACGATCCAAATAATTTCTACCATGAGTACTAGGGCTAGTCCTCTCCAGTTGCATCTCAATTTTTCGCGCCATATCCTGGGCGTCTTCGATAGAGAAGAGTTGATGCAAAGAAACCCGATCCTGGATATTAAGTTGCAAACCATTAATGTACCTAGCAGTTTGTTGTGCCTCGGACTTATCCAGGTTATTGCAAGCGGAAAGTCGAAGAAACCCTTCCGTATAAGCTTGGACTGATCTATTCGATTGTTGGCAATTTTGAAATTGCTGAAATAACAGTTGCTCATAGTCCGTTGGGAGGAACCTCTTCTTCAACTTCTGTTTCATCTTACCCCAAGATCGAATAGGAGCCTTGTCTTGTTGACGTCGCGTCAATTGAGTTTGTTCCCACCAAGCTGAAGCGCCACCCTTCAACTTGTACGCCACAAGTTTCACTTGGCGATCCTCGTCAATATCCATAGCGTCGAAGAATTTTTCGACCTCCCAAAGCCAATTAAGGAAATCTTCAATATCCAAATTCCCATTGAAAGTAGGGAGATCTACTTTTAGTTGATACTGCTCAGGATCTCGTCGATATCCTCCCTGACGTCGATTCCCACGAACATGCTCCTCTTGGAATCCCCTGTATCGGCGACCACCACGAATCTGCATTTCCTGGAAATCTTCATCTTCGTCTTCCGTATCCTCGACATAATCTTGACGCCTATGTCGGGGAATTCCTTCACGCCCTATAGCATCTTTGGGATCACGAGCGACAGGATTTCGCTCGGTTGGAAGAGCACCAGGTGCATGGTTTGTGGACAAACGCTGGATGGCATCAAGGATCTCTTGAAACCTCCGATCGGTTTGAGCCACGAACTAATTGAACTCAGCCCGCGTAATAGGCTCGTTCTCACGGTCCTCAGCAGCGGGGAGATTGACATTCACGTTATTCACCATTGTCATAGGAGAAACCTGCTCTGATACCAAATGACGCAGAGAGAAGCGTAAATTTAGAACAACTCCAAAGAACTCGAAATTTTTATTCAATAATACTGTGTTCTTAATTACAAGACAGACATCTTATATATAGAGATAGGACTCTTAATATTAATGGAAACCGAATAATTGAAGAAACTGCCTAAATGATAATATAGGAAACTGTCTGACTGGGAATATAGGAAATTGCCTAAATAATAATATAGGAAACTGCTTGACTGGTAATATAGGAAACTGTCTAAATAATAATATAGGAAACTGCTTGAATGGTTGTTTTCCCCAAAATCAGAAAAACTGTCGAGATTTCCGGTGATTACGGCGATCACATTGTTCAAAATAATCACAGGCTAACTGTTCTACATCATTATTACTCTTTCGATACAACTGATAATGTAATCCCAGTACTTCTATAAAATATAAGTGTTTCTTCTCATTATTGTATTAGGAGTGATAATTTGATATAATTACAATAAAAAAAATTAACAGATGCAAACAAAAGTAAGGCATTTTTATAATTAGATACGGAAAATAATACGGTCAAGACATAATTTTTATCGGCAGATTAATTCATTGTTTTGCCGATATTCGTTTATCAGTCTACTTCTTTTTTGTTTTGCTTTAGTTTGATAAATGAACTAATTCGATGAGAAAAAATTGGTTATCTAAAAGTAGAATTGACTTCAACAAATATATGAGCTTTACGTATGTAGATAAAATAATAAAAGAATCACAAATTATTGCTAGCGGTGTTGAGAGAAATAAAAATAGACGTTCCATAATATGTGGCAGCCCCTTCTATACACATCGGGTAGTAGAATATGGTTTGATTGGCATTAGGATACATATTACCTTGACAATAATATTAAAGTATTCTTCTTTAATTATCTTAAATTTGATATTTTCATATCTGGATCCAATTAGAAATGTATAATTGAAGAATATTAGCGTGTAAATGTATAATAAAAGAATCACAATATCCTGTACTCAAAAGATAAGTTGGAAAACAGAAAAAAACAGAAGATAAATTTGTCTTCAATTGGATACAAAATTAAGAGGCAAACAAAAATAAGGAAAACAAATTGTAGGAAATCTTATTTTGGCTGAGAAAAAAAGGAGGAGAAAAGAAACAATTTTACAAAGAAATTAAAAAAGAAAAAAAAACACAAAATTTATAAAAAGGGGGCTCAGAGGTGCATGATTCAAACCTTCGATCTACAAGTTAAAAAATTAATAATATGTAGCTCCAACTTGGCCACAAGTGGTGCATCGTGGTGGGTCTTCTCTCTTGATACATCATCACTCCTGATTTTTTCTTTAAAGATTTCTTCGTTTTATAATCTGAATTCCTTGACTACTTTGGGTAATTAAGAAACATGGAGGATAAAGAAATTGTTGAAGTTACCATATTTTTTATTATTATTATCTAGTATCAATCAACTCGATGTTAAAACAATTTTTTTGCGGGTAGGTTGGCTAGAGGTTTCCTGTAAAAACACTAGCCCCGCTCGATCAACAACAAGAACATTTCAATCTTTTTTTTTTTTTGTATTTTATTCCATGTGTTATTCTCGTTATGCATGTATGGGTGAGAATATTTTCGGATTTTCTCGTGACGCATATTGTTTTCAGAGTATTTATTTGTTCTTTTCGATGTTTCGGACAACTTTTGACATAATTTTACGAAATAGAGATCGAGAGAGTTTCCTCTGAATGGCAAGAAAGGTTGAGTCTTGGTGTCCGATAGACTTGCGGTTATTGTTTTTGTACCCCATTTGGTTATGTGACTGCAAAAGCTTATAATAATAATAATAATAATAATAATAATAATAATCGCTAAGTGACTTCATTGGAGGGACCGATTCCAATAATATTCTATCGATGTTTTGAATCTTATTACAGGTCAACTGCAATTTCGTATGATATTGCAGGTCAACTCTGCACAGGGGGGGCGTTCAACTAGCTCGATTGCCATGGATTTTATAATATATACCGCATTACCCTATACCTCAAACCAGGCGATCCTCATCTCCATATCAGAAATTTTCAAAAGAAGAGTTTGATTAATATTACCTTTTTCACATGTCTTCCAGAAGAAATTTTCAATGTAATTGACTAATTGTTTTTTTTTTGGTAAAGAAATTGACTAATTGTTGAGCAGTAGATTAATAAATTAAAATTCATGAACTTATTTTTTATCTGATTTTTTTTTCTGAAATTTTTTGAATTTCAAATTAAGTGGATTTTGGAAAAAAATTTGTCATTGTCATTTTGTTTTTCTAAACAAATATGCTTCAAGTGTTATAAGCTATATCTGAAATGAGTGGAATTTGAAAAATAAATGGATTTTAAAAGAGGAAACTAAACTAAATGAAATGTGAACACGCGTGTTTAAATTTAGTAAATATCTTTCTTTCAAATTGTTTCTCATTATCCAAAGAAGGCAACAAAACACAAAATACGAGCTTGTTTATTGTAGGTCTTTCGTTGTAACTTTCAAGTTTAGTAGATATTAAGCGAAATTTATCCCGATAGCAAAATAAGTTACCCATTAGATAATTGCAATTCTACCACAAAATGAAGATGGCATATCACTAAACTAATGCAAATCGATCGAATAAGAGCAATTGGTACAATTATGCCATGTATAGTATTATGGTCTAATTTCAATGTCATGGTGAGAGACACAGCATTTGAGTTTAAAATGTGTCTAAATACACACAAAAAAGAGAGGAATTTATGCGTTCATCTGAATCATGACAGTCACAAACAATGCAGCGGATTGGAGAGTTCGCCTGCAGACTGCAAATCAAGATGCAGTTTTGTAGTCGGACCACAGAGCTCAACATCGAATGTACACAGACTTAACGGGAGCTAAGAAAGGAGATTGTTAGGATTCTGAAGTGGGGCCGAAGCGTGCGATCCCAATCTTGCAAAATCGTGGGGGATCCAGTCGTTAATGAGGAAGTTGAGCCCTCCAGATCAATCCCCGAAGGTTCCAGCAGGTTCCAGCATGAGGGGGGGCGGGGGGGTTGTGTGGTGCGGGGAGGAGTCAGTACGTGAAAGCTGGAGGGTGCCAGCTAAAACCCAAATGTCACGTCTCTTGGGGCTTCGAAAGTCGGGTAGAAATCACGACGACCTTACCAGCATATTATATGACATAATATGCAAGCGTTCTCGAACGAGCACGTGAATTTGAAGTTCCACTACGAGCGCCCGGATGCTGCTGCTGATACATTGAGATGTAAGGAACGTAAAACAGTGGGCAGAGAGCGTCAGTACGATGCGGGACTCCCTTCTGTATATCTGTATCCGAGCAAAAGTGCACGTGTCTCGGAGTCATCCTCCACAGCTTTTGTTCCCAAGAGCGAGTGCATGCAATTGCAGTGCATACCTACCGACCCTGTTTCTGCTGGAGGATGGGATTGAGAATGGTGTGGGGAGGTGGGGGGTGGGCTTTGTTAAATATGAGCAAAAAGTTAATGTTGACCCGGTGAGGCAGAGAGAGAGAGAGAGAGAGAGAGAGAGAGAGAGAGAGAGAGAGGGCAACATCCATCCATCCGTCCGTCGACTGACCGGGACTCCCCAAGGTCAGGCCTCGTGGTCCACTGCTCATGGAGAGATTTATTAAACAAATGGGAGAAGGGGGTTGACAACGTCACCAGGGGAGGAAAAGAGAGTGCATAATGACAAAATCGTAGTAATAAACAAACATCAGCAACACTCCCTCCTTGGGCTACATACATACATCACTCCCCCGCCCGTTTGACCAGCGCCAGAGAGAGAGAGAGAATACTAGAAACTGGGTGGGGATACACGTGTGAGAAATCTCCCTCGTAGATCATTATCATCAAGACTCTCTCTTGAGTCTTGGCTTCCGAATCGGATCGAAGATGCAAAGCTCATAATTGCCCGACCCGACTCGACTGTTACCCTTTCCAATTCTCTCTCTCTCTCTCTCTCTCTCTCTCTCTCTATCTCTGGGATTGACTTGAGATGAGTATATGTGCTGGGAAAATGTGAATTGGGCAGCGGATGCAGGTGGATCCTATTCCATTTCCAATTCCCATAACATAGCAAGACGAAGAAGAAGAAGAAGAGGAGGAGGAGGAGGAGGAGGAGGAGGAGGCAGGGGAAGGAGAAGAAGAGCAGATTAGACAAAGGGCAGAGAGAGAGAGAGAGAGAGAGAGAGAGAGAGAGGGGGGGACAGAGAAGAAGAAGAAGAAGAATCAGAAACAGAAACCAGAAACAGAACACAGGGGTCCTTCTTGTTGTTCCTGTCTGTCTGTCTCTCTCTCTGTCACTTCTCTTCTCGCCACCCTCCCCCCTTCCCTCGCCTCCCCTCCTCTCCCCTCCATTCCCATTTTGTCTGTCTCCTCTGATTCTGCGAAGAGAAAAAAAAAAGAGAAAACAAAGAAAAAAGCTGCCCTTTTCCATTCCCCATCTTTTATCGTTTTGCGCCCGTTTTTGGGATCTTCCGGGTGTTCTCGCGGTCAGATCTGCCTCCCCTCTGCATTCCTTCTCCACCGTCTGATGTAGCAAGTCCCTTTTGACCCATCCGTCCCCGTCCCCTTCCCCTTCCCCTCCCCCTTCCCCCCCTATTTATACCCTCTTCCGCCGGAAGTGGGAAGCCATGGGCCAATGCTACGGCAAGGCCACTCCCGCCTCCGCCTCCGACAATGACGTCGTCACCATCTCCGTCTCCGGCGATCACAACCCCTCCTCCCATTTTCCTCCCCCTCCTCCTCCTCCCGCCTCCTCTACTCCCTCCCAAGTCCATCATGGCGGCAGCACTACTCCCGCCAGGCCATCTAACCCTAGCCCCTGGGCCAGCCCCTACCCCCACGGCGTCGGCGTGTCCCCGTCCCCAGGGAGGGCCACCCCGCGTCGCAAGTTCTTCCGGCGCCCGTTCCCCCCGCCCTCCCCTGCTAAGCACATCAAGGCGTCTCTGGCCAAGCGCTTCGCCGGCTACATGTCCCCCAAGCACCACGGGTCGATCCCCGAGGAAGGCCGCGAGGGTGATGTAGGAGGTGGGGGAGTTGGGGCAGCGGCGGCGGCGGCGGCGGAGGCGGAGGCGCAGCATCTGGATAAGAGCTTCGGGTACAACAAGAACTTCGGTGCCAAATACGAGCTCGGGAAGGAAGTCGGGAGGGGCCATTTTGGTCATACTTGCTCCGCCAAGGGCCGGAAGGGTGACCTCAGAGATCAGCTTCTCGCCGTCAAGATCATCTCCAAAGTTAAGGTACCCACCGCTCCTTTTGGGATTCGCATTCTTTTCCGAACAGTACGCCAGCATTAGATAACTATACCTGTACGCCTTTCATGATCGCTCTCTATACCTATCCATGGATGCCCGAATCGCAAAGTTATTTGGGACTGAAGTTGATGCTAGCGAACGAACCAGTACCCCATTGACTTTTTGCCTGATAAAGATGCAGGCATTGCATGATTCAATCCAGGGATGCGCATCGTATTCCATTGGGTTTTCAATCCGTTTACTGCTTTATTCCGACTTCAGAGGTTAATTGTTGCTGCATTCGAACATTAAGTGTGGACTCTAGTTCTTGTTGAAATTCAGGATATTACTGACTGCCCTGTTTTATTTTTTCTTGAATGTAATACCTGTAGCCAATGTTGCTTCTAAAGATAGGTGACCGTCAATTGTCCGTGCGCTGCCATTGTTTGTCACAATAACATTGCCTAATCGTCATAATGTGTGCAATTTTTCCGCAGTCAAATTCTCTGATTATTGTACTTATATTCAGGTTAAATACACGGCATAATAGTGTATTGAAATCATTTAGCTGTAGTAAGTTTGCTGAAACTGGGAGATGCATTGTCAGTTTGGCAAAAGTTCTATGTACTGTTCTTAATTTCGAGTATATATCATGCTGGAAGTTCTTACCACTTCACTTCATCGGTTTCGTCGTGCCTGATTGTGTGGTCAAAGTATCAGTCCTCTTTGGCAGGTGCAAAGTAGTTTGCCGATATTGCATTTTTATTTTCTTTTAAATGTTATATAGTCACCATCTGAGTGCCATCTGAACTTTTGTGGCAGATGACAACCGCAATATCAATTGAAGATGTCCGCAGGGAGGTTAAAATTTTGAAGGCTCTATCTGGTCACAAGCACCTAGTCAAATTTTATGATGCATGTGAGGATGCCAATAACGTTTACATAGTCATGGAGTATGTCTTTTCTTTATGTCCCCTACTAGTTACATCGTGGCTAAAGCTGCTTTTGTTTCTTATTTTTCAAAATATTTCGCCCATGATGGGGTCAGGACTTAGGATTCTCTTACTTTGGCTTTTAGATTGAATTATTATGACACTTCTATTTAGCTGTTGAACTATGCCTTTGGAAAATCATTGAGGACCAAGGGTAATGAGCCGCAGAAGAAAGGCATGCCATAGATGTTAATTTGTTTTGTATTGTTCCTGATCACATGGAATAAACTGGAATAGGGGAAAGAATCTACACAGCTGCTGAGTTATCAAAATGCCTTTGACTATTAGCGTCTGACAATTTTCAAATTTTGTGTCTTATCAGATTGTGTGAAGGTGGGGAACTTCTTGACAGAATTTTATCGAGGTTGGGAATCATTAATGAACATTTGGTTTTGTTATTATTTGCATGGTATAAAGACCTTGAAAAATTCTCTTCATTGTTGCTACAGAGGAGGAAGATATGCTGAGGAAGATGCGAAAGTAATAGTTGCGCAAATTCTTAGCGTCGTTGCATTTTGTCATTTGCAAGGCGTTGTGCATCGTGACTTAAAGCCAGAGGTATGCTATCATATTCTTAATTTGAATTATGCTATAAAAAGACCATTAAGCTTTTTCTTTCATAATATGAAGATCTTGCCGGGGTTTTAAAGGTGCTCACAGCTTGGCGTGACTGTTTGATCACATGTAGGCACTTGATGTGTGTGTGTGTGTGTGTGTGTGTGTGTGTGTGTGTGTGTGTTTCTCACAGCTTGGCTTGACTGTGTTTGATCGCATGTAGGCACTTGATGTCTGTGTGTGTGTGTGTGTGTGTGTTTGTGTGTGTGTGTGTCTCTCTCTCTCTCTCTCTCTCGCGCGCGCGCGCGTGCACACACGCACAGGAGTGTAGTATAACATTACACACACATGCTGTTTTAGACTCCACCACTTACAGGAAAATGCTGCTTGACAGAATTTCCTATTCACATCTAGAAGTGAAGATGCTGATATGAAGCTTATTGACTTTGGTCTCTCTGACTTCATCCGACCAGGTATTCAAAATTTTTTATCCTGATTGATATTTCCTTCGTGAGTAATGTCCGTATACCTGTATATGAGAAATAAGTAGTATCCTTCTTTTAATCATGGGTTCCATCTTATTAGCTTTCCAGTAGTTCAATGAAGATGATAAAGAATTGTACTTGGCAACTAAGAAAACGAAAAAGAATAAAAGAAGAATGAAGCAGCTAATGGCTAGCTGTCATGAAGTCTTTCATGTCGTGTTGCATATAGTAGCTGCACCCTGTGATGACAAAACTAGCGAATGCTGGCGGATCAACCGAGTATCACATTGAGATTCTTGTCATGAATTAAACTTCCAATTCTTCCAGTTATGAATTGTATTAAATTGGACAGAGAGTGCCCAGAATCAAATGTTTTACAGGCGTTACGAGGGATTCATATTTTTTGATAATCTTACTATCTATGGAGCATGATTGATGGGATGGTAACTTTTATTTAAAACAGGTCATGGGGATTTCAACCACTTAAATACCATGCCTTATTTTTGTGGCATGTATGCAGACACGTGTCTGTGGGCGCTCACCCAATCTTTTGCATGTGTGATGCAGACTGTTGTATATATGTGCATTTTAAAGCTCTCGTAACCGATGTTTCACCTCCAAAGTTTTTCTAGTTTGTGTTAGAGAAAGTATTGGAGTAAGTTTCTTTTTTGCCTTTTTCTTTCTTTCTTCTTCTCTTGAGAAGGGGGGTGGGCAATTAAATTTTTGATTTATTAAGTAGCTCTCCCTCCAAGTTAGAATCATATAAGCACTGTTGAAGCTTGAAGGGAATAGTACAGTAAGAACAAGAGTTATACCTTGTACAGTCTTTTTCTTAAAATTTTACATAGTCTAACCAATACTTAGACATAAGTAGAATTAGAGAAGTACCATCAGAAACTTGAACTGTACTGTTAACTGTGGAGAATCTCGTCTTGTGGTTTATACATATCGGGGTGAAATCATGCATTGGCAGGTTAACTTAAGGCTATATCAACGTCAACTATTCTGGCCAATCATGTCCACATACTCATTGTGCGTTACTGTTGGTATCAGCTCAGGATATTTAATTGTTTTGTTCCAATATGTACAGATGAAAGACTTAACGATATCGTCGGAAGCGCATACTACGTGGCTCCTGAAGTCCTTCATAGATCCTATAGTCTGGAAGCAGATATCTGGAGCATTGGTGTGATCGCATATATTCTGTTATGTGGAAGCCGGCCATTTTGGGCAAGGACAGAATCCGGAATTTTTCGTGCTGTACTAAGGGCTGATCCTAATTTTGAGGACTTACCGTGGCCTTCTGTCTCTCGGGAGGCCAAGGACTTTGTGAAAAGGCTTTTGAACAAGGATTATAGAAAAAGAATGACTGCTGTACAAGCATTGAGTAAGTCCCTCTTGTAGCAACTCACTTAATTGCTACACAAGTTTTGAGCCTTTGTTTTTGCCATTACCATTATTAGTATGTCATGGGGCCAGAAAGTTGCTGATTTTTATTTTTTTGGTTCACACAACCTCAGTGTTGGAACTTTACGGACTCCCAAGAGTGATCTGCTTATGTGTGCGTAATTATTTGGCAACAATCTTTTTGGGTGCAGAGATAGAATTAATTGTTAAAACACTTTAAGTGGCATTGGGGCTGACCTTCCCGGTTCTGCCTTGCATTGAGATCCTTAAGCTCTTTCTGCCACCGACATGAGGGAAAACCCTTGTGCTCATTAATTCTGCCTACCTTCTGTACTTAATTTTGCTTTTATTTTCATGTGCATGCATTGAGATGCTTATTGCAGATGTTTGGTCTTCTTTGCTTGCCAATTTAGTGGGCAATAGCAGTTACCTGCTAGGTAATTTTCATCACTAGATGTACAAGCACATCAACTTGTATGTGGAAAGTTAGATTTCTGCATTGACCATTGTGTATATTGTTGAGTGCTTTAACATATGTTATACTATGTTCTCTTAACTCACTGGCTTTAACTTGGAAAAAAATCAGATTGATGAGCATAGTGGACTGTTGCTTTTGTTTGATATCTAAAATAATATTTGTGTAATTGCAGCTCACCCTTGGTTGCGGGATGAGAGTCGTCCCAGTCCTCTGGACATATTGATCTTTAAGCTAGTTAAATTGTATCTTCATGCAACGCCTTTGAAACGAGCAGCTTTGAAGGTGAATCTCTCTCTCTCTCTCTCTCTGTGGGCACTTTTTGGGGCTTCTCTGAACAAGTCAATACTGTGCACTTGTGTCTTTCTGTTTGCATTCTCGGATGGTATGGTCCCTCCTGTTTATTTGCTAAAATGTGCAAACTCTCAAAGTTCAAATAAGCAGGTCCTTTTCACTTGCCTCTTGACTGTGACTTAAGTTTCCTTTTGTTTTTGCGTACTCGCAGGCTCTCTCGAAAGCTTTGACAGAAGATGAGCTGGTATATCTTAGGGCTCAGTTCCAGTTGCTGGAACCAAATAAAGATGGGTTTGTTTCTCTTGACAATTTCAGAGGGGTAAAAGTGCTGCTCCATCCATTAATGTTTTAATGTGATCATTTCGTCTTTTTGTGTGCAAAAGATAATTATTGGTTGCACTTCATGTGGTCCTTTTCTTGTTCCATGTGTTTGGGAAATGTAGTTGTGCCCCTTTCACTATATTCCTTGTCTAGTTGATCTATTGTCATGTTTTGCTTGTCCATGGAAATTGATAGTTCGTGAGAATTCTCTCATTTTCTTTTAGTGTAAAGTCAAACTAATGAGAACGATAATGTGCAGGTTCTTGAGCGAAATGGTACCGATGCTATGAGGGAGTCCAGGGTTCCTGATATTTTGAAAGCAGTAAGTCACTGAGTCCTGTAAAATGTGTCCGTCCACATGGTCCAGCTGCTATTGCGTGTGATTGTCAAGATTTACTGGTCACCGGCTGATCAAAGCAACATTTTCTATTGATTCAAGCACTCAGCTCTTTCTCTCTGTGTGGCTTGATGAAAAGAATCACTCTGCTCTCTTTCTTAGCTGCAATGTGATCAACTATATTGTGTAGGATTCTCTTTTGTCTGAAAAAGATGGGATTTTAATGGACAGCGAATGAAATTAGGATCTTAATATACCTTTCACATCTTTGTTTTGATAATTGTTAATTTCAGATGGAGCCTCTTGCTTACAGAAAGATGGGCTTTGAAGAGTTTTGTGCGGCTGTGATCAGCGTACATCAACTGGAGGCTCTTGAAGGGTGGGAGCAGATAGCTTCTGATGCTTTTGATCACTTCGAACGAGAGGGTAACCGAGTCATCTCAGTTGAAGAGTTGGCGCGGGTATGAAATATCAGTCTTTTCAAAGGAAACATTAGCTATTCTTGTGCTTGTGCACAATTTGCTTACATTTATTGGGATTCTCTTACCAATAACTGCAGGAATTGAATGTTCACCCTTCAGCGGCTCACTTGAACCTAAAAGACTGGATCAGAAATTCAGATGGAAAACTTAATTTGCTTGGATATACCAGATTTTTACATGGTGTGACGCTTCGAAGCTCACATGCGAGACAACGTTAGAATCTTTCTTTCTTTTTTTTAGTATTTGTTTCCCTTTGGGGGTTTTCTTTGGCTCAACATATATCTGCCAATTCTTATGGTTTCTGAGGGTTTGGAGGTTTTCTTTCCCTTTTCTCTCTCTTGGAGGGCAGGCAGGATGAAAAAAAAGAAAGAAAAGAAAATTAAAGTGGCTCTATTAGTTTAAATGCTGCGATTATTGCGTTTCATTCAAGGTTGAATGATTTTTCCTTGCGGGTGCACTAGCTCACTTTTTCTTTTGAATGTTTCATTTTATTTTTGTTATTATCTTGAGCGGGGAGAGAGAATCACAAATCGGGAGGAGTTGGCAACCGGACATTTATACACCATCTATCACCTATTGAGTATTGAGCTAGGTGGTGGTGGGACTTGAGAGAGAGAGAGAGAGAGAGAGAGAGAGAGAGAGAGAGAGAGAGAGAGAGAGAGATTTCTGGGGGATGATGCACTTGATCTGTGTCATTCCACTATCGTGCGTCCACTTTTTGGTATGTCGGGATGAAGATGACCCGAGAATATGGGGCTAATTTAAAAAAAAAAGCACAAACTTTAGGTTGAATGATAAATTTGACCTTAATTTTTTTTTGTCTCATAAAAATACACTAACTTTAGATTGAATGATAATTCTGGCTCTAATTTTTATTTTTGCTTTATAGAAAATCATTAACTTTCACCCTTATCCCAAATTTGGATCATCATTAACTTTCTCTAAAGTGACTTTTATTTGATAAAAAAGGGTTATGGTCATATGAGCTTGGCGGCTCTCGCTCATGTGGCGGTAGTCTACAATTTCATATTACGATAAAACGACGAAATCTGACTAGAAAGATTCAATTTGGAGATTTTTTTGATTTGCTGATGAAGTGAAGTAGACGAATAGTTTTGCAGTTATTTTTCAAGTTGTGACTCAGAGAAGAAGACAATAAATAGTGTGAAGACAATAAATAGTACTTTAAATCCACTCAGCAAGCCATTGCTGAGGTGGAATAGTCAAGTTGGATAATTAATGATTTTAAATCAAGTGGAGTCAGATTTGGGATTTAAATAAAAGTTGTTGATTTTTTATAAGGTAAAAAAAAGTTAAGATTGTGTACTGGCTGCTCTTCCGGTGGTTATATTGTGTACTTGCTGGTTTGCTGCTGCTCCGTTAGTTTTCGGTGTCTAGGGCCTCCTGCCTCGCTGTCGTCTTGCTGCAGACTAGGCGTGCTATTCCGAGGGCCTGGTGGATCCATCGCTGTTTTGCTGGTTGTGCTGCTGTTGCTGGAGCTATAGGATGACCTCCTTGATTTGGTTGGTCTGGTCTCCTTGGTTTTGGTTTTTGTTGACATTGGTTTACCTTAGGTTTTGGCTTGTTGCTTTTAGTTTCTGCTAAACCTTTCTTGACCTTGTGTGGACATCTTTCTGTCCTAATAGGGTCTGGTTCTGGTTTGAGCTTAGGTTGTATTTGGTGTATTGGAAAGTTATATAGAATCTTACTTTACCAAAAAAAAAAAAGTTAAGATCAGAATTGTCACTCAAACTAAAGTTAGTGCTTTTTTAAGAGATAAAAAAAAGTTGGGGCTAGAATTGTCATTCGACCTAAAGTTATTGCTTTTTTTTTTGGAATTAGGCCCAGAAATATGCATCAGTTGGAGTAGTGAGTGTCTTGAGAAAATCTATTATGTAATCAAATTTACAAAGTCTATACTTTTTAATACACTGAGCCATTTCATAGAGATATTTCACCGAATTGCTATAACTTTGTTACAGCGCAGACGGCCATGGCATTTTGTGTGAAATATAAAGTAGCATTTGCCAGTGCTGGAAATTATATTAGGAATCTAGATAAATTCCAAATATTGCTGGTAATGCAAGGGTGACTGGTAAATTGCTCATATGACAACTTGTTAGTTAGTTAGTTATCAATTATTATACTAAATCATTAATGTTTATTTGATTGTTTTAAATTTTTGAAAATTCATATAAAGTGACATTTTCTATTGCTTAGCTTTCAAACGTGCTAAAGATATCAACTTTTGTGTAAATTAACATATCCATAGATGGCTTTACAATTCGTTTGGATGAGCGCAATGGTGTTGGTATAGTTACACAGAGCGAAGTCGTTCTCGCGAGAACAATGCGACGGCAGGGTCTATGATCTCGTAGCAGTGGGAAGGTTCCAGGATTGTGCTTCTTGATGACGGGCGATTGAAAACAATAAATTGCGGAGCAGTAACTTCTTATCTGGGCTGAATCAAATGAAGACCAGTCGGAAAAGAGAAGTCACGGCTTAGGCGTCCGACTCATTTTCAAGTTTGGACGCAGTCCCCATTCCACTAACCCTGCGGACTATATCATGAACTCCCCACAATTCACCTCGGAAATAGCAGTCTCTAATGTCCTTCTGTAAAATCAATCTCTGAAGTTTCTTTAGGAGCTTCCCAGGGCACGACCCCTTAGTAAATTTTCGACAATCTCTTCTTCTTCTTGTCTGGGACCGCGCCATAGAAGGCCTTTTAAAACCAAAAGGAAGAATGATTTCATGGAATTCAGGAGGTTTTCTTTGTCTCTCATTTCTGGGCTTCTCATCACACAAGATCTTTTTTATCTTTTTAATTCAACCGCTAGGTCCATACAGCCATGGTAAAAAGGGATCCCGGTAGACTTTAGGCTGTTTAATTTTTACATTCGAGATGACGTTTGTTTTTACCCGCTTCTAAATGAATTGTCTAAAAGTATATGGTGGGTAAGACCGGCTGGTCATAGTGTTCTGCTTCCAGACTCCTGGAACTGGCTAGGGATGGGTGTATTCCTCCTCCCCGAACAGGGCCACCAGGCCAAGCATGCCCAACAACTGGCAAGTTCCAAGACGGACAACTTCTTTGGATTAAACACTCAAACGGCTGAAGGTGACCATATGTTAAGTCTTACCTAGCTTGTAAAGGTTAGAGAGCTAAAATCTTAACAAAAACCAAGTTGGTAGGACACTTGCAGATGACAGATTCTGGTTTGAGAATGATAGGGACATTAGCAAGCTATTTGAAAGCATTGGCTATCATCGCCAATAAACAAAGGAGACACGGCAATTCCTAGATGGGCCCTTCCCCGGCTAGGAACCTTAGGATATGCAGAGAAAGCGGCTGCCAGAAGATTAGGTAATATTTGGTCAGCACATACTGCATTCAGGAGTCTCATGAATTTACTCGTTTGTTTAATTAATAATGTCATGACTATTTGTTCTAATGGTCATTGGTTTCTCTGGTATCAGAAGGGATACTTTTTTTATTGTCTAAAGACACGTCGTCCTGCATATCTTTATCGTCTTACGTTATGGAAACTGTCATGCATCATGAACCATCTGGAAGAGAGTGTTAATTTAAAATAGGAACAAAAGATCTTCCAAGTATCTTCATCCTTGGGCCAGTATTGAGCTAGCTTGGCTGAAATTTGGGTGGAGTGCGTATTCGAAGGAAAAATTTGGTGAATGCAATGCGACCCCATTCATAGTGCTAATTTGATTTTTTAATCCCCATAACGTAGGTCATGTCTAGAATACTCTAAGAATCAGATGATTGTGCTGGTGAGGCCAACTGCTGATGAAGGACCATGCATGCTGCTATCAGACAGACGCCATTGGACATCATTGAAAAATGAGTTATAGTTCTGATCTACAGAAGTATATAGTTCTATCTAAATAGTATTTTATTTTGTTATCTGATGCACGAACTTTGCATTTTACACATATGTGGTTGTGACAATGCCAATCCTAGATGGTCAAGAAATTTATTTGCAGTTATTATTCAAATTTGACACGCTTTTTCCATGGCCTCCAAGTCTCACCGATGTTTACAATGATGTGGGTTGGTTCTGTTACTTTAAGGTCCGCTCTTAGGTTGGGGAGTCTAATATATTACTCATTGTTCACAGAGTTGACTTCCTTCAAGGCACACCAAGGCCAAAATAATTACGAATACGAAAGAAAGAAAATGCACAAAGCTGATATCAAGCTGGGTGTGGTTCTTGAATTTATTAAGTCCACAACGTCAGCAAGAAAGTAAAGCTTCCCACAGTGATGGGAGCGTGCCTCCTAATGGCGGGGCCTCGTCATGCACTCGTTAATTGACGGTGCTTCTCACTTATTTTTTCTTTAACTTCCATGATTTATTGCTTCATCTTTAAATTGATTACGCTTCCCCAGTTATAGAATAAATACATGCATTAGACTGATTCCCTTTACATATACATATCATATGCTTTGGCTTCGTCTTAAGACCGATTGCCATCGCCAACTTCCATCCACTCTTAGCTATATCCAAAAGCGAAACAAAACCTGTAAAGGTTCCCTCTCTCACTCTCCCCAATGAAAACCGATGTCGATACCACCCTCTGGGCTTTTACTCTTGCCCCCAAACTATGCGGAGCTTTTATGCAAACGCATGTTGCAACGGCGTATACCTTTCTCCTCTTCGTGGCTTTAGCTTGGCTGTCGATTTCCCTAATTGACTGGGCTCATCCTGGTGGTCCTGCTTGGGGCAAGTTCTGCTTTTCCAAGAGAAAGCCTTTCTCCTTCAGTAACTTCAACAAGCCTATTCCAGGTCCTAGAGGATTACCTTTATTTGGCAGCATCAAACTGATGGCCAACCAGCTCTCGCATCGCCAGATTGCAGCTGCCGCTCAATCACATGCTGCAAGACGGTTGATGGCCTTCAGCTTGGGCCACACACGTGTTATTGTCACATGTGATGCCGTCGTGGCCAAAGAAATCCTCCATGGCCCCGTGTTTGCGGATCGTCCGATGAAGGAGTCTGCTCGAAGCTTGATGTTTGGTCGAGCCATTGGGTTTGCTCCTTGTAGTGACTACTGGAGAGTGCTGAGGAGAATCGCTGCCACCCATTTCTTCTCTCCAAAGCAAATCAAGGCTACCGAGGATCAGAGACGTGCAAATTGCTTCTGGGATAGTTTCATTGTTGGGTCACCACAACCATCACCAATCTTTCACGGTCCACCAAGACCTCAAACGAGCTTCACTCCACCACATGATGTTCCTGGTGTTTGGACGCAGATATGAACTAGATCATATGAATGAAGAAGCGGAAGAACTGAAGAGGCTGATCGATGAAGGGTATGAATTGCTGGGCGCACTCAACTGGTCGGACCACTTTTCTTGGCTGTCTGAATTTGATCCTCAGAACATTCGGGCTAGATGCTGGCAACTCTTGCCTAAGGTCAAGGTCTTTGTCAGCCAAATGATTGCGGAACATAGAGAGAAGACCGGTGACAGTGACTGCAGGGACTTCGTTGATGTTTTGCTCTCTCTTCAAGCTTCTGAGAAATTGTCCGACTTGGATATTATTGCTGTTCTTTGGGTACGTAAGCAGAGTTTAATATAGATATGCACGACTCATTTACAATATCTCCACCTTATCTTGTTATACAATTCTAGTGGCAAATGTTCCCAGAATCGAATTTACAAGTACAGAAAAAAACTGAGTTAAGAATTTTGATATCAAGGAATATAAAGTACGGGTGGTTGTATATTATCATATCATTGCTGCCTCATAGATGACAGTTCTACTGTATAATATATGCAAATTGGTGCAGGAGATGATATTCAGAGGGACAGACACGGTTGCCGTCTTGATCGAGTGGATTCTGGCAAGGATGGTGCTGCATCCTGAGGTGCAATCGAAGGTACAAAATGAGCTCGACGAAGTGGTGGGAAGATACCATGATGTTGTCAACGAGGGCCACATGGCACAGCTGGTTTATCTGCAGGCCGCGGTGAAGGAGGTCCTACGACTGCACCCACCGGGTCCGCTCCTCTCCTGGGCACGATTGGCAACAGCAGACACAATCGTCGACGGGCATCACGTGCCCGCAGGGACTACAGCAATGGTCAACATGTGGGCCATCTCCAGGGACCCTCAGGTCTGGGAGGACCCTCATCGGTTCATGCCCGAAAGGTTCGTCGTGGGCAAGGACGGAGGGGTGGAGTTTTCAGTGTTAGGGTCGGATCTAAAGCTTGCTCCGTTCGGATCGGGCAGGAGGAGCTGCCCAGGGAAGAGCTTGGGGCTGATCACGGTCACTCATTGGGTGGCCCGTCTTTTGCATGAGTATGAGTGGTTACCCTTGGCCTCGGACCGAAGTAACGGGGTCGACTTGACCGAGGTGCTCAGGCTTTCTTGCGAGATAGCACATCCACTCACGGTCGTTGTGCGCCCCCGCCGTAGAGCTCTTAAGTACTGATGTCTGTATTTCCAGGTAGAAAAGAGTGTTGAATGGAACCTGTTTGGGGTGGGGGTGGGGCGGGCGCCGGCGCGGGGGGTTGGGGGTTGAAGAACTTGTACTCGAGTCTGGTTTCGTTGGTCAATCAGATAATAGCTTTTCATGGTCAACCATATAATATGTCATAATATCTTAATAGAGATGTCAGTTTCTGTTATCTTATTTCATATGGTCTTAAGAAAAAGGTGAATGTTGTCCACGTTCGGACATATCATGTGCGTATCATCTCTCTCTCTCTCTCTCTCTCATGGGTCTCTGTTAGAGCCAGTATTGGAGAAAGTTAGCCAGCTACAGCTACTATGCGGTATGCCTAAGTTTCATTGCTTCCTGATGCAACCCATGCAAAAAAGGAAAAGCAACGACTGCTCTGCATAGCATGTTCACTCCACTCCAGTCCAGAGTCTCATCGCCAAAAAATGGATCTGCACGCGGTACACAGGCTACAGGGGAGGATCTAAGAGAGACGATGCCTTTTATAACAAGAAACGGACAAGAAAGTAAAAAAGAGAGATGTGTTTGGAATCATGTCAACCTCGATTAACCTCTCATGACATCAATGGAAAATGGAGCATTTACATGATTTTACACAGACAATAAAGTGGTCCATATCAGTGACATATCTCTTTGGTCGAAAAGGTGGCCAACTGTCCCAACCCCATTGAAATTGTTGTTACAGTAACGTCAGGCTAGTAACGCCAAAAGTCCAACAACTTGACATCATCAAAAGTTAGATAGGAATTGCGATTTCTTTAAGTAAGTCCTATCATTTAGTTTAGTTAATCGCTTTCTACGTGTTAGATTTCAAATAGAAAGTAAATGAATACTCACTTTACAAAGAGAAAGTACGAAAACCATTTGCCGAAGTGGATTCTAATATTACTCCCTTAAAGAACAATCACCTTCTTGCTAGCTTGATCGCAGTAATTAGGGGTCTGTTTTGAATTTTAACCCAGGACAAGAGACTCAAAGATGAAAGTATCTAGACCTAACCACCGATGATCAAACCCAACAATAAAAATTCACTACCATATAAAGAAATTTCTAAAGAATAGTCCGGTCCAGCCGATCATTTGACGAAGAGACAACGTAGTTTTCTTTAATATAATTCATCTATCTATAATGCAAATGATGACTTATTTTATCCTATATCTATGCATCGAGAATACCATATATTCCACTCTAGAGTATCTGCTCGATTAGGTTAAAGAACAAAATCAGTTCTCTGTATAATTAACAGGTCATATTGAAATTTAGGAGGATAAATTTAGGATGAGAGAGCAGGTCTTTTTCACCCCGAAATCTTCGTGTAGTTTGTCCACGATATCACAAAAGATGCGTAGAGTTCTGCATGAGTTATCAGACTGGCCCAACTCGAAAAACTTTATGTAGATGAATGGTGAAGATACTCTGAAATTGTTAATCCTGTTGACTAGGGTTCCGTATCTTGATCCTTGTCTTCTTGTTGACTATCTGGAAATTTACTCAGTAGACTTTAAAGAGGAAGAATGCACCTTGTGCTTCCCAGAACGTTTGCACCCTGACTTCTGCTCCAAAACAAGAGGAGGGGAGGGAAGGATACAATCATCTAATATTTTTTTGCTTTATGTTATTGAACTAAAACTAATTTAACGTCAAGGGTTGACCGATTGGTTATTAATTGTTTAGTCTCATCTGACCTGTCCAACTGAGACAGCCGAAGAAGTAGGAATATACATAAATATACTGACAAGGTCTAACTCACATCCACCAACTGGCTAAATGCTAGTCATTCTACAAACAAAGATGAAGAAGACAGCCACGCGAAGCATCCTTGGATAGATCCCTGAATGGTGGAAGGGGAATCCAACAAACAGAGAAGAGGAGAAGGGAGACTTTGCCATGTCTGGATGAGGAAGCGATCATTATATTTTCCTAATTTCATACTCTGTGGTCACTTTCAGCGCAAATCACGCCCGACGTAATAGATTGCCTACTTGCCCGATGATTACATCAGCCCTTGTCGAGCTCAGCGCCAACCAGGTCCATCTCCTAGTTTTATTTGCTATCCAGTGTCACCTTTCTGTGTGCCCTCGGCGGCCTCATCTTCTTTCCTTATCTTTCTTGGTAAAATGCTTAGCTTATTCAAACCACATTTGATGTAATTATGCATTCATTCACAAGGGAAAATTGCCTCTTAATTCTTGGTCTAGAACTTCGGTTATCTTGAGACACCAGCCATGGTTTAAGTTGATAATTACCTGTATTCGTAAACCTGACAGTTGATCCAGTGATAACACCCGTGTAAAGTTTCATTCAATTGCTGCTAAAGGACCAGTTCCAATTCCCCCTCTGAGTTTTAAGTTGTGGTTAGACATTCATATGTCAATACAAACTGACAGAACACCTCTTTGGGACAAACCCATTGGAAAGAGGATTAACTTACGTCCTAAAACTGATCGGTGAAGTAAAGCTTTTAAGTACCATCGAAACCAATTTTACATGCCCGAATTTGATTCAGTTCATGAAGCCTACTCAGATATTGTTTATTCATCTATCTATAACTGTAATTTAGATTGCTTATTAGCTACACAATTCTAATCTAATTCCACAAGACCATCTTCAAGCATGACTTCATAGATCACTGTGTTTCATCAGATCAACACACTCATAGCCCCATAACACTCGAGAACATTTTCATGTAGAAGAAATGAGGCCACTGAAGGCACATATGCAGCCAAGTCCAAAATCTCAAGGCAACAAATGCTCAAATCCAATCACTGATTCTTGTTTTCATCTTCCCGGAACACAATGTCTTGGGGATGGTTTCAGAAAGAATTCTCAATTTCAGGGCCGAACAGAGCTCGTGCATGCCCCTAGCAATTTAGGGGATAGGGGGAGGTAACATCTTTCTAAGCGATATATATCAAAGAAAAGGAGCTGAGATGGGAAGTAGCCTAAACTGAGGCGAGATACAATTATATTCTCTCGACATAAAGACTCCGAGAGTACAATTCCAATAAAGAAGCAACACGTCAATCTAAGCAGCATTGGCATCATGATTTTCAGCTGCTAGTCGCATATATATAACCAGATCATGCACAGTGCAACCTTCTGATGCTATAAAACTACCTGATCACTGGCATTTCATATAATGGCTTCATCTGAACACTCTGATTCATCAGACATCTAATTAGTCTTTTTTGCCAAAGTACCTTAGCGCAAAGGCGACGCCTAAGACCAGCAGCGGAACCAGAAACTGCAAGATTTTTATCACAATCCCAGAAGATTGGACCGGGCCAGAAGGCACTTGCGTTGTTGGAGTGTACTCACTCTTTGCTGGAAGAGTGGAGCTGTCGACTTCGCCAATAAAATACTTCTCCATCATCTCTTTTGCAGAATCACTATGACCAACATCTTCAAAATCATCAGTTGCGTCTTTCCCTGCACAACCAAGACAGTGCAATTGATAAATACCAAATTCTATGGTCACATCAGTGTGAAATTTAAGGGACTAATATTCGTTTCACCCGTGTTGTTTAGCAAGACTTCATCCCCTCCAGGATGATCCTCCAGAAAAGGAGTTACATCATAGACCTGAGACAAAGCCACTTGCTATTTATATAATCCCAAAAGAAAACCGTAAATTTTCCACATGACATGTACCAGATTATGGTTCGTAACGTTTAATGCAATTTTTAACAGTGATAAACTAATTCACCATCAAATCAAAAAAACACATTGGGAGAAGAAAAAAGTGGATACAAGGAGTTGTAATTCTATACGGTCCATAATGTATCTGTAAAATCATTCATGTAAATAGGCAGAAAGCCATCAAAGAGTTTTCATTCCACGCCATTCTCTAATTGAAGTCCCTTTTGCAAAGGAAAAGATCTCAAGAATCATGACAGAAAGGAGAACTCGTTTTGTCCAGACAGACAAAACAGAAAGGAAAAAAGAACAAAGAAAGAGATGTATTTTTCATTTCTATCTCATGTTTTACAACACTATCGACTTGTTAAAATAGTATCCCTCCATTTTCTAGATTATTTAGATAAGTTCTTGTTGGAACAATAGGCAATTATACCGGGCATGCAAGCTCAAACATGGGGTTAGTGAAACTGGAGAATTGAATGTACTAAGAGAGCTGATAATTTTCCACGATATCCACCGGAGTGTTTAGAAACATTCAGGTTTGCAGAGGTCAGTAACACTTAGTGCAATATGCTGAAAGGGGGAGATCTAACTATTGCATTAATAAGTGAACAGGTTACTCGACCAGAGCAACTAAAAGGAACTCCTCGGAGACATAAATACTTTTCGCCCTCCCAACCAATAGTCCCCCTCCTGGAGTGTTTCAAAAGCTCAGGCCATTACCAATAGCAGCTTCAATCATCAGGAGAATACGGAAAAGAACCTATAAGAATGAAGAGCCTTGTCGGAAGTCCATTGACATCCTCTATCTGATACATGTAGTTTAGTCATTACAAGATACAACTAGACAAAAAAAGAAAAGTAAAAAACAGAAGCCGAAGATAGAAAAGGACAATCGCAAAAGAATTGCAAGAAGTAGCTTGACTTAGCTCAATGGGGCTCGCGCCTCAAGGAGGGAAGGTTACCAAGCAATTTGAAGAAAGAAGCTACGAATGCAGATATAGCAACCCACCAAGATAAGATCCCTTTTCTACTGACGAGTTGAGAACAGTCTCATCCAAATAGTAAAGGGCAAAGAAAGAGAACCTCAATCAACAGAAAAAAGGACCACAACCTCTGCAAACATGCATCGAGGAGTTTCTCAACCCAATCCAGGGAACATTAAGCTACATGGACGGCAGATCTAGAAAGATTAATACCGATCAAGTCAAGAATATAGCAAGCAACCCGCAGGCGCGCAAGCTGACCGTAGCAGAGCACACACGAACAAGCAATGGCCCAACCGAGACTCTCCACGGGTGATTTGCTCCCGAGTTTCCCCACATCAGATTACACGGAAGCAAGGAAGTGAAACACAAACCTTGCCGCAGATAATAAGCCAGCAATCGGTGGGGCTGTTGTGCTCGGCCACCTCATCGAAGGAATGAACTTTAGGATTGGAGCCCATTTTCCTTCAGTTCACTCGCTGCTGCTTCCACAGATCACTTCTCAACGCAACCAGACTCAATCTGTCCGAAAAGAACAGAGAGACACTGAGGGAGAGAGACACAGAAACTCCCGAGGACAAGATCAATCGACCCAGAAAATTCTTACACCGGTACAGAGACGGAACGTGTCCCAGTGATGAGTTGTTCTTCTTCCCCTTCTTTCCTCCTCCTGGCGCTGACAGTTTGTGACAGAAACCAAGAATCAGGCAGACTTCTACCGCTCTGTAGCTTCCACGGTTTGTGCCGATTCACTGTGCTTGGTCAACGACACGCAACCCAACCAATGGCCTAGTAACTAAAATAAACCAACAAGAACGTGCCGCAGACTGCAGTTATTATTGTTAGTGTTCTCGTTATCATGTATTGGTAACTCTCTCTATAAATTGGAGCTTCAAATCTTGTTGATTAAAAAAAAACATGATTGTTACATTTTTTTTATCTAGTATGTTGTTTGTAAGTTATCAGGTCTTATTCCAAATACTTATTTTATTTTATTATTTAAGAATTATTAATTTTTATTCACACCTTATCGACATTTTAGATTTACCAAATCTTATCGGAAATTAGCAACTTTCATTTAAGTAATTGACCGCCTTTTCTCCCACTAATTAATACCATCTCTTATCCAATTCACTTACCATTATTTCAAAATTACCCACTAATGAGTTACCAATTTTTATCTGCATAACTTATTGAATTCTAAATCATCGACTATCAGACGCAATTATCAATCTCTATTTAGGCTATTTACCAATTTTCTAAAATTAAATTATTAATTAATTTTAGGTTACCAACTTATATTCGATCACTTACCAACATCTATTAAATTACCAATTCATATATGAAATTACCAATGTTTTATATCCCTTTTTTTTTGAGAAATTACCAACTTTTATTTACATAACTTACCAATGATTTAAACCTACTGACTATTATACCAGATTACCAACGTGAAGATGAATTGTTGACAACGTTTCTCCCTTTAAGTTACTAACTAATTCTAAATAACCAACTTTTATCCGATTCACTTATCTACCTCTGTTTATATATTTGGAAATTATCAACTTCTTCAAAATATTACTGAGATATATTTGCATAGTTTACCAATACTGACCAACTTTTATACGAAACTATCTTCGAGTTATTTATTAATATCATAAACTCTTCCTTTTCTTTTATCCATGAGCAAGTTCTTTTTATTGCTAAAATAATCAAGAGGTTATGGGTGGACTAATCCCATGTCCAAGCCCCCAACAACTCTCTTTTTATTGTTAAAAAAAAAACCAATACTTTAAGATTTCATTTGTTTCGCGAAAAACATTTTTCGGAAAAATATTTTTCGACATTTGGATTGCTTAGGAAAATAAGTCAAAAGAAAAGGCTTTTCTACCAAAATTTAAATTCGAGAAAATGATTTTCTCTTAAAAAAGTAAAAAATCATTATCCAAATATATGACTAAATATCAGCGCTCGAACAAAAAATTCAGCGCTTAGGCGCGCGAACCGCAACACTCATTCCCGAGTGCTTAGCAGCAAGGTCAGGTTCCTAGCACCTGGGCTTGGATCCATCGAGGCCGGGTCTTGATCCCACGCACGGGACCGGTCCCTTATGCCCGGACCTGGGTCCATCGAAGTCGGGCTCTGGACATTAGTGCCCATTCTTGAATCCATCACGGCCAAGCCCCGATCCTCGGTGCTTGGGCCTAGGTCCAACGTGGTCTGGTTCAAGACCTTGGCACCTTGGCCTAGGTCCTCGGCGCTCGTGCCTAGGTCTATTGAGGCTAGGCCTCGAACCTGGCACCCATGCCTAGGTCCCCAACTTTCGAGCCTAGGTCCATCATGGGCCAAGACTGGGGCTTTGGCTTTGATGGACACAGGCATGGGCGCCAAGGTCCCACGCACGACCCCGATGGACTCAGGTCTAAACACAGGGGACCGAGTCCTATGCACAACTTCAGGGCCAAGCCTCAATGGACTTGGGCCCAGACTTTTTGACCCAAGATCGAGAGCTAGGGTTCCAAACTGGGAACCCGGGTCCTTTTAGGTCGGACGCCGGGGACTTAGGCTCATCCTTTACAAATCGGGGCTGTGCACCAGGAGCTGGGCAAGAGTACCAAATTCTCAGGCTTGGTTTCAGTGGATCCAAGACCAATGCTTATGCTCCTACCCAAGAGTTAGGATTAGGGTTTGAGACCTTGATGCCTGTGTTGGGTGCCTTGGCTACCATGTGCAAGCCACTAGCATCTGAATAGAGTATGTCTATTTAAGAAAATCATTCTTACCAAACGATAGAAAAATAATTTTCAATTCATTTTCATATTTGAGTCAAATACCGGAAAATATTGTCATTTCCTTAGAAATTGACTTCCCCCAAAACATTTTCATGAAAATGTCATATTTTTTTGCGAAACAAACGGAGATTATACAAAATTAGAATTTTGTTGATTCCTTATTTATAAATTGTTGTGTAATTGACACGATCCCCAAGCAGAAAAGGAAGTTCATAAACTATGGTACCAGAATTTCTTAGAGTTAATGTTGATTCTTGTGTAAAGTGCACATTTTTATTATTTAATTTCGAATGTCATTTTGGAGTTTGAACACTTTAAAATTGCTTTCAAACTTTTTGGTGATGTCTCAAGATAAGTTGGGGAAAATGTTGAAATATTTAGATGGGGTATTTGTAAGATTTAAAAGGTTTAATATGTATGTGAAGGAAGATGATGATTATTTACAACGATAAACCTAGATTAGAGTTTGCCAACAAGTCGGTTGGATAATGTTGATCGCAAGGATAAATGCACTTTGAGGGCCTTGGATGTCGTTTGAGAATTCGATCTTGTACAACAAATGCATGGGTGGGAAGTTGTTTTACTAGGTGTCTTGCTTATTAATAAGAGACCGCGAAATGGCTACGCAATGTAAAATTAAAGGATGTTATTTAAAGTAATTAAACCTTAGTTGTGTTTCGTTATCAAGGGACAATGCGTGAGCAAAAGTGCATCTTATCCGGGAAAATTACCCCATTAGTCATAAACATTTTGTATGAACGCCAACTCAGTCTTAAATTTTCAAATTTAGTCCTAAACCTTCGTGCGAAATTCAATGTAGTTCTTCGGCTGAATTTTTCCGAAAATTGCTAATGTGGCTATCCAGTCATTGCTAGTCGTCCATGCCACGTATGCAATTTCTAGCGAAAAATTGGTCGAAAGGACTACATTGGAATTTTGCGCAAAGGTTTATGACTAAATTGACAAAATTGAAAAGTTTATGATTGAATTGACATCCGTACAATAAGTTTAGAATTGATTAGACAATTTCTCCCATCCTATTCAAGTCCATTAAAATTTAAAGTACTAGCTTGCTTCGATGCAATACATGTGACCGATAAAAAAAAGGTTACGTAGTTAATTATGTAGGAAGTGACTAAACCTAGTATGATAGAACGCCAACAGACATTGAGCAGTCCGGTAAGTTGGTGGTTACTGTGGTCACGGACATAGACAAGAAGTCGACTGTCGTGAGCAAGAAGAGCTTTGAATCCCAAGTTTAAACAAATGAATGATCGAGCATGTTCCTTTGTGCCCTAATCGAGAGGACATGGGTACCCCATCATCACGTTCATCAGCTGGTTGGTATTAAACAAAACAACACAAAACACAATTGCTGTTCAGGTCCAAAACAAGGCGCAACATGGACGAGTCAATAATTTTCACATGAAATAAAACCCTAGCAAAAGGCCGCAACACGAGATAATTCCCTTCAGAAGGAAAGCCAATCGCACCAAATAGCAACAAGAATGGTCGGCAGAGAAGACCCCCGACTTCTGATCACACTGTGGCATCTGCAAAAACAGCTGGCAGATCTGGAAAATTAAGACAATACACGTCCTTCACCGAAGAACAACGAAGAAAGATAACGATGAAGATGATACCTGCGCATGCAATGACCCATTGATATCGTGATTTCAATAATAACAATGTGATAAAATTTCTTTGGAAGCATAGACAAGTCGATTATCTTGCATGCCCATCTCAATAATCATAATGAATACTTTAAGTTGAATCAAGGGTCTAACTTCATATGTATATGTATATGTATATATGTATCTAGCTAGCGTACCTCAACTTTAAGTGGAAAGTAAGACAAAAAAGATAACAGCAGGATTAACTGCGTAATGCCCATCTAATCTGATTTCAACCTTAGTGTGTTTTTTGGTGAAAAAAAATAGGGAAAAAAACATACTTGACCTAAAAAAGAATAACGAAAAGATGTTGATGCCTATAGAGTGGCGGACACGTGGTGGTCCATTGGGCCCACCGTCAAACCTGATCACCAATCAATGCCACTATGCTGACTTTTTCCTACTTGGATTCATGCTTTGGTAGTTTTCTGCGAGGGACCCTCTAATCACAAGACTTGTTATTTCACCTAGGAAAATGATTATATAAAATCAAACTCTTATAAGACTGCCATAATATGACGCTTACGAAATACATTTGGTATCATCTAAATTTTTCTATTTAATGTAAGTCCTAAAAGACATGTTCTTTTTTTTTTCCATTTTCAAAATTTCTTGGCTTGTATATTTTCTCACTATTCTTTATTACCTTTTTAGGATAAGCCTATCTTTGATAAATAAACTCTGGACCCATGAATCCAATTAACATCGTGGATCAAATGAGATTATGTGCCAACTCTGCACCCACCTATGTATTCCTTGACATAGTTGTTAGCAAGAATAAGGTAAAATATATTATTGGACTTATTTTGAGAATGATGTACAATGATAGACATCATTAATCCAAGTACACAAATTTGTGGGACAAAGTTATCTCGATTGTTTCTTGGCTTAGTCGAGTGTAAAAGGTCTTAGGAAACAATAAAAAGTTACTCACCAATATTCTACAATTGATGTGGTAAATATAGTCAATCTAGCTTTCAGAACTACGTGAAGTTTATCTAATTTTGTGGGTTTTCAGTGGTCAACCCGTGGAGCCATTCTTAATGATATAACATATCCTGTAAGCCTTGTCTTCAAACAATATCTTATCATTGTGTCCTTGTGTCGTTATGCTGGCGGTACCTAGCTATACTGTACTACTCACCAATCGCACTATGCTACCACGTGCCAAACTTATAGTCCTAACTCACTTTATGATAGCATGATAGGTAGAAACAACCACATTGCAATGTGCACAATTACGTGAGGACTTGTGTTTTTGGTAGCCTCAAGTATAAATGTCACTAGCTTTGTCTTGATTTATGATTTGATTAAGTAATAATAACCTCATGAAGTTTGACAAGTAATCACTATCACTGCTAACAATAAAGAGACTTCGTAGACTGGTCGTAATAAACTATGATTGCTCTTATATAGATACCATATGTATTTCACTTCACCAAATGGTCTACTGTTATGTGTAGAAGTTGCCTAGAGACAACTGTTTTCATGCAATGGATGACGGAGAGCGAGCGAAGGTGATTTGGAAGATTTAGCCCTTAGATTTATGGATGGGGAATCAAGTCAAGACCATCAAGTGGATAATATTTGCTGAAGGGAAGATGAGTGCCCAATGCCAATGTGCTTTTGTCACAGACAGAACAATTTATGACCACTCATTTGTAAGGTTGGGCATCTTGTACATCAGATCACCATATCATATCTATCTGTCTATCCATAGTACAGAAAAGTTCAGTCCTTGTTTTGCACTTTTCTATCTGTTTTACTTTAATGACAAGAGTTGAAAGCTAAGAACTGCTCCTAATCTCAACATATATTGTTTGGAATTTAACAAGTGTTGATGTTTGTGGTATTGCACTGATGAAGATATACGCCTTGATGAAAAAGAAAGAAAGAAGAAATCGAACTTGCCTTGAGGAGATTGAAGGAGAGAGAGGTACTCGTCCTTCTGCTGATTGTTGGTGACAAGGAGTTGGTGTATACAACCAGGCTTCATCATTTGATTGTCTTTGTCATTTATCTTGCTCCCCAGCTCCGGATGGATCTTCTTCTTCAACATCTTCTTCATCAACTGCATGCATTGGGTTGGCATTCACTACATCTATTAATCTTTACCCTTATTTTTTCATTAATGTCGTTTGTGTCTCCAAAACAAAAGTATATACTATTTGATTTTTGACTTTTCATGATTGGGTTTGCTAGCTGCCCGTGTCTACGACCTAAGGAAGTGTTTTTTTTTGGGTAAAGGACCTAAGGAAGTGTTTATGCATGCTAAAAGTGAAAATGAAGAGGAGCTTAAGGATACCACATATTTGATCCACATATTTAGGTGGACATTCATCTGAATAACTTCATCAAAGCCAAAGTGAAATAAGATTGACCTCTAAAAGGGACATATAGGCTCTCACTTTGTGAAGATACCTTAGCTTGTTGGGAAAAACGACACTTACCCGGTGTAGTTTTCTAGTGGGGCGTGAATCCTCAGACACCATCTGATGAATGAGCTTCTTGGCAAAAGACTGGCCATCTTTCTTGGTTGAAGCGGGCTCTTTTTTCCCCAACGGCTTGGTGGGTGGATCAACTTCACTTGGATATGGTTTTTCTTTGACTTCAGAATCTGCTGAGAAGAGGTCGGCCAGTGTCACTCTCTGCCCTTTCTTCTTCTTTTCTTCTTCAAGGACCACTCCCTTAGTCAGCTCAACATTGTCAACCACCATTGACCTGTCAGGTTTAGCAATATCATCCGTGTATGGATTCAGTAGTCGCAACTCATCATTGAGGATGAGCTCGTTGTTGCAGAATGTTGTCAACATCAAAGGGTTCTGTTCCTCGTCCTCCACATTCGGTTCCTCTCGATCATCAGGATAGTGATCATGATCATGTTGATCTTCCTCTTCCTGACTCTCATGATGACTCTCCAAGAAGAGCTCATCCTTTTCTTGGTCTAAGGGTTTCAGCGGATCATAACCAAAAGTTCCAATTGTTAATATCCCATCTTTCCAACCATCCAGCACACCGGTGAATGTGAGCCCTTCAAGTAATGCTAGCGCATCTGCAGTGATGGATTCGGACTTTTTCACGCTTTGGCCTAGCTCATGATCTGCACAAACACAAAACAACTTTCCAATAGTGATCGCCGCAACTTTCTGTAAAGTTAGTAACCGCCATAGAACACCGTTCCAACAACATTGATGAGCCAAAGCACTCGACAAATACACGGGATCTGGCAGAAAAGGAACATTGTGTCGTCATTTGGTTAGAGGAAATTTGCAAACTCAAACCTTGGAGGACGTTAGGATTCAACCTCTTCCTCTTTTGCACCCAGTTAAAGATCTGATGAGAAGATGATAGAAAGTGATGAGCGACTTGGACAGTATTAACAAACAAGCTGAGACATGCAAAAAGAAAGTCGTGATGAGAGTAATAAGGGTAATGGGGGATGAATGCAAGAAGAACCTTCATTTTCCCTCTGCAAGTTGGCGGATGGTGAAATGAAACAAAGTGTCAGAGTGAATGAACGAGGCAAATCAATTATGGTGGTGAAGAGGGAAGCGAAGAGAAGAGAAGGGAAGGGCCGTGGCCAACCCAGCGGAAGAATGCGGTGAGGACACGTGGCAGGGGGAGTTGGGCCACATTTTTTTGGGGTTACATGGCATGTTGGATTAGCCGCAACCCATGTCCATGTTGGGTCTTGCTGGCACGATCGATAGCTCGATATTCTTGACGTGATGTTGGGGTTCCTCTTTTCTCAATTCAGAAAGACAGGGAGAGGCTCCCCTTAATCCCTCACGTTCCCATCTAATTAAGCTAGTCTTTGCATAGCATGAGAGCAAGAAGTTTCTTCAGAAAAGAAGGGTCTCTCCTTTTGGACTTTTTTCTTGGAACCAAGCTCAGCACTGCAAAATCCTTCGAGAATTAGAGCTTAGCTGAAAGTCTATCTTCTTTAAATTGGTTTATCATAGAACTAGTACAAGGTATACATACAATCATGAGAACCATGTGCCTTTAACTTCTTCAAGTATGTGTGTGATAGGGGACTTGATAACTTGAAAGACTGCGATTTGATTTATTTTTCTTGCTTTCTAGGATTTTAGAATTTTAAATAATTATCTTATTAGTTTGACTAATTTATTTTCGAGTTATCCAATTAGATCTTAGATAATATCCTTAGGGTTTTTCTTAACTTTTTTTTTAATGATTTTCTTCCTATCTTTTATAAAAAAAAAAAAGATTTCTACAAGTTTAGGCTATTTATATTCGTACTATGATTCTTTTGTAAGAAGACTTTGACATTGAATCAATAATGATTTTGATAGTTTACCTCTTTGTGCATTGAGTTTGTCACGCCTTTATGCTTGTATGCGAGTTTTACTTGTATTGCGAATTGCAATTCGTGTAATCCTCATTTTCACTGCGGGAGTTGATGCCAGAACAAATTAATTAGTCGTGGGAACCCGAGGCTCAACACTAGCTGCTTTGGGGATTGGGAGGGGTAAGCTGTTTAACGGTAGCCTTAGAGTATCTTGACAAGTTATGGAATGACGACCGAATGAGACGTCTATTCAGTTGGAAGACCGAACAAAATGCTCGGTTGGAAGCTCTTGGCTTGAAGACAAAACCGAATTAGGGCAACGATGTGGGGCCACGGGCGAGTCATGCCTATGTCCTACAGTTCAGTAAACCTGCTTCAGCCTTGCAGAGCAACCCACATCCGGCAGGAAAAATACCCAAAAAAATCCTAAACCCATTGTATTTATACCAATTCAATCATAAACATTTTAATTTGATCAATTTAGTTCTTAACGTTTTCATATTGATATCAATTTAGTCAATTCGGCCAATTTAGGCCTGATGTAGACGCCGGCCACCATAAGTGACATGGCCAGCATTGACGTGGATATTTATATATATTTTTAATATTTTTTGTTTTTTTGTTTTTTCCTTTCTTTTTTTGCTTTCCCTTTTATTTTTTCTAATGGCTAGCAACTAGCCATTGGGCATGGCCAGCGAGGGTGAGCGTTGGTGACGCCGACCCTCACCGACCATGGCCTGTGGTCGGTTATCGTTCACTGACAAAAGAACAAGGAAGGCAAAAAAAGAAAGGAAAAAAATATAAAAAATATAAAAATATCCAAGTTAGCACCGGCAGTGCCACATAGGATGGCCATCATTCATGTTAGTAATTTCTAGCCTAAATTGGCAAAATGGACTGAATTATTACCAACATGAAAATGTTTAAGGCTTAATTTGTCCAAATGAAAATGTTAGGACTGTTTTGGTATCAATGCAATAGGTTTAAGACTTTTTTTTTGTACTTTTTCCCATGTCTAGTCTACCTGGAGGATCACAAGTTATACCAGAATAGGTTGGGTTACGGTTGAGAAATATTACGCTTTGAGGGTATCATGCCTTGTGCGTGTTTGCTGGTTTTACTCCGTTATGAATTACGATTGGCCTTAGTTTTTTTTTTTTTCACTACATCAATATGTTTGATAAATTAAAGACAAATCATAGTCAAATGAATTAAAGATGAATATGATGTGACTATTTGTTGGCAAACTAAAGCTGACAGTCGACAAATAGAGCCAATTACAACTAGTGGATAAACAGATAATACCCTAAAAACTCTCAACCTTAGCTTCAGTATCAATTATATCTTAAATTTTTTTTGTCTCATAAAAAACCTCAAATCTTAGGTCATGTCCTAATTTATCCTAAACTTTTTTTTGTCTTGTAAAAAACCCAAAATCTTAGATCCAGTCTCAATTCTACTATAAACTCTTTTTGTTTCATAAAAAAAAAATCCACCTTTTGGTTCAGTTCCAAATTTACTCTAATTTTTTTGCCTCATAAGAAATCATCAATTTTCACATGAGTCCTAAATTTGCCCCCATCAACTCTCCGTCCAAAATTGCCCTTAGTAATCTTACATGCATTTCCGCGTCATTGCTCTATTTTTTTTTCCTAAACTTCAAATCCAAGAAGACGTCTTTTAGAGATGAATTTCCATATTGGCCCAAACAACATCTTCGTGGGTGTAAAATTTGGGTAAAACTAGAGTGTTAAGGGTTCATTTTGTTCAATTGCTCTTACTCTTAAAAAGAGTTTTCCTTCCATCTCCCTCATGGATCTTCAATTTTACGCTCCATTTCAATCTCTCATGCTCGGGAGTGTTCCATCTATTGCGGTTGGAGAGCTTTCGCTTAGGGCACTTAGCTTAGGACGCTCGAATAGCTCAAGTTGGTTGGTTTTTATGAGACTAAAAAAAGTTTAGGGTAAAATTAGGACTGGATGGTTAAATTGGGACAATGCCTAAAGTTTGGGATTTTTAAGGGGCAAAATTTTTTTTTATAGTAGAATTGAGACTGAATCTAAAGTTAGGAGATTTTTTATGGGACAAAAAAAGGTTTAGAGTAGAATTGAGTCTAGATCTAAACTTAGGATTTTTTAAGATATTAGGCTTAAAAAGATATACAACCATGGACGGAGTCACCACAACCCTCCTTGAAGTCCTAGGAGGCCGCAACCGGAGGGCGACGGGCTAGGGGTGGAGATAGAGAACATTTTGATTAGGTTTTAGCTACTCTTCCACAAGTGTGAATAGATGGACACGTAGCAAATTTCTGAATAAAGTGCTTTGGCCCAAGTCTACCCAATTTCTTGCCCAATTTTAATTGTCCATTGTCTAGATTTGAATAAAGAGCTTTATCAGTAGTTTCATTTCTGTTTTTGCACACGACAGAGGTGCTAAAATATCTGGCATTGTTTGCCTACACAGTTAACATATAACAATTTTATATTAACGAATCTCTTTCATTTAATAGTTTAATCGTTTCGAACACACATGCATTTCCAACTTTAGCATAGTAATAGCACATTCGACCAACCAAGGGAGAAAAAGCCAAGCATAGAAGACAAAACCTCCAAACCGAATTGATATTCTTAATGTTTAGTTTGACTTGTTTGTGTAGACATAAACATTTTCTTACCACTCTAAATACATATATTTTGAATTGTAGTTGATGCCATGATATAAGATTACTTATAAGCACTCACAAAATGATATTCATGGATCCATTTGGTATAGAAATTAGCGTTCAAGCTCACTTTACTCACGTGCATAACTAAGTCCTTTACCATATGCCTAGATTCGACTATGTAATAAGATAGCAGGAACGATTAGAACGAGATATCCATATCCTCGATTGCTACTACTGTCGATCATTAGAAGTGTCAACAGAAAGCTAATAAGATGTCATAACATGTCGAAGCAGATGAAATTGATGCAAGATTTTTTCTTTCTGCAGATGGGAATCATTGGAGGCATTTGTTCTTTACATCCTAAAATGAAAACAAAAGAATTAGGTATGTTTAGCCACTAGCTATAGCTAGCACGTCCTGAAACCAACGATATGCAATGCATCGCATTGGTTACGATTCAGTCGCTCTCAGAAAAGTGACTCCCCGCACATATCGGGAAAAAGGAAAGTTCCATACCGAGAATGGAAGAAGATGAGTGGGTGTTGAGGAAGAAGATGGCAAATGTCACAGTTCATTTCGACCGGTAGCCATTTGTCGCTCTGCTTGTTGGGCCTTCGAGCTTGGGGTGGTGCACCTTAAAATGGAGCTTCGGATTCTTTCTGGAGCTCGTCTTCAATGATGGAGAGGGTTTGGACGTGGCAGGTCATCTCTGGTCCCTCTCCATTTCCACAAAATCCACATATCTTTCTCTCTCTCCTGTTTGATTATGTACAGAGCTTTCATGCCATCCACATTGCGCATGCAGTCACCTCCTTTCTGTTATCTTTACATGGTTTGTCCAACCATTTCATCCAAACTCCACTGCAATATAAGAATATGCTTTCATTTGAGTTTTTTTTTATTTTTATGTTATATATATGTATATATATATATATATATATATATATATATATATTCAATTCCATTTGGATTTACATCTAAACATTTGAGAAAGTTTCTCCAATGGCATATAGTTTCGCATTCCTATCTTCTTCATCGCTTGCTCACACACCCAAAGTTAAAACCAGTAATGCTATAGTGAACGGTAAAACAATCTTTAATATACTATTTTGAAAATTTCCCTATTTATATTTGGCAGTGTAGCTTGGCTACAAAAGGTTACATGGATATATTAACAAATCATTAAAGTGAATATATAACAAATATGCTATCTTCCCACGATATTTAAGTGAAAAAACGAAACCCTTTGCAAGGAACCTCGTCTTTTCTATATCGACCCACTTTCATGAACTAAAAACGAAAATATATATGATAAATAGATTAACCGAATTTGAATAGTAAAATAGGTTCTTGGGATAAGAAACGTATACACACGCACATACATAAGAATTTACATCTCTAGGAAATATGTTACATGTCATAACATGGATTTGAATTTTTATGCAATTATTTGTTATGTTTTTTTTTTGGTAAGGTAATTATTTGTTATGTTAATGACACAAACTTTCAAGTTTCTTCACAAATGGATTTTGTGAAGATGTACAAGAGCATTATTTGTCTTCGTTTAAGATTGGACAAAATAAAAATAAAAAATTGTGGTAACGGCAAGACGTCAGGGATAGTTCTGCAGGAGCTTAAAAGGAAGATGGATCCGTGTTAGCTGCTTTTATTTCTTCCAATATTTGGTCGACGCTAACTCCAAAGGATTTAGTGAAATAAAGTCTGATTTTTTTTATTGACACTTCTGTATTGACTAACACTATGTTGTATGTCCTTGCATTTTAGGATTTGTCGACTCCATCTTTTTATGTCTAGATTTTTATTTCTACGTCAGGGTATAGAAAATTCTACCTATCGTCGATGCGTTCATTTTCTTGTTTTCAGCGAATTGTCTATTAAGACGGAATATAGAAAAACAAAATAATGAGCAAAAAATTAATACTAATATTACCATGCGTACAAAAAAAATTTCCATTTTGGCAACATTCGTGCAATGCACGTGTTCCAAACACTAGTACATTACAAATGAGTGTCACATGAGAAGCCTCATTTCATCAGAATCTACGATGTTTCAATACCTCCGTCGAGTATTACAATAGTGATTAATTCCCCGAGCAGGCATTAACTTGCAATTTCACAAGGACATTGCATAATCCTCCTCAAAATGCATACATGAAGTGAGATTTGTCCATTTCTGCAATGCCATAAATGTCCCGTAATGGATACTCGAGATTTCGCGTGTAGAACGAGAGCGATACTCATATCATGCATATTCAAGCACATAAGAGCCAGAAGAAATGAGATGGGGAGGAGCGGTGGATGTCAGCCACAACTTTTGTAGAGAATAGGCTCATCATCAGATTTGGCATCTCCCTACACTTCATTCACACTTCTTTATATGCTAAGACCAAATCCAGGGATGGACCTACAATTCAATGGTGAATACAACTGACAAGTAGGCAAACTATTCATCTCCTTGTTTCGAATCAATGCAGTCAGGTCGAGAGGCGCGTGTGGCGGCTTCCCTACTTACTTGGGCATGCTTATGGAAATACTTTGAAATATCTAGCTCTGTTTCGCTCCCAACGAAAGGCTTTCGTTTGATAAATGAAGATATGCAATCATGCTCTGCAAAACAACCATTAAAGAAACATCTCAGAGATCTATGCATCTCCATGTCTACGGGAGAGAGAGGTGCAACTGACTTGGCGATGCATGAATGTTCATTGCAACCCCATGAGTAAAGCTGTTCACCTTTAGAGGCGTATGCGCCCCGGGTGGATTTGGGCCTTTGGCCTTAACGATCATCCAAAGAAGTGGCCTCAAGAAGCGATCCCAAATTCATAGGACTGTCACTGCAGAGGCTGGAGTCTCACATCCCGTTATTGATATCGTGTGGAGCATATGATGCATCTAATCATGCTAATCGCCTCGAACCTTTTACTAGTCTCCCACAATGAGGCATTCAACATCTATAACGCATCTCAAAGGGTCTGCTCCTTTCGGAGAAAGCCATTGCACACTATCCTAGCTAGCTAACTTGAGCTGGCTGTGCTATCTTAATTGTAGCGCACCTTCCCTCTTCTCTCGTTTCCGAAAGATTTAGCAGTACTTTTCTTACGATGACCAGGTTGGGAGAGTACGATACATTGGTGTACAAGATTAAGTGGGGTCAGTGAGGTTGGTTATGGTAAGGCCTGGCACGTGAGGTTGGATTTGAATGAGCAGCTCCAAAACTGCCTTTCAAGAAGTGAAAGCGGAGCTTTTCTAATGCATTCAAAAGACAATAAAGTCCACATACTCCCTATGAGCTTCTTCTTCCCCAGGTCAAGTGTACACAGAGAAAAAGCGAGATGGGCCATCGAATCATATTATCAATTGATGAGACTAGCAAATATCACCTAGAGGGAGCTGAATAGGTGATTTAAATATAAATTGATCAATTTTAATGCGGAAGTAATTGATCTCAAGCAAAGTCTGAACAACCTTCAGATTTTGATCAAACTTTGAATGTCAAACAGACAAATGTGCAATAAAGAGGTTTAGGGAATAGAGAATATGCACACATATGTATAATTGTTCGGCTTAGATCAAGCTTATGTCCACTCTCTCACGCTAACAGCGTACTGGCTGTATTCCACTAGATGATCGATCAAGAGATTATAAGTTCTGAGTAATGTTCAGAAAGATTACTTTATCTCTCTTACAACAAGTCTCTCAAGATCACAAATTTAGGCTTGAGAATGACAAGTAAAAAATTGATCATGGTTTGCTCAGACTTTGTAATTGATAATTTTGGATTTCGTCTCTCAACCATTGCTCTTTGACGATTTGTCTCCTTTTATACTCCTTAGTTTTGTTATCATCAAAATTTATTAGGAAGTTTTGTCAACAATCTTTCCCTTTTTGATAGTGACAAAACTTTCCATGCAGATGAATAGATATTGTAAAAATTTGACTAATTAAAGCATGAACATATATTCAAATATAGTACTAAGGCACAAATAATATTTTTGGCATATGAGTTGAAATGTAATCAGTGACCTTTCACCTTCATTTGTTTCTAGACTGGATAATAAACTTGCATATCTGATCAAGATTCTACATCATATATCCATATCTGCATACATTCTCCCCTTTTTGTCAACAGCACAAGTGAATATAATATCTCAAATATTAGCCAAAACAGTCATGATAACAGTTCATTCAAACTAGAAGTTCAAAAAAAAAACATTTAGTCAAGAAGTTGACACACAGAGCAGAGAAAAATTATGGTTTAAAAGGGGCTCGAATGAGTTGAAAGTTCTCCAACTTCTGAACAGCATCCTCAATCTTTGACATACACTGACCAATAGCTTTCTCCATTGTTGCCATATTCTGATCTGCTTGAAGATGGACATTTTGAATTCTTTCCTCAACAATCTTCTTTAGATTCTGCATGTCTTCTCCCAAATCAGATTGTTTCTGTTTAATTTCAAGCAACAGAGATAGAATGGTCCTGTCACGGGAGGTTTAACCTCGAAATTCTTCAAAGTCTATCTGTTTAATTTGGATACCTTTGTCTTTCTTAAGCTCCACCTGAATATCAGCATCCATTAAAGTTGTCTGTGGAATCTCCTCAAAGTCTTCGGTATCTTCACCGGGTGGAGATTCATGATCTTTAGTATAAGCAGGAGCTTCTTGGATAACTATTGCCTTCCCTTTGACAGGTTCTTGTTCTGTTGTTTTCCACTGGCTTCTCGACATTAATCTGAACAGTTTTTGGTGCTGCTACATTTTGATGCTCTTCCTCATCCTCTTCATCCCTCAACAGAGTCTCTATTTTTGTCTTCTTTCTAATGACTTGGGTAATTGGACTTCCATCCTTTTCTCAGACTTTTCAATAGACTCTCATTTCTTCATCTTTTCTGAAGTTCGGTCTTTCTTCATCTTGTCTAACTTTTTTGAAGTATGGCCTTTTGTACTCACATAAAGCTGAATAAACTTCATCTTCGAGACCATCTTCTCACCAACAGCCGTCTCAGGAAGACAGTTATGTTTAAACTTTGTAGGAATTTCAATGTTAAGAAAATTGAAAATCCTAGTAATGAGAGCACCATAAGGAAGTTGCCCTTTGTTTTTGAGCCCAAATCTATACATAAGGAAGTTGCCCATATCATCTTTGCTTCAAATTTTGACAAATCGGTCTTTGAAGATGCCTTTGGTCGGAGACAGTTAATAATAATTTTGTGCCAGATCATGGTCTTCTTATCTAGACTGTAGTAAGAATTGTGAGTCTTTGATCCACGAGCATAATCTGGATTTCCAGAGATCACCTTATAGGCTTCTGCTGCAGTAACATTTATGGGAACAAACTTCTAGGTGTTCACACCAATAATTTTAGCCAGAGTAGAGACATCCAAGTCATACTTATTGTCGAAGACAGTAAAGCTTATCCAGTTTGGAGATAGAAAATATATGTTTGAATAAAAATATGTGGAACAAAGACACTACAAGCGCCAAAATTTGTATACGGAGCTCACTTTAGTACAAAAAATTTCCGCCGGATCACTTAAGTGCTAAACTTTTTAAAAACCGATCACTTAAGTGTCTCCTCCAGTCAATTTGGCTAGAAATTCGACATGGCATTTTTTTTATTAATTTCTAAAGCCAATGTGGCTCGCGCGAAAATCTGACGTGGCATTTTTTTATTTTAAATAATTTTATTTTTTTCCTTTTCTTTTCTTTTTTTCCTTTTCTGATCTTCTCTTTATTTCACTGGTGGCTAGTCCGACCACCGGTGAAGCCCAAGAAGGGCTGGGCAAGGGTCACCCTCGCCCAATTTGGTGAGGCCACCTCTTGTCAACCATGAGCAAGATCGGCCCTCGCTAGATCTAGGTAAGGTCGGCCTTGCCAGTTGCCGGCAAGGGATGGCCTCACCAGATCTGGATGAGGCCAATCTCGCCTCGGTGAGGCGACCCTTGCCCTGGGCAAGGCCCAACTTGAAAGCCACAGGCAAGGGCCGGCCTCGCTTGGGTGATGGGTGGCCGGCGAGACCCAACCAGATTTGACGAGGGGAGTCTTTACTGGGGCTCGCCCCTACCCAGACGAGGGTCGGCTAGGCCTCGCTTGTGGCGGGCGACGGCAGCCTCATCTGGGTGAGGCCAGGCGGCTAGTTATTGCCAGTGGCCGGTCACCGGACAATAGTAGAAGAAGAAGAAAGAAAACAAAAAAAGAAAAGAAGGAAAAAATCAAAAAAATATTTAAAAAATCGAAATATACACATGAAAATGCCATATAGATTGATTTTTTATAAAAGAAACCCAGCTCAGACTAAAATTTTAATTATAAAAATCACGTATTAATTTGCTCGGAATATCTCGCCGTTAGCACTTAAATGATAGTTTTTTCTCTTATTTGGCACTTAAATGATCTGGCAACAAATTTTAGCACTAAAGAGAGCGCCGTATACAAGTTTTGGCACTTGTAGTGCCCTTGTTCCAAAAACATGTAGTTAATGCAGGATAAATTGGAGAGGATTACTGACAGAATACTTCCATTCCAAGTTGTGCATGATGTTTTCTCACTGAGATTTCTACTGAGTCAAGGAATGAGAAATCCACAATTCTATGATTCATAACTCCTCTTGACAAAAGAAGATCATGATGCTCTTGATGTATCTTCGTTCTGAACAAGTTTCCAGCGGAGCGTTTTATCCCTGCAGCAATTCTTGTTTTGATTTCAAAGTTCCTGTACAACTTGTCGTCATCATCTTCCTTCTCGCCTTCTCTCTTCGACTCAGAATCATGTTTAGATTTAGAGGTTAGAAAAGCAGTTTCTTTCAATGTGGGTTCACTCACTTTCTCTTTCCCTTTACTAAACACATTCACTGTCTTTCAAGAATCATGCTTAGGCAAAACAGCTAGTAAAGGTTTTGAAGTAAAGGAAAGCAGAAAATCTTCCTCACCACGAAACCCATTATCTTTGAAAAAATCGAACATAACTGAGTCAGAGGCATTTCCCTTCTTGAGATAATTGTAAGTTTTCCATACAGCAGTGGAATCTCTAAGTAAAAATCCTTTTTACCCATAGCTGTAGTCGACTTGGGTGAAGATGAATGTGGCGGAGATGCTTTCGGTTGTGACTCTGTTCCAGACGAGTCGCTGATTTCCAGATGTTCCGGGCTTCTTTTGGTCTTCGATTCAATGTTTGCAATGCGGGATGAGCGTCGACTCTTCTTAGATGCTTTAGATTTTGGGCCATTTCAACTCCGACGAGGATTTGAGAGAAAAAGTTTTGATCTTTTAGAAGGAGAAGACGAAGAAGAACTTGGGGAGGAAAAAGATTTGACTTTTCAGAGCTTTTAAACCCTAAGAATGAACCGTCACGTCTTTAGAAGAAGTAGGCGGTTTTCTTAAAAAGGATAGCAACTGAATTTTGGTGGCTTTCTTTTAAAGATTCGAAATTATAGGGAATTTTGAGTTGACAGATTTTAATTAGGGAAAATTCTAATTAAGGACCCAAAGTGGGGTCAAATTCTCAAAAAAGATTCAAAATTAACATTGTGTCAAATAAAGGCATGAAGTGCTCAGTCGTCTCAAATAAAGACCTAAAGTGCCCAAAAAGTCTCAAATAAGGACCTGGGTCCCCGGCCGGCCAAAATACCTGCCGGCCAATAAGAAAGTTACTGTTCTGGCACTGGAATAGTAACTTTTTAATTTTTAAATTTTTTTTTCTGTTTTTCCTTTTTTGTTTTTTTTCTTTTCCTTTTCCTTTTCTTTTTTTTTTCTTCTCTTCCTCCGCCGGCCTCGCCTGGGCTGGGCAAGGTCACCCTTGTCGACGTTGGGCGAGAGCTGCCCTCGCTTGGGCTAGGCGAGGACGCCCTCACCGGCCTTAAGCGAGGCCGCCCTCGCCTGGGTTGGGCGAGGCCGGCCTCGCCAGATCTGGCGAGGGCTCGACCTCGCCAGCGTCGGGCGAGGCCGGCCTCGCCAGTTGCAGGCGAGGTCGAGCCTCGCCAAATCTGGTGAGGGCTCGGCCTCGCCGGCCGCTGACGAGGCTCGACCTCGCCTGCAACGGGCGAGGTCAGACTCGCCTGACGGCGGCGAGGTCGAGCCCTTGCCAGATTTGGCGAGGGCGGCCCTCACCCGCGGAGAAAGAAAAGAAAAAAAAAAGAAAAGGACAAGGAAAAGGAAAACAAAAAGAAAAGGAAAAACAGAAAGAAAATAATAAAAAAATTAAAAAGTTATTGTTCCGAAGCTGGAACAGTAACTTTCTGGTCGGCCGGCAGGTATTTTGAGCACTTCGGGTCATTATTTGAGACTGATTAAGCACTTCAAGCCCTTATTTGATACAATATTCGTTTTGGACCTTTTTTTGAAAATTTAACCCCACTTTGGGTCCTTAATTGGAATTTTCCCTTTTAATTATACGAATCAATCAAAATAATCCAAACAAATATTCTAATCATATCCTTACCTGATTATTTTCTAGAATGAAAACTTACCTGCCAAAATTTGAATATAAAGTTCCAATCTCCGTCTACGACTTTGCATCTGGTAAGTTATCTAGACTTTGCATAGTCTGCTTATTAGAATCTTATCCTATTGTGTCTAAGAAACTTCAAGCAAATGGATAAGTAACATTCAATCTGTTTCTAATAGATTCAAAAGAGTTTTTATCCAATGGTTTTTTTAAAGATATCAGCAAGTTGATCTTTCGAATCAACGAATTGAATGTTAACATCGCCATTTTGAATATAATTTCTGATGAAGTGATGCTTGATTTTAATATATGCTTTGCTCGGGAATGAAGAATTGGATTCCTGGTTAGATTTATTGTACTGGTGTAATCACATTTGATCTCAATGCAGGACTCTTCAATTCCAACGTCTTTTAGTTGTTGTTTCATCCATAGAATCTGAAAGCAACAACTCCCAAATGCCACATATTCTGCATCCGTTGTTGATACTGTAACTGTTCCTTGTTCTTTGAATATTAGGATACTAACATGTTTCCCATTAACTGGCAAGTTCCTAAAATACTTTTCCTGTCCACTTTACAACCACCAAGGTCAGCGTCAGAATATCCAGTTTTTGAAAAGTCTGATCCTTTTGAGTACCAAAGTCCTAACATTGATTAGGTTCCAATGTATTTAATTATCCTTTTTACAGTAGTAAGATGAGACTCCTTTGAATCTGACTGAAATCTAACACACATAGAAATACTAAATAGAATATCATGTCTAAAAACAGTAAGATATAATAATGATCCGATCATGCTTCTGTATAGCTCATGATCAACCTTTTTACCCTTCACATCCATGTCCAGTTTGGAAGAATGAGACATTGATGTGTCTGTCTTCTTGCAATTTTCCATACCAAACTTTTTTACAATTTCTCTAGCATACTTTTCTTGACATATAAATGTCCCATTTGTAGTTTGCTTCGCTTGAAGTCCCAGAAAGAAAGTTAGTTCTCCCATCAAGCTCATTTCGAACTCATTCTGCATAGACTTTGAGAATTCTTTGCAAAGTAGTTTGTTAGAGGATCCAAATATTATATCATCGACACAAAATTGAACAAGTAGAATGTCATTACCTTCTCTTTTGATGAAAAGAGTTGTATCTACTTTACCTTTTTCAAAGCTGTTGTCTATAAGAAAGTTGCTTGGTCCTTCATACCAAGCACAGGGTGCTTGTTTCAGACCGTAGAGAGCTTTCTTCAGCTTATGCACATGGTTAGACTTTCTTGGTTCTTCAAAGCCAGGTAGTTGTTCCACAAATACTTCTTTTTTGATATATCCATTTAGGAATGCACACTTGACATCCATATGAAATAATTTGAAGTTATGAAAACAAACATAGGAAAGAAGTATCTTACCAAAAAAAAAAAACATAGGAAAGAAGTAGCCTTATGGCTTCTAACCTGACAACCAGAGCGTTGGTTTTATCATAGTCTATGCCTTTTTCTTGAGCATATCCTTTTGCTACTAGTCTTGCCTTGTTTCTGGCTACATTTCATTTGTCATTTAGTTTGTTTCTAAAGACCACTTAGTTCCGATCACTGTATGATTCTTTGGTCTTTGAACAAGTAAAATACTTCATTTATTTTGAACTGATGAAGTTCCTCTTGCATTGCTTCTATCCAGCTTTTATCTGAAAGTGCTTCATCAATTCCTTTTGATTCTATTTCAGATATAAGAGCCAAAGTACTGGTGTTTTTCTTGTATTTTGACTTTGTCTTGATGCCTTCTTCCACCTTTCCAATGATGAGATCCTTTGGACGACTGGATTTGTGTTTCCAGTTTTTGTTGTATTTATCATTTTCCTCACCATTAGCTTCTGAAGAAGTTTTCTGAATATGATCATCATTTTTGTCATCTTCTGTTGACTGAGAATCATCTGGATTGTTCTGTTGTGATTCTTGTAACTTCTTAATCACTTGATATTGTTCAGATTCATCATCTTGAGTCTGTTTTTGCTCATCAAATTTAACGTTCATGGATTCTTCCACTGTCTGAGTACTTTCATTGTAGACTCTGTAGGCTTTGCTTGTTAGGTAATATCCAAGAAATATTCCTTCATCTGCTTTCTCGTCAAACTTGCCAACACGGTCATTTGCATTTTTAAGAATAAAGCATTTACAACCGAATATATAAAAATAAAAAAACGCTTGGTTTTCTGTCTTTGTAAAGCTCATAGGGGATTTTCTCAAGAATTAGTCTTACGAAGACTTTGTTGATAATGTAACAAGCTGTAGAAATAGCTTTTGCCCAAAAACGATATGGAATTTTACTCTCTATCAACAGAGTTCTTGCTATTTCTTGCAAAGTGCGATTTTTCCTTTCCATAACACTATTTTGTTCCGATATATAGGGAGAAGAAAAATTATGCTAAAAACCATTTTCATCACAAAAATTTGAAAAAATTTGATTTTCAAATTCTCCCCCATGATCAGTTTTGATGTTAAAGATAGCATAACCTTTTTCATTTTGAATTCTTTTTGCAATTTTGAAAAGTATGAGAAAGCCTCGATTTTATGAGCTAGAAAGAATACCTATGTAAATCTTGTAAAGTCATCAATGATCACAAGATAATATTTCTTACCACTAATGCTTTTGTTCCTTCTCTTGTTCCTTGTAGGAAACTGTCCATATGAAGAAGCTGTAGGGCACAATTAGTAGAGACATTATGTATGGATTTAAAAGAGCTTTTGACATGTTTTCCCAGGGTACATGCTGAAAATAGTTCTGTCTTTTTTAACCAAAGTTCTGGTAGTCCTTAAATAAGCCCTTTTGTAGACAACTTTGATATTTGTTTCATACTAATGTGTCCCAGCCTTCTGTTCCACAAGTCTATATCCTCCTTGATGGAAACTAAACATAAAGTAGAGTTAGATTTTACATCAAGAATATAAATGTTACCATGTCTTCGACCGGTGAATGATTGAAAGCAATCTTTGCTTGATCCAGAACATACATTCTCTTGAAAGTTGATCTTGAATCCTGTATCACACAACTGACTTATGCTGATCAGATTATAATTGGGACCTTTAACAATAGATACATCATTTATCAATCGGCCCCCGATTCTAACAGTTTCTTTGCCTATGATTTGTCCTTTGTTGTTTCCTTCAAATGATACACTTCCACCATTTAGCTTTTGGAGTTTGATGAACATGCTACAGTCTTCGGTCATATGTCTTAAACACTCACTGTCCAAGTACCATTTATTCCTTTTCCTTCTGGATACCTACAAAAATTAGAAAAATTCAAGTTTTCTTTGGTACCCAAATTTATTTTGGTCCTTTGGAGTTAGTATTATAAGCTGTCTTAATCTAGTTTCTCCAATTTGGTCTCCAGAATTTAGAACAATCTTTCTTGAAGTGTTATGGATCACCAAAATTTGAACACTTGAGTGCATTTCAGCCAACAGGTTTTACAAAATTCTTTTGAAAATGATTTTTGTAAACTTGTCTAGGAGGTCTTTGCTTAAGTCTCTTCTTGACCTTTAGAGAATCAATCAACAGATCACTTTCCTTAGTAAAACCAAGTCCTGACTTGTGATAGTAAGGAACTTGTATGGAAAGGATATGTTCCAAAATTTTTGAGCCATTTGAAAATTCGAAAGTAATATCCGAAAATTCCTTTTTCAAAGTAGCGTTTTCTTTGACAGGAGTATCTCAATTTTCTTTGATTTGATGAAATTCCTTTTTCAGAAAATATATCTTATCTTTTTGCAAAACATCCTGTTGCCTTAGCATAAAATTTTCCTTTTTCAATTCGGAGATCCTCTTAAGAGCAGATTTGAATTCAGAACATAATTCATCAATATAATTTGATACTTCATTTGGAATATTAGGATATTTTACCTCAATGTCTGCCTCATTCTCTGAGCCAGAATCATAATCAGAGTCTGAGTCAGACTTTGCCATCAGACAAATGTTGGCATAGTCCTCATCACTATCTTCACATTCCGTGTCGCTCCATGTTTTTGCTTTAAAATCCTTCTTCACTTTTTCACATTTGCCTTTCTTTTTCAGAAGTGGACAGTTTGGCTTTATGTGTCCACTTTTTGTGCAATGGAAGCAAATTACATCTTTTGCAATTTCTGTTTCTTCAGGAATTTTCTTCTTCTGACTGAACTTCTTTCCTCTAAGCATTTTTTCTTTCTTTTTCATCTTTCTGTATTTCTTGATGATTAGTGCCAACTCTTCATCACTGTCTTCATCTAAGTCTGTATCATCAGAATCAATGTTAGATCTCAAAGCGAATGACTTCATACCTTTGGACTCATTTTCCTCATTTATTTGCTCTATCTCATAGGATTGTAGAGTCCCTATGACTTCGTCCACAGTTAATGATATGATTCTTTGAGTTTCTCGTAGTGAGGTCTTGATAGTATTTCATTCCTTTAAGAGTCCTCTCAACAGCTTGTTAACTTTCATGGGTACTAAAACTGGATTCCCTTGATATGCAAGACCATTCACAATTTCTGTGAATTGGTCATACATTTTAGCAATAGATTCATTTGGCTTCATCTTGAAGGATTCATATTTTCCAAGTAATAAGTTTATCTGAGTCTCCTTTGCTTGATCTAGTCCTTCATAGGTCGTGTAGAGCCTTTCCCATATGTCTTTCGCTGATTCATAGGAAGCAATTTTCTTATACTCAACAGGTGATAAAGCACAATAAAATGAATAAATTGCTTTTACATCTAAAGCTTCTCTTTTTGTTACTCAGATTCTGATAATGTAGTAGCTGCTGGAGTTTCGTTATTTTGTTTTGAATTTGAGGCAATTGCAGGGGGGGGGGTTTGACTCCTCTTAAAACAACATCTTACTGCAAAGGATCAATGGACTTGATAAATGTCTTCATTTTGTTTTTCCAGATATTGTATTCTTTGCCATCGAAGTATAGTGGTCTGGTGTTGCTTTGTCCTTCTACTAGACCTGAAGCACTCATGCTAGCCATAAAGATTGTTAGCTCAGAAGTAAAAACACTTAAATAAACGAGCAACCTTGCTTTGATACCAATTGATGAGACTAGCAAATATCACCTAGAGAGGGGTGATTAGGTGATTTGAATGCAAATTGATCAATTTTAATGCGGAAGTAATTGATCTCAAGCAAAGTCTGAACAACATGCAGATTTTGGTCAGATTTTGAAAGGCAAACAGACAAATGTGCAATAAAGAGATTTAGGGAATAGAGAATATGGACACAGATGTATAGTGGTCTGGCTTAAAGCAAGCCTACATTCACTCTCACGTGCCGACAGCCTACTGGCTGGATTCCACTATATGATCGATCAAGAGATTACAAGTTCTGAATGATATTCAGAAGGATCACTCTATCTCTCTTACAATAAGTCTCTCAAGTTCACAAATTTAGAATCGAGAATGATAAGTAAAAAACTGGTCAGATTTTGATCAGACTTTATAATTGATAATTCTAGATTTCGTCTCTCTACCATTGCTCTTTGACAATTTGTCTCCTTTTATACTCCTCCACTTCCAAACAAGCCGTTAGACAGTTTTCAGAGGATCATCTTCCAAACTTCATCTTGGAAATATTAGTATAGAAAGGATTGAGTAGCCGTTGAGTGATAAAATCAAAATCCCACTAAATCTGATTGCCCATATAACTAGAGATTTGGTTTCCATAAGTAGAGCTTCTCCATTTTAGAAATAAACTTGTCGTGGGATTTGATTGTCAATCAATTTATGATATCTTGTTATATAAATATTCCTTGCAAACTAGCTTTTTAAGATCGAATCAATCAATCATTTCCATTGGTGAAAAATCCAAACAAGATTACTAACCATTGTTTACGTTCTGAGTAAGCGATAAAGTTTGGATAAAGTCTTTGCGCTTAGAACTTGACGTCAGAGTGGTTTGTTCCGTAAATTCTCAATATATTGATTCTAGTATATAAGCTGAGGTACTTCAACTTCTTTGTATGAAGTCTAAACTCTGTCTTTTGCGGTGTAAAACTTGGATTTCTTCTTCAAGTCTGGACTTGCAGAATGTAATTTCTTGGACTTAGAATACTTCAGAAGCATATGTCAAACTTTACTCATGGATAGTTTTGTTATCATTACAATCTATTAGGAAATTTTCTCAATATCAATTTGTGCTGACTCAATCCAGAAAGGAACTTGTTCCTATCTTAATGGTTAATGCATGTAAAGAAGAATGACCGACAAGTCGATAACTCTTTGTGAGAATGATGGTATGGTAAGGATATAATAATCTGGTTGATTTGTTGCATCCACTATCCACCTAACTCCCATCATTACAATGATCTTGGTTCGATATATTTTAGTAGAGGAAGGTGATGAATCTTTCTAGAAAAAAGCTCGCGTTAAATGTGGAAAGAGACATGAAGAGGACAGGTGATGGGGGTGGCCGTGTATTGGCCCACCGTGCCTATACACGACTCTTGCTTTTGCTCCAACCCTGGCTAACTAATCCCTTAGACAAGTCATGCAACGACTATAATAGCTGCCTCTTGGCTTTGTTTGCTTTCCGAAGGACTTTGATTGTTATATTGCCAAAACAACGCTCAAAGGAACGACTGCAGATGGGAAGACAGGTAACCAGATACACACAGGAACGCAATATGTACACTTTAATTTGATTCGCAGGTTGGGGGTGGGGTTTTTTTTATACAAGATAGGATCATCATCGCACCTCTAAATCTCTGTAGAAGGGAAAGCATGTTCGCCAACTAATTGAGTACCCCACTTCAATTAGAAAAAGCGTAGAATAATAAGCAGAAAAATCAAACATGAAGGGACAAAAAAGGTTTTCTTTAGTTGGCCTCTTTTTGACTCTAGGCGGTGGTTTTTCCCCCTTTTTTGACCTTCTCTTTAGGGGTTTCAGGTTCATGCTTGAACTTTGAAGAACTCCACTCGAGTATCGCTCGTCCTGCTAGATACCCAATTCAGCAGGAGCAGGCGGATGGTTTCTTCAAGTCGCTGACATCTTCCAAATCACATCCTGAGCCTGAAGATACAATATGAATCTTCTTGGACGACCCTGTATACAAAGCCGCACTACTTGTGCCATTAAGGTTGTTCCCAATTAGATCCCCACCACCACATTCCAGTGCTTTCCTCTTAGCAACGACACCATGGATCTCCTCCAGTAGCCTCAGGAACGCAGCGTCCACGTTGTCGCCGCTGAGCGCGGAGGTCTCTGAGAAGAAGAGGCCTTGGTCCTGCGCGAAGTCCACCGCATTCTCTGTAGGGACTGCCCTCGTGTCCCCGGCGAGGTCGGCCTTGTTGCCGATAAGCATGATCACTATGGAGTGGTTCGCGTGGGCCCGGAGCTCCTCGACCCACTTGGCCACATGATCGAAGCTCTGCCTCTTGGTGATGTCGTACACCAGCATGGCCCCTAGTGCTCCCCGGTAGTATGCGCTCGTCACTGCCCTGTATCTGCAGCAATTGATTATTTAACTTCAACTGCTCAAACTCTGTCCATAATAGACTAGACGAGTATAGGTAAGAGTTTATAGAAAGAGAGGGGGACCTTTCTTGGCCGGCAGTGTCCCAGATCTGGGCCTTGATGACTTTTCCGGCAATGGAAACGGTTCGGGTCTGGAACTCGACGCCGATGGTGGACTTGGAGTCGAAGCGGAACTCGTTCTTGGCGAACCTGGAGAGCAGCTGGGTCTTCCCCACGGCGGAGTCGCCGATCACCACCACCTTGAACACATAGTCGATCCTCTCGTAGCCGTTCTCTCCATAGCTCTCCGTGTCGATCCCATTCATTTCTTCCCCCATCTTCTTCGCTTCCACAAAATGGTACCAGCTACAAGAGGATGACCAACAAGAATGTTGACTCTCCAGTTAACTAGTACTATAATGCTGGGTTCGGTTTGGTTTTTAGTTAGTTGCCTTTGGTCGCGGTGTTAAGTGGGGCAAGTAGAGATTGAGAGAGAGAGGTTACAGAGGTTAATGGGTTCAAAGATGAGAAAAAAGAAAAGACACAGCAAGGACCTGAAAGGAAAGAGCAAGGTTGCAGCGGCATCAGTTAAGTGACAAACTTGGCGTTGCCTCCCTTTACCCCTTTCTTTTCAGTGCTTTCGGCACGGAGGACGTACCCTGGCATTATTGCGTATATACAGTGACTTGTGTTGGACCGGCAGACGAATCGGCAATGTCTCTGCTCCTTTCACGACCGAGGTCTTCTCTCCCAAAATTAAAAAATAAAGGGGGGACATTGTTGTCATGTTGACTAAAGTATGCCGATATTCTTTACTTAGAAAAGCAAATGAGCTGAGCAGAGCAGGGTCGTTGCCTTTGGTAGATTGAAATAATGTGTTTTAGGTTTAAAACTCAGGGCGATAAACTGCAAGAGGGGAGACATCAATGATTATAGTGCCCCTTTGCCTGGCGGGTTGACCTAACTGCCGAGGTGGCATTGATTATTTTGCAGCAGACATCGCATTCTCCCCGCTCATAATTGCCATGCATGTACGGAGGATTTTTTTTTAATGTGGAAAGGCATCTTTGATCTATTACATTAGTTGGGCGCTGACGCTGGTTAAAATATGTCATGCACGGTAAGAAAAGGTTTCTGTGGCTGTGGATGAACAGAGCAGTGAAGGACCAGTGCGTATGGGATACAGGAGCTCCTCGGAATACAAGGGAAGCTTCAAAATTTCAACATTTTATCTTTTTATATGTTGGCACCGACAGTTGTTCAGGGTACCATAATGTTCCTTGCTTGCATGGAAAGTGTCAATCCGAAGGGAGCGAGGCCCGCCAAATTTGGACAGAAGTTGCTGTCGACCACACTATGGACGCGTTCATCAATACAGCCCAAGCTCCTGAAACTGGGTCGTGTCTTGGATTTGCAAATCAAATGTGGGTCGTGTTTCGTGAAGTGAATCGTACGTCCCCCACACCATTTTACCGTGTGGGATACACATTGATCCTCTTCTAGTTAAGTAGATCCTCCGACACCCTTGTGCATATCCCAATATAAGTTCCTCTCACGTTTTCAGAGTTTTTTAAGCACCATAAATTGTGCTGCAACATATGATTTATACTGTAATTTGTCTAGTCCATGATTCTTTCATTATTTCAATGACATTTTGTGATCAGACTCTGGTCTGCCGTTCAATTTTTGACATGGAGGCGTCTAGTGAACTTCGTATTACGAAACGTTGTCGTGAAACAACCAGTCCAATGAAAATGAACGTTCTTGTTAACCAGACTAAATGGTGAGAAATGGATTTTTTACAAAATGAAAGACCCTATCATCCATGTCAAGATAAGCCTATAGGATGTTTAACCACAAATCATAATCATTTCAATTGAATGTTTTCATCGTGGATACACCAAATAACAAATACCCTAAAGTAGAATTGGCCTCTGGCCATGATTCCTTTTCTTTTATCGTGACTACTTGGGTTTGTCGCAACCCTCCTCGTGGCTCATTGTCATGCCCCGCACCCTGATCAACCCGAGCCTCGGGCGCACGACAGCCGCCATGGTCATTTAATTGCGACGACTCAGGAGGCGTCGCCGAGCCATCGTATATCTAACGAATAAGCACATGCGGAAGCAAATTCTAAATCACCCAACCAACAACAACAACAATAGGGATAGCATAGCAAACACAATCACCAAAAGCATGCTTTTGATATAAATATACATTGATAACAATCGGACGTTAGCAAAATACAAACCTGCTATTACGAACATTTTTCCTATTCAAACAAAAGGCGTAAGGGTTAAATCTAATTCCTCTATCCACGAGGGCGAACTCAAAAAGAACACCTTGTCGACTCAAATGGTCGTCGTGTACTCCTGGTACACGATGTTGGTTCCCGATGCCACGTACTCGACAACCTCCACATCTTGGTCCACGGGGATACCAAAATGCACAATCCAAGTATCCATACTAGGGGCCTGAAAAGGGGTGAACAACAACAAATGAGTAAAACTCAATAAGTAGAACCTCTAAGCCTCAAGTAGGAAGGTACCTCGTCTCGGAAACATGCCCAACACAATCCAATAGTCACGCATGAATACTTACCTTCCGTCAGCACATACAATTCACCCAAATAATCACACGTGAACAACCGCAATCATTCTTCATGCGAAATTGGACACACTTCACTTATAAACCTTCCTTGTCAAGATGGACACACGCAAGATGGCATACAAGGTCGGTTTTCTCGTAACCCCATAATTATGAGACAACACGAGGCTTGTATTGCACCAAACAATCACATGAGTACATAGTAATCAAGAACACTTCATATCACGTAATTATGCACAATGCATCCATACATGTTCCGATTATTACGACCGCTATGGGCCACAATCAACACTCGCGTTAGTGGTCATCCGGTGTAACCAGGCATCGTCCTGCCCCATCGGGTACGGCATCATCTCGACCTCACTTGAAGATGGCATTCAATTAAGAGCATCATTTTGACCTCCATCGTGAACGGCAACCGAAACCCATCGGGCATCATCCCTTGCAATTATACAAGTACGAAACCATTAATGTGATCAAGCAAGCATATCAATCACTCAAGCCAATTATATCTTCCACTAAGGCAAATGCAAGAGTGTTTCATGCTCACACACTTAGAACATCTAAATTCCGAACACATAAAAATGTACTAAAGTAATCACACGTAAAGAAAATAGTGCATCTTTCAAATTGGGTAAATCTGGCCAGCTTTGCACAGTAACTAAAATCCCTTCAAAATAAATAGTAAATGAACTCCAACTATTCTAGATTATGGATATATCACAGAAAACATCTTGATAAATATTTCTTATGAAGAGTATATAACCCAGTTCAATCTTTAATCATGTGTTTTTGTCACTCAAAGTTAGACCGAAATAAGCTCCATCGAACAGACTACTCGTTCCTCAAAATATATCTATTTCAGTACTCAAATCACTTTGAAAAGCCTCAAAATTTTTATATTTCATAGACAAAAAAGTCCTTAATAACTTTTGTGAAGGAAGGTTGTTGAAAATAGATCTGGAAAAAGTTATAAAAATTTTGAAAAGACAAGAAGATTAGAAAAACAACATTTCAGGGCAGTTTAAACACGGTTTGAAGATGAGTTTTCGTGTGACCCAAATAAACTCCAAAAATTTCAGATTTAAAATATATTAAACTTCAAGATGTGAAAAACAACTTTTGTGAAGAACATAACTTCAAATTCAGCCCACAAGAGTCTCTACAAAAATAGTAAACTGAAGAGATACAGTAACAACAAATTCGGATTTCAAACCAAACTTCGACCATTCAAGCTCTATTGATACCTACGAATCTTCAACCCACAAAACTCATTCCAAAAGGTCTAAACCAACATGCAATAGCCACTTGAACATCAAGAACACACATGATGGAACAAACTCAAACAAGACTAAATCTAAGTCCGATCTGCGTAAAATAGCGCCCTAGCAAAGGTATAGAGAAACCACTTACTAAACCATTCAAACTATGAGCGTCAACAAGGCACGGATGACATAACGGCGAGCAGTAAGTGGCTCGGCACGGCACGGCACAAATGGCACGGCGGTGACGGTGAGGATTGTGGCTCGACGACACGGTTAGCTCAGCGTGGCACGGTGGTGGACGGATGGCGGTGATGGTGGAGGCGTGAGAGAGGGAGAGAAGGGAGGGAGAGGAAGAGAGCAATGAGAGAAACGAGAGTGAGTGAGAGTGAGTAACAATGGGAGAAATAAGAGATAACCCTGTAAGTGTTCTTGCAAGGGAGAGAGAGAGACCAATAATTCACTTGCACTTAATGGCTCTAAGTTTAGGCTAGCCTAACCTTTCCATGATTTGCTCCCAACCAAGCAAACTTACGGACAAGAAGCCAATTAGAAAATATCTCCATCAAGTCTAACCCCTAATGTAATCATACCTACTAGAATTAGGCACATGCAAGAAGCTAGGGGAAATCAATTCTAGAAGCTAATCAAGTGAGCCATCTTCTCCTTCCTTCCCGCCTAAGCTACTAGGATAAAACCAAAAATTTGTCTCTTCTCCATCAAGACTTATAAAAGGTAAATTTAAATGGAAACTATAGGTTAATCAATCATAGGACACCAATCATGCACATTGCATATTAATGTGTAATATTCTAAAAATCAATCAAGGTTCAATGTGGCAAGATAGCCTTACCCTCTTGATTGGCACCTAAACGAGACTGAATAATTCTACTAATGCGCAATTAATTAGTGTCGGATTGAGGATGTCACAATTCTTCCCCCCTTAACGAAATTTCGTTATCGAAATTTGCAGAATTACTTAATTCCTCCAATAGATAGGGGTGCTGACTTTTCATCGTCTCTTCACTTTCCCAGGTCACTCCCTCTGTTCCATGATGTTGCCAGATAACCTTGACTGAGAGAATGACCTTATTGCATAGCACTTGCTCCTTTCCATCCGTGATTAGCAGTGGCTTTTCCACATACAACACTCTATCATCTACATCGGTCTCTTTAAAACTAAGCACGTGTGCCGGATCAAGCTCATACTACCTCAACATGGACACATGAAACATATTGTGAACTTGAACAAGTCTAAGCGGCAATGTTAGTCGATAGGCCAAAATCCTTGTTCGTTCTAAAATCTCAAAGGGTCCAATGTACATGGAGGGCTCAATTTTCCTTTATTGCCAAAGCATGACATTTCTCTCATAGGTGACACCTTAAGAAAGACATGATCACCTACTTGGAATTCTAAGGGTCTACGCTGTCTATCTGAATAACTTTCTGACGGCTCTATGTAGTCTTAAGTCTTTCTCTGATAATCTTGACTGCGTCCACTAACTGTTGGACTAGCTTAGAACTAGTAATCCTTCTTTCTCTAACCTCATCCCAACATACCGGAGTTCTGCAAACACGACCATACAATGCCTCGAACGATGCTATTCCGATGCTCTGTTGATAGCTGTTGTTGTAGACAAACTCAATAAGATATAATTGCTCTTCCCATCCTCCTTTAAAATACAAAACACAAGCTTGCAACATATCCTTGAGTGTCTGAATGGTTTTCTCAGATTGACCATCCGTCTGCGAATGATAAGTTGTATTATACTGAAGTTTCGTTCTCATAGTAGTTTGAAGACTTTTCCAAAACGTTGCTGTAAACTTGGGATCTCGATCTAAAGTGATCGCTACTGGTACTCCATAGAGACGAATTATTTGCCGCACATATAGCTCAGCATATCTTTCCATTACAAAATTCTTTCGAACAACGATAAAATGTGTTGATTTGGTCAGTCTGTCGATTATGACCCAAATAGAATCATTTCCTCGTTGGCTCATCGGTACTCTCATCACAAAGTCCATCGTGATGTGCTCCCACTTCTATTATGGAATCTCTAGTGGTCGCAGAAGTCCACCTGGCTTGTAGTGTTACGCTTTTACTTGCTGGCACATTAAGCATTTGGCTACATACTTGGTGACATCTGTCTTCATGCCATTCCACCAATAATATTGCTGAAGATTCTGATACATTTTTGTGCTACCACGGCGTATGATGTAGTTGCTTATGTGAGCTTCAAACAGAATCTCTTCCTTGAGTTCTGTATCGTTAGGCATGCACAGCCGCCCTCAGAATTTCAATATTCCGTCTTCTGTCACTTGGAAATCCGGTTTCCTCTTTTCCGTTCTTTCTTGCAAAATACTTTGGATTGATGGATCCATTGGTTATAGTGCCTTAATCTTTATCTGCACTTCCGGTTCAATTTTGAGGGTAGCTAGAAGGCTACAAAGAAAGTTTACCTCAAACTTGTAATCCAAGTCTCATACTCCTTTGAGAAGAATCCATTCTTGAATCATCAATTACACAATGGTTGACTTCCGATTGAGCACATTTGCTACCTTGTTAGCTTTTCTCGCATGATAAAGGATGTCGTAGCCGTAGTCCTTGAGAAGTTCCATCCAACGTCGTTATCTCATATTTAGCTCATTTTGAGAAAATAAATACTTTAGACTTTGGTAATCTGTGTATATTATAAACCTTTCTCCGCACAAGTGATGTCTCCAAATCTTCAAAGCGAAGATGATCGCTGCCAATTCCAAGTCGTGGATCGGATAGTTCAGCTCATGGGGTCTCAGTTGTTTAGACACATAGGCCACTACTCTTCTATAATGCATTAAGATACAGCCCAGTCTCTTATAAGAAGTGTCACTGTAAATTTCATAACTTTCGAGACCAGACAGTATTGTCAACTTAGGGCAATAGTCCGTTTCTGATTGAGTTCTTGAAAACTTCTTTCACATTTATCCGTCCATTCGAACTTTACTTCCTTCTTCAGTAGTCGTGTCAAGGGCGTAGCTATTCCGGAGAATTTATCCACAAATCGCTGATAATAACCAGCCAGGCCTTGAAAATTTCAAATTTTCGTCACTATCGTCGGCCTTGGCTAATTCATGACTGCTTCTATCTTTGTTGGGTCCACTACAATTCCTTCGCCAGACATTACATGACCAAGGAAAGTTACACGATTAAGCCAGAACTCGCATTTATTGAACTTGGTGTAAAGTGCGTGTTCTTGGAGGGTAAGCAGTACTATCCTCAAATGTTGTTCATGCTCCGCTAGGCTTTTCGAGTACACCAATATGTTATCGATGAACACTATGGCGAACTGATCCAAGTATGCTTTGAACACTTGGTTCATTAAATCCATGAAAGTAACTTGGGTATTGATCAAACCAAATGACTTTACCGTAAACTTGTAGTGACCGTATCGAGTTCGGAATGCCGTCTTTGGAATGTCGTCCTTCTTGATTCTCAACTGATGGTATCCCGTCATCAAATCTATTTTGGAAAATACCGACGGTCCTTGAAATTGATCAAACAAATCGTTGATCCTCAGCAATAGATACTTGTTCTTGATCGTCACTTAGTTGAGTTATCGGTAGTCAATGCATAGACGCAACGATTTGTCTTTCTTCTTCATGCACAAGATTGCGCTCCCCATGGGAATGCACTAGGGCGAATGAACCCTTTATCAAGCAATTCTTGCATCTATACTTTCAGTTCCTTCAGCTTCGACAGCGCCGTTTAGTAAGGGGCCTTGGAAATAGGCTCTATTCCAGGAGGTAGCTCAATCACAAACTCTATCTCTCCTTCTGGGGGCAATCCTACTAATTCCTTTGGAAGGACATTGGCAAAATCTCGCACCACGGCGATGTCTTCCATCTTCGGTTCTTCAATGTACATGTTAACCACAGTTGCCAAAAAACTTTGGCAACCTTCCTCCAGCAATTGAGCTGCTTCAACGATGAAATCAGGGGTATAGAAAGTCCTCCCCCGTTTCTTACGAACTCTTAGCTAGAATTGCCAAACGGGTTGAACTGGATCAACTTACTATAGCAGTCCACCATAGACCATTGCTTTTTGAGCCAATCCATTCTGATAATGACGTCAAAGTCATATAGAGCCAAGACAGCTAAGTCTATGGTTTCCTTCCACCGACTTATAACTATCTCACACCCTTGACAACCTAACATAGATAGCACCTTGTCCTTCATCGAGGTGGAGACACTAAGAATCGTTCCCAATGGTTTCGATTCCAACCCCGCTAATCTAACGAACTGTTCAACTACAAATGAATGCATAGCTCCTGTATCAAAGAGTGCGTAAGCAACATGTTCATGTAAAAAGACCATACCTGTAATCCCGGCCTAAGAGTCCTTTGCTTTCTCTCTGGTCACAGCATACACTCTTCCTTGTACTGGGAGTCAATTGGAGTTGCTTTACGGTGTATTTTTGGCTTGCTGTCCCACGTGTAGCTGTTAAGGTCGCATCTCTATTGATTGGCGTAGGCAGTATCTCACCTAATGGCTTTGCTAGCCATACTCGAAACATGCCCAAGTTCTGGTGGGGCACGGGCCTGTTCCATGTTGCCTCCCACAAAATTGGCATAAGCCGTTCCGGGAGTACTCTAGCTTTCTGATGCCATTGTTTGGGAGGGATGAAGTGTCTCCCTTCGGTCATTAGCCTCTTCCCGAAGCAATGATTGTCTCGAGTAGCAGAATACCGCGATCTAGATGTGGCTACCCTTTTTGCCAAATCTCTCTCGATTAGTTGGGTTCGCTCATATAGCTCATTGTAGTCCTTCAGGTTCAAGGGTACCAACTGACTTTGGAGCTTTGGCTTCAAACCATCCCAAAACCTCTTTGCTCTGTACACCGGATCTTCGACCATTCTGGGCGCGTACTTTGACAGTTCTGCGAACTTGGCCTCATACTGATCAACTGTCAGATGATTCTGGCGAAGTCGCAGGAATTCTGCCATCTTCTACTCACGTGCGCACTCGGAAAAATACTTTCCGTTAAAGGCTTCAACAAAAACATCCCAAGTTAGGACTATGCCTTCAAGAAAGATCCTTCCTTGGGTGGCCTCCCACCGATTACTAGCGTTACCCTGTAGTTGGTAAATAGCCAGCGTCACCTTGTCTTTCTCTAAGCACCTTAAAAGTGCAAAAGTTTTCTCTAGCTCCTTGACCCACAAGGTCGCTGCCTCAGGATCACTTGTCCCAGCAAACTTTGACGGCTTTAGCTTTAGGAACTATTCAACCAGTCTAGGCATTTGTCGTTCATCAATCCCGTTTCCAGCTAATAGGACATTATTGCGAGCGGCGGCAGCGGCGGCAGCGGCAGCGGCTTGATTATGAGCCTGTTGTCCCATCATATTCCCCATGGTTTCCAGAGCTTGCATAATCCAATCCAGTCGATGATCCTCTTGTGCCCTTCCCCTTCCACTTGCTTGGCCTTAGGCTGCCCTTCCTCTAGGGGCCCTTGATTCAGGGTTACTCATCTTACAGGAGTTCTAGAGAAAAGCACTCTCTACAATTTGCAACCAAAGGTTAGAAATCCAGAATTCCCCTTCTAGAAAACAATCAACATTCACAAGCGCAAGGCGTTTCCCTAACTAACTATCCCAAAATCCCAACACACCTTATCACTCCAGATAATGACCATGCTCTGATACCAAATCGACTACGATGTCATGCCCCATGCCCTGATCAACCCAAGCCTCGGGCGCGCGACAGCCGCCATGGTCATTTAATTGCGACGTCCCAAGAGGCATCGCCAACCCATCATATATCTAACGAATAAGCATGTACGAAAGCAAATTCTAAATCATCCAAACAACAACAACAACAACAATAGGGATAGCATAGCAAACACAATCACCAAAAGCATGCTTAATATAAATATGCATTGATAACAATCGGACATTAGCAAAATACAAACCTGCTACTAACGTCATTTTTCCAATTCAAACAAAAGGGGTCAGCGTTAAACTTAACCCTCTATCCACGAAGGCTAACTCAAAAAGAACACCTCGTCAACCCAAATGGTCATCGCGTACTCCTCGTACATGATGTCGGCCGACGGCACCACATACTCGACAACCTCCACGTCTTGGTCCATGGGGATACCAAAACGCACAACCCGAGTATCCATACTAGGGGCCTGAAAAGGAGTGAATAATGACAAATGACTAAAACTCAATTAGTAAAACCTCTAAGCCTCGAGTAGGAAGGTACCTCGCCTCGAAAACATGCCCAGCACAATCCAATAGTCACACGCGAATACTTACCTCCCGTTGGCACATACAATTCACCCAAATAATCACACGTGAACAACCGCAATCATTCTTCATGCAAAATTGCACACACTTCACTTATAAACCTTCCTTGTAAAGATGGATACACACAAGATGGCATACAACGTCGGTTTTCTCATAATCCCATAATTATGAGATTACACGAAGTTTGTATTGCACCAAACAATCACACAAGCACATAGTAATAAAAAAAAATTCATATCACGTAATCATGCACAATGCATCCACACGTGTTCCGATTATTATGACCGCTCAAGGCCACGACCAACACTCGCGTTGGTGGTCATTCTGCATAACCGGACATCGTCTCGCCCCATTGGGCGCGGCATCTTCTCGATCTCACTCGAAGATGGCATTTAGTTAAAAGCATCATTCCGACCTCCATCGAGAATAGCAATCGAAATCCATTAGACATCCGAAATCTATTGGACATCATCTCTCGCAATCATACGAGTACAAAACCATTAATGTGAGCAAGCAAGCATATCAATCACTCAAGCCAATTATTATCTTCCACTTAGGCCAATGCAAGAGTATTTTATGCTCACACACTTAGATCATCCAAATTCCACACATATAAAAATGTACTAAAGTAATCACACGTAAAGAAAATAGTGCATCTTTCAAATTGGGTAAATTTGGGCAGCTTTGCACAGTAACCGAAATTCCTTCAAAATAAATAGTAAATGAACTCCAAATATTCTAGATTTTGAATATGTCACAGAAAACACCTTGATAAACATTTTTTATGAGGAGCATATAACCTCGTTCAATCAGACCGAAATCAGCTCGTTTTAATAGACTATTTGTTCCTCAAAATATATCTATTTCAGTACCCAAATCACCTTGAAAAGCCTAAAAAATTTTGATATGTCATAGACAAAAAAGTCCTTAACAACTTTTGTGAAGTAATCTTGTTGAAAATAGATCTGGAAAAAGTTATAAAAATTTCGAAAAGACAAGAAGATTAGAGAAACAGCATTTCAGGTTAGTTTAAACACGATTTAAAGATGAGCTTTCGTGCGACCCAAATAAACTCCAAAAATTTCAGATTTAAAATATGTTAAACTTCAAGATGTGAAGAACAACTTTTGTGAAGAACATAACTTCAAATTCGGCCCACAAAAGTCTATACAAAAATTGTAAACCAAAAAGATACAATAACAACAAATCCGGGTTTCAAACCAAACTTCAACCATTCAAGCTCTAATTGATACCCACGAATCTTCAACCCACAAAACTTATTCTAAAAGGTCTAAACCAACATTCAACAGACACCTGAACATCAAGAAGACACATAATTGAACAAACTCGAACAAGACTAAACTTAAGTCCAATTTGCGTAGAATAGCGCCCTAGCCTAGGTATAGAGAAATCACTTACTAAATTGTTCAAACTACGAGTGTCAACACGGCATGGATGACATGACGGTGAGCGGTGAGTGGCTCGACAAGGCGCGGCACGGATGGCACAGCAATGACGATGAGGATGGCGGCTCAGCAGCACAGATGGCTAAGCGTGGCGCGATGGTGGACGGACGGCGGTGATGGTGGAGGCATGAGAGAGGGAGAGAAGGGACGGACAGGAAGAGAGCAATGAGAGAAATAAGAGTGAGTGAGAGTGAGTGAGAATGGGAGAAATGAGAGATAACCCTTTAAGTGTTCTTGTAAGGGAGAGAGAGAGAGAGACCAATAATTCACTTGCACTTAATGGCTCTGAGCTTAGGTTAACCTAGCCTTTCCATGATTTACTCCCAACCAAGCAAACATATGGACAATAAGCAAATTAGAAAATAACTCTATCAAGTCTCACCCCTATTGTATTCATACCTACTAGAATTAGGCACATGCAAGAAGCTAGGGGAAATCAATTTTAGAAGCTAATTAAGTGGGCCCTCTTCTCCTTCCTTTCCCAAAAGTGGCGCCCAAGCTACTAGGATAAGACCAAAAATTTATCTCTTCTCCATCAAGGCATCTAAAAGGTGAATTTAAATGAAAAATATAGGTTAATCAATCATAGGACACCAATCATGCACATTACATATTAATGTGCAATTTTCTAAAAATCAATCAAGGTTCAATGTAACAAGATGGCCTTACCCTCTTGATTGGCACCTAAACTAGACTGAATAATTTCAATAATGCGTCATTAATCGGTATCGGATTGAGGATGTTACACTCATCTTAAGCGTAGTGGGTTTAGCAGTATGTTGAATGGGAACGAGCGATCACTCTGTTCAAAGTGCTCGTGCTCGTTCTCGTTCAGCACGGGTTCTCCCAAATTCTAACTGATCCCAACATTCGAGAGATTCATTTGATTAAAGAAAAAAATTTCCCTATATAGAGTCGCCACTAACCTATTTGGGACTGATTAGGAGCCAAGTGATATGTGAGAGGACACTTCACTTTCTGCAACCAAAGATTTTAAAGTTGAGGACCTTATTATGCTAGTTGTCTAATTAATGTCTCTTCAGTACCGAATCTCAATCTTATGAAATGATTTTCATACCATCTTCATCCATTTTATCATCCTATGCCACAAAACAATATCCATGCATGGGTATGCAATTAGATAAGTAAACAACCACAATCAAGAGGATAAATGTAAAGTTCGAGAAAGTAAACCCGAAACTAGTCGGGTAATATATGTACATGGCCTCATTATTGAGCCCCAAACATGAACCCCCATGAGCAAAATTCGAAAATAAATCTTAGTCTAATTCTTGACCAAAACGAACTATCTAATAAAATATAATTACTAAGTAAAACTAAAGAAAACATTCATTAACAGAAAATAAAACCGAGAACACGAGAATGGATTGACAGCAACCCAGCATATTGAACTCTCATAGTCGTCAGAACACTTCAAATTCAGGTTTGGCCATGACCAACCAGCAAGCATACGACATATACAGCCACCTTTCGCCTATGAAAACAATGCCTAATCATGCTAAAACGATTTACGAAGTCATTAACATATAAACGCCTCATCACGGGCAAATGCAACAACTCTCAAATGGAATATCATGAAAATGTTGTTCCCGGAGGGAGCGAGGACCGCCAAATTCGGGCAAAAGTTGCTGTCAACAACACTACGGACACTGTCATCAGTACAGCCCAAGCTCCAGAAACCAGGCCATGGCTTGCGTTCGTAATGGAGATCGCAATTCGTGACGTGAATTGTACGTCCTTGACTGTGCTGCAACATGTAGCGTATGTTGTAATCTGCCAAGTCCGTGATTCTTCTATCATTTCAATGACATGATGTGATTAGTAAACATATTAAAGGGGTCCATTGTCACTTAGTGTACGATTTTTTTCTTTTTTAGACTCGGGAAAGTTTTTTATATGGAAGCATCGACTGAACTCGATATCATGATCCTATCTTGGGGTTGACTTACGACGCAGTTTTTTGGTGGTTTTAACGAAAGAGTCCAATTCGTGGTACAAGATGACAAGACTCACTCACAACATGCACCTAGCAATGAAACTCAACCGTAAAATGCACCAGGGGACTTCGGCTGCGTTTAAGAAGGCTTTTGGGGAAAGCCTTTAGAGAAAAGCAAGAGTCTTTAGTTTAAAAAATTTTGGTGAAATGCAAAAATTATTTGATAAATTATAATTAAAAAGTGCCTTGAAAAGCAACTTTAGAGAAATACTATTTGGTAAATATATATATTTGATTGGTAAATATAAATTTGAAAAGATATTTGGTATGACCAATTTAAGTTTTTTAATTTTAATTTATTTAAAATTAAAAAATAAAAAACCAATTACCGTAACTTTTATTATTTCGCATTGAGAGTAACGTAAAAGAAACATATTAACAAATATATATATATATATATATATATATATAAATCACTTCAAAGTGGATCGTTCTAGATCTTTCTCAATTAAAAAGAGTAATTTCATTATACAAAACATGATCACATATGTCCCCAGCAAAGAAATACGTTATCCTTAAATATTACATGGACATGCTTGGACATTCCAATAAAATATGCATTTAAACTAGTTGTCATTTCGGCCAACAATCAAAGAGTCCAAAGTGAAAGCAACCACCAACATTCTCATGTCATTATCTACTGGAAATGGATGCAAGAACAAACCACATTTGTGCATTAATCAGTGAGCAACACCACAAGTGTATAACATACATCAACTCATCAGTTTGAAAAAAAAAACCCCACATTCTCTAGTACAATTCCATTATGTCTTGGGAGCAATCCCTCCCACAAAAAGCAACAACCAAGTAGAAACCAACATCGTTGTTTCAGTAATGGTCACTCAGTATGACCATATCTTCTATCTGTCTCTCCCTCTTTGTCAATCTCAAGACTTAAACTTGCACATTGTTGTCTCATGTTCACCACATGCTCAGTCCTTTCCAGCAACATACCGTGTTGAACTATTGCTCAATGATACTCAGCTTGTTTCCCACCATTTCTACTCTCTAAGCCATCAATTCCTTCTCAAACTTCAATTAGGAAATCATCTCTTTGTCACCAAATGTGGAGTTGAATCCAGGCAAAACAGCCATAGTCATCATCCTAAAATAGTCATATGGTGATGGCAAATAACAAGTTCAATACAATGATGTCGAAAGAGTGATATTGTACAGGAATGCAGCATGCAAATTTTTTTAAAAAAAGACAAGAGTAGACTTGAGCACAGAACTATGACCGCAAATAAGTTCAGACCTACAGCAATAAAATGTGAAAATGGCCAAATAAGTAACTCCGAGAACCCATTTGACCAAAACGCCAACTGCAACCTCATCTCCATCTCAACAAAACCAAGAACAAGAACAAGGAGACCAAACATTGAAGAAATGCAAGATCCTCAACTCAAAATTCATACTGCTGATGTAGCATCAGCAAATGATGCAGTTCCAGTGGAGAACCTGAGGTAATCAGTGAAGAGAATTACAAATCAGACTATAAATAATTTCTTTTCCACAATCTTCCACTACCAAATGTAAAAAGGCTTCCTTCTTGCAGTATTTTCACAGTGCCTCAATGGTCCTAAAACTCAAAACATTTCACTTAAAAAGCAATATATGATTGGAACAACGGTCAACTAATTTCCATATCCTAATGCGCAAAATCTCAAGACACGAAGCGATCGAAAGAACATATCATCATCATCATCATTTCAGTAAGCTTAACAAAGATATTCATGAGACATTGCCAAACCATTAAGTTCCTCCCTTCTAAAATCCTCTTTTTCCAGCAAATTGAAGGTAATTCAAAGTATTTCTACTGCAACAAAGAAAAACAAAACGTATTTCTACACTAAACAAGCAATTATTGACATTTCGCCAGAGACCAACTGCAGCAAACAAATGAACAAATCACTCAACTCAATTCAATCATCAAAACACAAAGTCCTGGACACCCCCAAGCATCGCTAATCAAAGAAATTAAGACTCATCCCATTCCCACATAACAATTCCCAACTTTCGCACAATATCCGCAAGCCAAATCAGCTGGAAATTCATTACTCGAGTAGTAATATTTCAATCAAGCACAACATCGAAACAACAATTCACGAAATCACGATGTGCTTAAGAATCACAACTAAAAAAAGCACAATGAGAAGGAATCAAAGCAAAAGAATTTGGATTCGCGGTGAGACGAACAATTGGGTTTTGACCTTACCAAAAAAAAAACAATTGGGTTTTGAGCGAAGAGAGAGGCGGGCAACTAGGTTTTGAGCAAAGAGAGAGGCCACCAAGAGAGAGGCGACCACGAGAGAAGCGAGCGACTGCTGAGCGAAGACAGAGGCAACCAGAGTTTTTTCTTCGAAGAGGCAGAGAGAGGCGAGCGTGAGCGAAGAGGAGAGACGATCAGACATGTTCAATGCAACAGACGATCCGATTTTTTACAGACCAATTCAAAACACAACACCACGAAAATAAGCACCTTTTTCAGAACAAAAAACCAACCATTCACGCCGCCGCATCAAAAAGGAATCGACCCACGAAAGAAACAAGAAAAGGGTTCATCGAGAGCACGAAAAAGAACAAAACTTCGAGCTCGACGAATCCAACAAAAGCGATTCCAACTCACTATAGAGTGTCGGGAGGACCGATTATGGAGACGCTCCACTCGAACACGTTGGTCTCGTCCACCAACCCCGCGGAGAACCCATCCACCGGGTCCCTGCAAAGATCTGCAGCCGATCACCGACACCCACACGATCATCGACTGCGAGAAAAGAACAGTGAAGAAACCCCAAAAAAGGAAGGCAAAATCAGGGTCAGAATCGGCCCTCGGAGCTGCTTCTGGAGGAGAAAACTGGCTTGATTCGAAGCCATCAAACTGCCGATTATTAAGGGAGGTCGGAGTCTTCGTTGAGTGACGGAGATGGAGGGAGCAACTGCTTGTAGATCTAAGGGTTTCTACCTTTACAAAGGGCTAAAAGTTGGAATTTTAATAAATATTCGAGGGCAAAAAGGCAACTAAAAAAGTTTACTTATACATAGGAGCTGCAGGCCGACAAAGCTGAAAAGCACAATGCACCTTCCTACCTGCCTGCCTTGGGTTCTCAACCTTTCTCAAGGCTGACCTTTTCTTAAGGCGGGCTCTAAAAATTTTACCGAACACTCAATATTTGGCTCAAGGAGGTTTTGACGCTCAAAGTCACTTGGGGAAGTCATTCCCAAACGTAGCCTTTATCCTCTTAATTTGCATCCTCACCTCTCGGCTCTCCCTTCTGAGTTTCCAAATGGAGACATTGTCGAGCTGCGTCTCCTACACCCTCCACCTCAACAAGCTCCCCCCCACCTCCCTCCATCCTTCCTCCTCCTCCTCCTCTCATCACCTCCACTTCATCTCCCACCGACCCCCCACCACCACCACCACAACTGCCCCTAATTTTCTCTCTTTTTCATCCCTTCACTCTTCCTCACCCTCTAATTCCCTTCACAGCATTAGCGGCATCACTGACAATCACACATCATCTCCTGTCGCGGTCCACAGAAAAGCCGCGACTGGCTATGCCGCAGCTCTCATAGATGCGGCTCAATGCAACCACTCCCTCGGACAAGTCGAGTCCGATGTCCACAAGTTGTCCCTATTGCTCCGGTCCGTGCAGCTTAAAGAAATCTTGGGCAACCCTTTTGCGAGCCATGCTGACAAAGAAAAGATTCTCGAGGAAATATCGAAGAAAGCGAGGTTCCACAGGCACCTGGTTGCCCTATTGAAGATGTTCGTACGCAAAAACCAAGTGGAAATGGTTAGTGAGGTGTTGGAGGAATTCAAGAGGATCTACCGCGACATGATGGGTGGATCAAGAGCAGCGTTATCATCGCAGGCGATGAAAAGGGTCGATGCCGCCAGCGTAAGGAGATCATTCACAGTTGATGAGACATCGGCTTCTTTTGCCATGTGATGGTATATGTTGTTTATTTGTGTTGGTTTGACACTTCCCTTCACAACTTTGTATTTTAATATTTAAATCGATTATGTCAATTTAGAACATCATGAATGCTTTGGGGACAATTACCTCATCAACTATCCAATAATCAATCAAAATGCATGCTTAATTACATTCCACAGCCTAGATTTTATCATGAATTTGTCTAAAGCTGATGTTAATAATTCCAACACGTGCGGAATTCAAGAGGAATCAACAATTGTACTAACTGATTTGGGAGCTTTTTAAAACAGTTCTTGTGTGAATTAAGATTCATTGATTTCTTAAAACAGCAAAAGTGAGAAGAGATCAATCTGTCCGCTAATGAATAAGATGAAGAATCTGAAAATGTTTCTTTCCCATTATTTTGTTTTAGCAGCTCGGTATCCCTTCTTGCCTAGCTCTGCATGAGCAGTGGGTTTGAGAATTTTATGTTGAATGCATTGAGCACTCTACGTTAAGGTGGACAAAAGATGTCAACTGTGTACCTTGGGGCGCTTACCAAATAACATAAACAAAAAGCACTATATAAGTGTACTTTGGGCAGCATTACCCGGAATAATGACATTCAAAGGGTTTCTTTTTCAAAAGACAAAATCCCCAAAGAACAACATCAATCAGAACCCTACAAGTTCACATTCAAAAACTGTGGCCTGTTTTCGAATCTTCATCGCAGCTGAAATGCCCCGCAACATAGCATAAATTTCACTCTATTTTACATGTGACTTATCTTCGACTATAAACTTGTGGATTTCTCCTCCCCCTTGAATGATACTATATCCGGCTGCCTTCATCATATTTTCTCCCTTCATCATCTTCCTTAATTTTGCGACTCCATCCCATCGGCCTACCGATGCATAAACGTTAGATAGGATGACATAATTTCCTGGGTTCCATGGCTCAAGCTCGATGAGGGACTCTGCTGCCTCCTCGGCAAATTCAACGTTGCCATGGAAACTGCAGGCCCCTAAAAAAGCACCCCATATCACAGAATCCGGCTTCATAGGCATACTTCGGATAAGATCACAAGCTTGTTGCAACTTGCCAGCACGACCTAGAAGATCGACCATGCAACCATAGTGCTCTAGTTTCGGAGAAATCCCATAATCACTTCCCATCGATTTAAAAAGCCGTCTGCCTTCTGCGACCAAGCCTCCATGGGTGCATGACAGGAGAAGTCCCACAAATGTGATGTCATCTGGTATAGTTCCTTCACTCCAGTGCCACAATAAATTTAGGGACAGCAAACGTATTAACAAGAAATCTGGACCTCAATACCCCTCATGAAAACAGAAGAAAATAGTGCCGACGACAACTTACCAGCATCTGGTCATAGAGCTCAAGAACCTCATTGCACTTTCCGTGGGAAGCCAAGCCAGTGATCATGGTATTCCAGGAGCACAAGCCCCTTCTGCTTCCAATCTCATCGAACACCCGCCTCGCAGCATCAATTTTACCGCATTTCGCGTACATTTCCAATAAAGCATTACATACATACATGTTCTTCAAAAACCCATTTCCCCTCGCATATGTTTCGATCCTTTCCCCAATCTCCAGAGCGCCAAGATTCACGCAAGCAGGGAGAACACTAGCTACGGTAACTTCATTCGGTCTAAAGCCTCCCTCTTCCATCTTCAGAAACATCTTCAGGGCATCCGCACTGTGCCCGTTTTGGGAGTAACCCGATATGATGGACGTCCACGAGATGACATTCTTACAGGGCATCGCTCTGAACAACTGCAAAGCTTCCACCATGTACCCACGTCTTGCGTAGCCGGAAAGGATGGAGTTCCAGATGGGCGTATCTCTTACGGGCGTTTCGTCGAACACCTGGCGAGCCGATCCCAGCTCGCCGAGCTTAGCATACATGTCGATCAAAGCCGCCAGTGCGAAGACATCGAAGTCGAAACCGGACGTGAGGAAATGGGTATGGAGCATCATACCAGGGAGAGGGGAGGAAAGGGAAGCGGAGGCGGCGAAGAGGAAAGTGAAAAGAGTGCTGGTTGGGAGGACAGCCGCGGAGGCACATTCGGGAGTAGAGGCGGAGGCATGGGAGGGGTTGGCGGAGAGAGGAGTAGGCCTGGATGACCTTGTTGAAGAGGAAGAGAGTTGGGTTGTGAGTGTGGTCCAAGAGGCGGTGGGCGTAGGAGATGTTTGGGATCTCAAGGAGATCGACGATTAGAAGTTTGGTGTTGTCTATGCCGTTCCGGAGCGTGTAGGCATGGATTTGTCTCAAATAAGTTCATAGGATGTCGTTAATGATCGCGTGATAATACAATCCACCCAAAAGAGACCATGGGAACTTGCGGAACAGTTCGACCGAAAAAAAAAAAGAAAACTTGCGGAGCAGCTCTATATGTAGCTAATAACAAGCTTTGCCTAGCACCGTCATTTGGAGCCACCCTTTGCTAAGCCTTGATCGGATCCTCTTGATTTGCTCGTGATTAAAAACATTTTGCCCATTCAGTAAACAATTTGGTTCATTCATGTTCCCACCCTAGGAAAAAACTAACAGCTTCCGTTCCAACTCAAAAATTAAATAAAATGATGATAAAGACTTTTACTGGATTGAAACGACACAAGGATCACCCATGCTTTCTCTTATGTATACGAGAGCCCCTCTACTTATGACTACTAATCTATTTCTTATTTAACGGTAAAGCTGATTGCTTATAAGCTAATCCCACCTACCAATCTAATGGGAGAGGGGGGGATAATCACTCCCACCTAGAGTCAATCCTCATCTCAAACAATCCGATAATAAAGATACATCTCTATAGATATCGATTCTCGCCTCACAATCCAATGGTGAATATCAAGTCCCACTCACTGATCCGATGGTTTCTATCTTTTCGGGTTGATGACTTGGCAATCGATCTGTGATACACGTCCATAGTTTTACTTTGAACAAGATCAATTCCGGACGCAGCATAATGCTTGCTTCGATGATTTTGTATAAAGAAATTGCTTTAGTCGACAAGATAATCGCCTTAATTTTCTAAACAATTCTTGGGTTTGAATTAATAATGTCGGAACTGTCTGAAAAAGCTCCCAACTCACAGTACCCATCCATCAGAGTAGTACACCCAATGCAGCAGTCAAGAGAATGGAAATTACCTCCCCAACATATGAGGAAATCATTGAACTGCACATGTTTAGGTTATTTGCCAAATGCAAAACGTACGAGAAGCTAAAAGCAAAAACGGTCCTTTTGTAGACTTTTTGGCATACGTACATATATGTATGTGTATATATGACTTTTTGAAAAGGAAAGGGGCTGCTGCCGCGGTTATAACTTTACCCTTTGCTTTTGAAACCCGGAAAACCCTCCTTCTGTACTCGGCACAATCCAATCGACCACCACCGTCATCTCACCCTCGTCGCTGTCGTTGACGATGGCAACGCCGAGATCGGCGATCAAGCGGCCGGAGCCTGAACCTCGTCCTGCTTCACGTCCTCCCTCGCGATCCCCATCTCGGCCTGCGAGTAGCCGTCGCCGACCACCCTCCTCGTCACAATCGACGCCGACAATGACAAAGCCGAGATCGGTGACCAACCGGTCTGAACCTCGTCTTTCTTGGTGTCCACCCTCGCAATCCCTATCTCGTCCTGTGAGTAGCCGTCGCCAACCACCCTCCTCGTCACCCTCGTCGCTGTCGATGGTCAAGCGGCCGGAGCCTAATCCTCATCCTCGGCGTCCTCCCTCGCAATCCCCATCTTGGCCTGCGAGTAGCCGTCGCCGACCACCCTCATCGTCACCCTCGTCGCTGTCGATGGCAACGCCAAAACCGGCGATCAAGCGGCCGGAGCCTGAACCTCATTCTCGGCGTGGAGTCCCATCTCGGCCTGGAATTAGCCATCGCAGACCACCCTCCTCCAAAAGTTTACCCGATGATATCATCATCGAGTTGTTGTCGAGGCTACCGGTCAAGTCCTTGATGCGATTTAAATGCGTCTGTAAACGATGGCGGTCTCTAATTTCCGACTCAGGCTTCGCCAAGTGGCATCTGCAAAGGCTAAAGGCAGGAGATATTATTTCTAGCCAGAGAATCCTCAAGACTTATCCCATCGAGACCCTGGACTACGAAGCGTTGGACGGCGGTCCGTCGTCGATAAAGTTTCGTAATCCAAGAATTGACGATCGTACATGGGATCCCATCCTCGTGGGGTCCTGCGATGGTTTGGTCTGTTTAGCTGTCATCGGCGGATTTATCCTGTACAACCCGACCACCGAGCAGTTAAGGAAAATCCCCATTTCTGATCTTTTTCAAGAAGGTGAGTTCTTTAATGGATTCGGATACGACCCTGCATCTGATGACTATAAAGTGGTAGTAGGTGAGGGTGACTATAAAGTGGTAGAGGGTTCTAAAATATGTCAGGTGGAGATATTTTCGCTCAAGTCTGGTTCTTGGAGAAGGATACAAGTCCAGCAAGAAAGCCGCCTCGCACGTGATCACCAAGGAGTTTATTGGAAGGGGGCCTTACACTGGTGCGGGATTGACGAGAGGAGAAACAAGAGAGAGACTGTGATTATGTCATTTGATTTGTCGGAAGAGAAATTCTGCCAGGTGCTTCCGGTCCCTGAATGGAATGGGGACATAACTTTTCAAGGACTTGAGATTCACGGGGCCAATCTGTTAATGTACACTTCGAATGCCAACTGGTTCATGGCTTGGATAACAGATGAGCATGGGAGAGGAGGATCATGGACCAAATTGTTCAGCTTTTCAACTAAAGGCATACCCGGTGCTTATTTGCGGATCCCTATCGCTTTTACAAGGAGTGGAAAAATCATTTTCCAAGTCGATTTTTTTGGCACTATTTTGTTCAATCCAGAGGATGATACTTATAAGGATTCTCCCATCGAGAGAGCCAAACTTGCTATCTATGTGGAAACTCTCGTTTCACCCTATCTCGGCTGTGAGGCATCAAGAATCTAGAGCTTTTAAGAGTTGTTTTAGTGGATTTGGTTTAACCGTTGTTGTTGGAGTTTCCTTTTTTTGGGAGATATGGCTATCTTGAGCTGATCTTGTTGAATTTGAAGAAGAAAAAAGATATCATCTGAGAATATTCTGAGATCTGGTCATTCATTAGTAGCTTCATCATTGTGCTTTCAGTACTCTGTCCTCTCAGATGTTTGGTTAGATCTCTGCTTGATGAATGGCCATTCAATCATCTCTGTTTTGCTAGAATAATCACTTCACTAGCTGACGGTACGGGTGATCTGAACTTGTGTTATTTCACCAACCATTTACTGGGTCTTGTTATGTAGTTGAGATTCAACTATAGTCATGTGAATGTTAAAGCTTATGCTGTTTTTTCTTCTTTTATCGAGAACAGGATCCTCAAAATTCTGGACTTTAATCGTGGATTTGCTTTCATTTTGCACCACAACATATGTGCTGACTGTTCAAGGCAAAAAGTGGCAAGTTCTATTTTCAAGCTCGATGGCAGTCCCCCTACTGTCTCATGGGCTGATCCAAAGAGTGCACCCGATCACTATGCTGCATCTCAGGTATCTGTAAATGAAACTATGGAACTAACTCATCTTTTTAATGCTACAGCATCCATCACTGGCATAGTACTCATTTTTTTATCTTGCATTTTTTAGTACATTGTGGTTTTGTCTTTTGGCTCTGGAACGCTGTTATATCGACATTGATGTGAATACTCATGATATTTGAAGAGTCTCGAGACAAACAACTGGAATAGCTGACCAGTATTGCATCTTTGGCATGTGAGTGAAAATTCTTAGGTAAGAAGTTATTAGGACACGATGCCTTTGCCAGTTCTTTGTAGGATACAAGCATATTCAGCACCTTCATAATGAGATATCTTCTCATCCTGTTCATGTTTGTATGCTTGTCTTCCATATGATAATTGCTATCCTGACAGTGCACACAATCATGTGCAGTTTTTTGAGGTTCTTCTCACCCTCTGATCATTTAGAATGAGTATTACCTCTTTAAAAAATGCTGGGTGTGGAGGAGCAGTCTTTGCTCTGAGTTCTGAAGGTGCGTGTTATCTGGCATCTACGAGTTTCAGTTTTTTTTTTTTTTTGAACTAACGAGGATCTATCATTTACGGGTATCAAATGTTTTTCCGTCAATAGAATGACTTGTACTCGCAACTGAAATTGCTAGGTAAAATGAACAATTGCACCCCAGGCAATAGTGAAAAGCAACTGCTGAATGAGCAATGACTTTCATCCTAACTTAATTATCACATTTCTACCCTTCAGAGGCAAAAATGATAAATATGATGAGAGATTCATTATATGACGAAAAAAAATGGATTTCTATTCTTTTAACTTTCCAAATTAAGTTGTTGTAGGTCACTGATAATTGACAAGACCACAAGGACTAAAAAATGTGCGTCATTGTGAAAATATTGTAATAGTGTTGCATGCTTTTATCAGAGTAACTTTAACCAAAAGGAATTGCCTCCCAACTCCACCAAAGATTGCTTTATTTCAACCTTTTGATCATCCAACAACTTCCAATACCTTTTCCTGATTTTCAATACACAAACCAGTTTCAAGAATGCCATTCTTAAGACCCTGTGAGGAGCAGTAATTGTAATTCACAAGGCACGACTGACCATATAAGTAATGTGAGAATGATGGGCGTTAGATACAACTAATTGACCTCACTGGAATATGATTGGGGATGAGCGGTTCTAGGGTCGGTCTAGGTTCCACCTAGAACCTACTTGTCGGAACCGGTTCCTAAATTTTTGAGACATGAAAGTTACACTGCGTACTTTGAAACTTGGAATCTACCCTGTCATATGTTCCAGGGTCAGTTCCAGAGCCTATCAAAGTTCCACATGTATTATTAATTGAATAATTGCAATGAATCATCACATCTAATGACCACCACAGAAAAACATAAAGACTTGTTTTGGGTTCCACTCGAAGCCTACCGGTTAGAACCGGAACTGGTTCCCCATTTTTTGAAACTTGGAACCTACCATGCATTTCTTGGAACCGGACTAGTTCCAGTTCTACCCCGGTGCCATGCTCACCCCTAAATATGACAAAAGCTTAAATTTTGAATCTTGAAGCCAGGTACTTAAAAAGGATAATTATGACTTCAAGATTAATTGCAGTGGAGCCTTACAAAACACGAGTAGCCAGATTTTTTATGGGGATGTAACGTGCGATATAAAGATCTCATACAATAACTTCACATTCTTGATGATGGAAAGAACAGTCTCACTGCTGTCAACCTCTTTATTATAACGTTTCTGCATTTGGATAATCCAATGTACTCCTTTTGCGATTGTAAAGGAGTCAACAACATACCTTCGCTGCAGATTTTGACATCTACTTCTTGATAACTGGAAATAGTACATTAAAAATTTTAAGTGAGAGAGAAGCATTACGTTCAAGAAAACAGCAGTAAATGTATATACTGAAGTTCCTTGCTTGCATGGAAAGTGTTATTTCCGGATGCAGTGAGGCTTGCCAAATTTGGACAGAAGTTGCTATCAACAACACTACAGACACGGTCATCAGTACAGCCCCAGCTCCAGAAACCGAGCTGTGGCTTGCATTCGTAATGTAGGTTGTGATTCGTGAAGTGAATTGTACGTCCTTGACACCATTACCATGCGGTATACACAAGTAGATCCTTCTACACTTTTGTGCATATCCCAGTAAATGTTCCTCTCACGTTTTCAGAGATTTATAAGCACCATAAATTGCATTGCAACATGTAGTGTATATTGTAATTTGTCAAGTCCATGATTCTTTTATCATTTCAATGACATGATGTGATTAGTAAACTTGTTAAAAGGGTCCATTGTCACTTAGTGTACAATTTGATCTTTTTTAGAATTGGGTCTGTCATTAAATTTTTGACATGGAGGCATCTAGTAAACTCCATATTATGGTCCTATCTTGTAGTTGACTTTGAGGCATTTTTTGGTGGTTCTAACGAAAGAGTCCAATTTATGGTACAAGATGACAAAGCTCCCTCGCAACATGAAACTCAACCACATAATGCACCGGGGGACTTGTTCTCTGTCAATAAATCATAGAGCTTGTTCTCTGTTCATAAATCTGGACCCTGAAACAAATATGATTTTGCGTATTTAGTCTGATGGGGATGTTGGACTGGGATGTTGGACTAGGATATTGGAGCTTCTTCCCTGTTCAACTAATTGTGTATTCTGTCAGTTTAAGAGCAAATATGATTTTGGTGCTTTTGATTGGGTTTGGCAGTTTCGTTGTCGTAGCAACTTGGTGGTTTTGATGTTTGTATAGATGTGAGTGTGAGTCAGAGAAACAAAAGAAAAGTTATATAATGGCATTGGTTCAGGAGGGAAGGTACAGGTGCTTCATTCGTTTTATTCTCTGAGCGAAGAGGGCAAGAACTAAAGAGGGCATATATCGACATGACTGTAGCATCAGGATTGTGGAATATTTTAATCTAGCTTGTGGGTGAAGTGGACCTATCTGTGATGATAGATTGTGGAAGCATTAACTATGAAGGAAAGGGCGAATAAATTTTCTGGCTTTACTGAGGCTGGTGATGGAAGGTTAGTGATGATGAGTTATGGATTATAGTTTGTGTTGGTGGTGGCAGGGAGAGAGCGATGAGTAGGTAGAGGAAATCATTTGTTATTTTTACACAGCAGAAATGGATATGATGAGTGTTTTAGGTTCTTACGTTGAAACGACAGCTTCTTGAAGTGAATGATGCGAATGAGTCAGTTGTTTGAATGCTATAATTGATTGTGATGAGTAGTTGGTTCTGCATTCCCTGCCTATAGCTTTGTACAGAGGTTTGTTGTACAATCTTTCCCTGCCCTTCGTTTTTTAACAAAGTAACTAGTGGTAGCCCAAACTTAGCACGCATTCATCCAGCATCTAATTATATATGTGTTCTGTAGCAATCAAAGATCAAGGAAGCAGTCGGTCTACTGAGGCCTCAGTTTCAAGAGTTGGAAGCCATGGCAACAATGGACTTCACTGCACTGCCAGTCGTAGGATCAAGTTCCGTCACGCCAAGCTGAGGGAGTAGTTGCCCGGCCATAGACTCTTTTGTGAGATTCCAAAATAGACGGGAGGATCATTTTAGCTGTACAATTTTTGTTTCTTGGCCCTTGATGTAATCAGTGAATGTTAATCAATGAAATGTCAGTTTGCTGCAGAATCAATTTCTATTTGCAGTTAATGAGTGATGTTTGCTGTGTAACTTTGAGTTGATTTTAAGGATGCATATATGCTCCTTGAGATCGATGTGAAATATGGCCGGTGTTGCAGCTTAAGAATGGAAAAAACTTGAGCGTGGTTCGTGTGTTGGCTACAACTGAGCTTGAAAAAACTGCAACATTGGGTCATGATATTGCTGATAGTCACCGGTGTTTTCTGTGTAAAGATTGAGCAATATGGTTGATTGCCAAAATGCATCTTGGCACCTCAAAACGTGTCGAATTTTTTAATGCATTTTCATATTTGTCGAATTTGATCTTTTTTAGCCAGAAAAGAAATGTGATTTTCTTGCATTTATAAATCTGTTAATAAGATTGCCGTCATTTTTCCCAAAATTGCTTCTCAAAGCGCGCTGCTTTTGCATTTTCCTCGAAGCCTGTATCCTCTTAATTTGCATCCTTTGGTCTCAGTTCTCCCTTCCTGAGTTTCCACATGGAGACATTGTGGAGCTGCGTCTCATCCACCCTCCACCCCAACAAGCTCCCCACCTCCCTCCATCCACCCTCCTCCTCTCATCACCTTCACTTCATCTTCCACCGACCCCCCACCACCACAACTGCCCCTAATTTTCTCTCTTCTTCGTCCCTTCACTCTTCCTCACGCTCTAATTCCCTTTACAGCATTAGCGGCATCACCAGACAATCACACATTATCTCCTGCCGCGGTCCACTAGAAAAGCCGCGACTGGCTATGCCGCAGCTCTCATAGACACGGCTCAATGCAACCACTCCCTCGGACAAGTCGAGTCCAATGTCCACAAACTTTCCCTGTTGCTCCGCTCCGTGCAGATTGAAGAAATCTTTAGCAACCCTTTCGTGAGCCACGCCGATAAAGAAAAGATACTTCAATGAAATATCCAAGCGAAGGGGGGGTTTCACAGGCACCTGGTTGCTTTGTTGAAGATTTCATACGCAAAGACCATGTCAAAATGGTCGGTGAGATGTTGGAGGAATTCAGGAGGATCTATTGCGACATGATGAGTGGATCAGGAGCAGCGTTGTAAAAGGGTCGATGTCGCCAGTGTAACACGTCTGTTTCTTTTGCCATGTAATGGTATATGTTGACTAATTTGCGTGGGTTTGGCACTTCCCCTTCGCAACCTCGTATTCTGGTATTTGAAACGATTATGGCTGCACGCATTTGGGGGCAATTGCCTCATCAACTATCCAAGAATCAATCAAAATGGCACGCTTAATCACATTCTACAGCCTAGGTTTTATCATGAATTTGTCAAAAGCTGATGCTATTGATTCGAACGCGTGCGGTTAGCGACCCTCGTGTCTTCTTCTACTGTCCAAATTGATCATTTGCAGCCACGCCTGCTCGCGACCCCCGCTCGATTGAAATGTGGAGATGCAACCGCCACGGCCAACCCGGCGGCAGTGGCGCCGCCGTCGCCCGTTCCGTCCTGGCCAACATCCATTCGCTGCCCTCCGCCGAGCTCAGCAGCGCCTCCGCCTCCGCCCTCGATCTCGACTCCTACACGGTGACCCCACCCATCAGGCCCTGGCCGAAGCGCCTCTACCCGAAGCGCCTGGTCTCCATGATCACCCGCCAGCAGAACCTCGACCTCGCCCTCCAAATCTTCGATCATGCTGGCAAATACCACCCGGGCTTCTCCCACAACTACGACACCTATCTCTCCATCATCCAACGCCTCTCTCGCGCCCGCGCCTTCGAGCCCATGGAATCTCTTCTCTCTCGCCTCCGAGCCTCCCGCATCCCCTGTGGCGAGAACCTCTTCGTCTTCGTCATCCGCAGTTACGGCCTCGCGGGCAAGCCCAGATTGGCCCTCCGCACGTTCTTGGGCATCGACGGTTTCGGCGTCCAGCGTTCCGTCAGATCTTTGAACACTCTGCTCAACGCTCTGGTCCAAAACAAGCGCTTCGATCTGGTCCACACGATTTTCAAGAACTCCAAGACCAAATTCGGGGTCGTCCCCAACGTGTTCACCTGCAACATTATTCTCAAGGCGCTCTGCAGGAAGAACGATGTGGAGGGCGCGCTCAAGGTGTTAGACGAAATGCCCTCTATGGGTATGATTCCTAATGTGGTCACTTACACCACCATTCTGGGTGGGTATGTGTCTCGCGGAGATATGGTAGGTGCTAAGAGGGTGTTCTCCGAGATTCTGGACCGGGGGTGGCTGCCGGATGCCACTACCTACACCATTTTGATGGATGGGTATTGTAAGTTGGGGAGGTTGGTCGATGCCATTAAGGTTATGGATGATATGGAAGAAAATGGAGTTGAGCCCAACGATGTGACTTATGGGGTTATGATCGAAGCCTATTGCAAGGAGAAGAAGTCCGGCGAAGCGCGCAACTTGCTCGAGGATATGCTCGAGAAGAAGTATGTGCCGAGCTCGGTGCTTTGCTGTAGAGTAGTCGATGTTTTGTGTGAACAAGGGAAGGTCGACGATGCCGGTGAACTATGGAAGAGGCTTTTGCACAAGAACTGTATGCCAGATAATGTCATATCGAGCACGCTTATATATTGGCTCTGTAAGGAAGGGAAGATTTGGGAGGCCAAGAAGCTCTTTGACGAATTTGAGAAAGGATCTATTCCCAGTGTGTTGACATATAACACACTTATTGCCGGAATGTGTGAGAGAGGCGAGCTGTGCGAGGCAGGGAAACTCTGGGATGACATGGTGGAGAAAGGGCATGTTCCAAATGCTTTTTCGTACAACATGTTAATCAAAGGGTTCTGTGAGTTGGGTAATGTGGACGAAGGCGTAAGAGTTTTCGAGGAGATGGTGGAGAAAAATTGCATGCCGAATCAATCCACTTACCATATACTGATCGAGAGTCTCTATAATATCGGAAGAGAAGAAGAAATCTCCAGGATTCTGTCGACCGCCATTTCTTGTCAGGCACTTGATCGTGATTCTTGGGAGTTTTTGGTAGCAAAGTGTATCGGTAATTTGGACAAGGCAGAAGGGCATCTTGAGAGACTGATGTCGGAGATTTCTACTTTTTGATATCAGTCAATACAGATCGATATCAAGAATTTGGGTACCAGGATTCACGTCTCAACTGTCCGACGTCGTTGCTTCCTTATGCAATGTACGCTATAGACATGCCAAAGTTTCTAGTATATATAACTCTATAGAATTTGAACTGATGATTGCAGCTTGTCTTCGTGCAGGAGAAAACCATGATGCTAAGGAGAAGAAAATTAAGGTGTGATTGCTCAAGCTGCTTGCTTCCAGTTACTGCGTTGCAACTGGGACACATGGACAGGACCTGGGTTAAGCTTTGTAGGACTCTATAGACTACCCAGCTTGCAGAGTGATTTCATTGTAATTCAGAAATAGAGGTTCCCAGTTGGGGTTCTTGGGCTGCATATTTGGAGTGATTGCCCGGACTTGCCATGGTGCCTTACTCTTTGACTGATGAAGACATTGTGAAGTGGTTGCCTCAAATTTATGGCGGCAGGAATCATATGCTCGCTCACTCATAAAGAGACTTACATTAGTCTTCTCACCTTTGATAGATGTAAATGTTCGTAAGAAAACACACCTGATTTATTTAGATCGAGTTTTTTGTTTCGGCGATTGTCGTGTCTGCACGGTGAGAGGATAGCAGTTTTGTTATTTGCGACTAAAGCAATTTCTTGGTACAAAATTATCAAAGCGAACACTATGTTACATCCAGGATTGATCTTGTCCAAAGTAAAACCATGGGTGCACGCATTCCTTTCGATCGCTGAACAAGATATAGGGTATAAAATAATTTTCCACGAATTCCCTAACCCTGATTGTGCGCTGCGGAGCTTGTGATTAGCTATGTAGCTGTTCCACAAGTTCCCATGGTCTCTCTTGGGTGATTGTATTAACGAACTCCTATGAACCGATTGAGACAAATCCATGCCTACACGCTCCGGAACGGCATAGACAACACCAAGCTTCTCATCGTCGATCTCCTTGAGATCCCAAACATCTCCTACGCCCACCGCCTCTTGGACCACACTCCCAACCCAACTCTCTTCCTCTTCAACAAGGTCATCCAGGCCTACTCCTCTCTCCGCCAACCCCTCCCATGCCTCCGCCTCTACTCCCGAATGTGCCTCCGCGGCTGTCCTCCCAACCAGCACTCTTTCACTTTCCTCTTCGCCGCCTCCGCTTCCCTTTCCTCCCCTCTCCCTGGCATGATGCTCCATACCCATTTCCTCAGGTCCGGTTTCGACTTCGATGTCTTCGCACTGACGGCTTTGATCGACATGTATGCTAAGCTCGGCGAGCTGGGATCAGCTCGCCAGGTGTTCGACGAAACGCCCATAAGAGATACGCCCATCTGGAACTCCATCCTTTCCGGCTACGCAAGACGTGGGTACATGGTGGAAGCTTTGCAGTTGTTCAGAGCGATGCCCTGTAAGAATGTCATCTCGTGGACGTCCATCATATCGGGTTACTCCCAAAACGGGCACAGTGCGGATGCCCTGAAGATGTTTCTGGAGATGGAAGAGGGAGGCTTTAGACCGAATGAAGTTACCGTAGCTAGTGTTCTCCCTGCTTGCGCGAATCTTGGCGCTCTGGAGATTGGGGAAAGGATCGAAACATATGCGAGGGGAAATGGGTTTTTGAAGAACATGTATGTATGTAATGCTTTATTGGAAATGTACGCGAAATGCGGTAAAATTGATGCTGCGAGGCGGGTGTTCGATGAGATTGGAAGCAGAAGGGGCTTGTGCTCCTGGAATACCATGATCACTGGCTTGGCTTCCCACGGAAAGTGCAATGAGGTTCTTGAGCTCTATGACCAGATGCTGGTAAGTTGCCCTCCGCACTATTTTGTTCTGTTTTCATGAGGGGTATTGAGGTCCGGACTTCCTGTTAATACGTTTGCTGTCCCCGAATTTATTGTGGCACTAGAGTGAAGGAACCATTCCAGATGACATCACATTTGTGGGACTTCTCTTGGCATGCACCCATGGAGGCTTGGTCGCAGAAGGCAGACGGCTGTTTAAATCGATGGGAAGCGATCATGGGATTTCTCCGAAACTGGAGCACTACGGTTGCATGGTTGATCTTCTAGGTCGTGCTGGCAAGTTGCAAGAAGCTCGTGATCTTATCCGAAGTATGCCTATGAAGCCGGATTCTGTGATATGGGGTGCTCTTTTAGGAGCCTGCAGTTTCTATGGCAACGTTGAATTTGCCGAGGAGGCAGCAGAGTCCCTCATCGAGCTCGAGCCATGGAACCCAGGAAATTATGTCATCCTATCTAACATATATGCATCGGTAGGCCGATGGGATGGAGTCTCAAAGTTAAGGAAGATGATGAAGGGTGAAAATATAACGAAGGCAGCCGGATATAGTATCATTCAAGAGGGAGGAGAAATCCACAAGTTTATAGTCGAAGATAAGTCGCATGCAAAATCGGGTGAAATTTATGCTATGTTGCGGGGTATTTCAGCTGCAATGAAGATTCGAAAACAGGCCACAGTTCTTGAATTCGAACTTGTAGGGTTCTGATTGATGTTGTTCTTTGGGGGTCTTGTCTTTTGAAAATGACACTCTTCAAATGTAACTATTCCCGTGTAATGCTGCCCAAAGTACAATTCTATAATTCTTTTTGTTCTTTTTTTTTTGGCAAGCGCCCCAAGTTACGCAGTTGACATCTTTTGTCCACCTTAACGTAGAGTGCAATTGTCGACCTCCATGATGGTGCTCAATGCATTCAACATGAAATTCTCAAAGCCACTGATGGAAGTGGGACGCGGCAACAAAATAGTGGGTAACAAACATTTCCAGATTCTTCATCTCTTATTCGTTAGCGGACAGATTGATCTCTTTTCAGTTTTGCTGTTGTACGAAATCAATGAATCTTAATTCACACAAGAACTGTTCATAAAGGCTCCCAAATGAGTTAGAACAATTGTTGTTTCTTTCGTCACACTTTCTAGTGAGCTGGATTATGCACTCTTCACTTTTGTTCTCCATCTTCGACTCCTTCCTACTAACTTAAGAACCTCATCAATAAGGACTACTGGTGCAGAAACCAATATGACCAGCAACCACTCGCTCAAACTCAAAGGAACAATTCCAAACACATCTGCGAGGAGTGGAACATAGAGAATAAGACAGTGAAGCCCAAAGGAGATCGACATGGCCATCAAAAGCCAAGGGTTTTTCCAAGGAGGCATTGTGAGCAAGCTGTTGTCTTCCGACAAGGCGTTCAGGGAATTGAACATCTCAATTGCCACCAAGACAGAGAGTGATAGAGTCATGGCTTTCACTTTACCAACCGTGAAGTAGTCACAAGGATTGACGAAGGCAATCGTCTGTCCCCCACTCACCGTGAAAGGAGTCACGGTGAAATTTGACCATGAGGAGCACTCTCCCCAGTTGCGAAGCTGAGAAAGTTCAATTAGTGTATGGCCATCACTGACAAGATTGATACCCAGAAAAGATGGCTGTGTATACCACAGGATGAAGATGCCAACAGTTGCTATGCCCACATACGTGCCAATCACCTGTAAAGATTTTAAGCATAAAGTAATATTACTTTTCACCTTCCACACGCAGTGGTGGATCACTTCTAATTTCCAATATTGCTAAGTGCCATAGCAATTAAATAGAGGATTGGATTGGCCGGTTTTGTGGATCGTCGACAATTGCAATTACAGTAAAAATATAGTGCATCGACTCGTGAAAACTGAAAGTAACAGTACATGAACTAAGATGCAAATCAGTTGGACGAATATAGATGCGACGGTAGGTCAAAGAGTATTGAACAGTACTGACCAAGTAGCGTAAGAAAACCCAAGACGTGATCAATGCATCATCACTTTTGCGGGGTGGCTTCCGCATGATATCAACATCAGCAGGGTTAAAACCAAGAGCTGTAGCAGGCGGCCCATCGGTAACCAAATTTACCCATAGAAGCTGCACAGGTATCATACATTCTGGTATACCCAATGCAGCAGTCAAGAAAATGGAAATTACCTCACCGACATTTGACGAAATCATATAACTGCACATTGAAGAACAAGTGAGACCTTCATTTTCTAACCATATACCAGAAGAAATGTGGACTACACGTCTAATAGCAAGATACTCACCGAATAAAAGCCTTCATGTTATTGTAGATAGAGCGACCTTCTGCCACAGCCGATACTATGGTACTAAAATTATCATCCGCCAAAATCATATCTGAAGCTTCTTTTGCCACCTGTAAGTCCACATGCAGGATTACTTATGCCATCTTCTAATTTGCTTGAAAACAAACATTTCATTAGCCTGGGGTATTGGTGGACTACAAGGAAAACACAAGGATACTGACATTTCAGAGAAATAAGCGACTGTTGTTCCTAGAGCACCCTCCAAAAGGAATTTTTTTTAAAAAGGGCATAGGCAAATAATTAGGCAAATTTAAAACCTTCTGAGCTGACCTCTGTTCCTGTTATGCCCATGGCGATACCAATGTCAGCAAGTTTAAGTGCGGGTGCATCATTCACACCATCACCAGTCATTGCAACAATATGCCCCATCTCCTTCAGCATTCTTACAATTTCTTGCTTATGCCTAGGTTCCGCTCGAGAAAAAACAATTCCTCCAGGTCTTTTCAGAATTTCATTTTGCTTCGAAGGAGAAAGATTCATGAACTCTTTACCCGTGAAACTTCTGCCCCTCAGATCATCATTTTCAGAGAGCAATCTAATTTCCCGGCAAATGGCCTCAGCTGTAGACTTGTTATCGCCAGTTATCACCATGACCTTAATGCCTGCTCTTCGACAATCCTCAATAGCCTTGTCTATTTCATCACGTGGAGGATCCTGTTGGATGAGATTGTGAGTCAACAATCATAAAATTATTGCAATTGTAACATCTAGAGGTGATGTTGACCAAGTAAGATGTGATGCTTACTCGTAATCCAACAACTCCTACAAAAACTAAGTCACTTTCAACAAAGGAGTAGAAGGTGGGGTCCAGCAACTTCCCATGGGCTGGATGGCTATCATTGTTGTAGTCCGAAAATTCTCCGAGGTCATCCTTATATGCCAATCCCAAGCATCGCAGCCCCTTTGAAGACATCTCCATAAGTTTTGAAAGCAGTAGTTCCTTACAAGGTTCATCAATTGGAACAAGAGATCCATCTGCCAGTTGTACGTGCGAACTACGATCCAGTAAGCTCTCCACGGCTCCCTGCATGTAACACGACAAATAATTCAGGAGCAACACTAGACGAATACAGACAAGTACTTGAAAAGCTAACCCGAGATGAATTTCCTTTCAGATAAAAACTTGGCAGTGCATCAAAAAAAGAATACTGCACCAATTCATCACAAGCTAGAGATTGGATGTAAGAGTCCTCATGATATTGCTTCAAAGAGTGAAATAAAAACCATGAGTTCCACTATATCGATATTTTGGCTCCTTGCTTAAAACAAGGACTTTAAAAGAATTCCATGCGGGTGACAGCATCATATAAATATACTACCTCAAAGCATGGTTAACAGACACTGCGGTACATATTAAATCTGAAATTGATTTGTACTTAGGAACAAGATAAAAAGAAGCACGACTTTACCTATCAATTTGCCAAATTCTGTTTACTTTGACAAAGGAATATTAGAAATATGAAATCATGATAACCATTCTTCTACAGTAGTTGATCAAACGGAGAAGCAATGGTTTTTCTAACTACTCTGGCGGACATTCACTAAGGTATCCGAGTGAGTCAATCTTCTGGGAACACAAAAGCCACCAAGTATTTCTACATGTTTGAATTTGACATCTGGTCAACTTTACTCGCAAACATAAAGAAAGATGCATCCCGTATATTAGAAACTAAATGACACTGTTCTGTATTCACCTTTACAAGAAGGCGATTACGCCCTGTTGGCTCCCGGGCAATGACACTCATTGATTTCCGAATGCGATCAAACTCCAAAGTGGCAACTCGTCTTGATCTTTTGTTCCACCAATCACAACAGCCTATATTGAACCAGACTCGTGAGATATACAGTAGAGTATGTATGCCTTCACAATTGTATACTAAGCAAGAAACAGATCAATCCTCACCTAAATTCACTGATCTGCTATCAATCAAGTAGTTCGCAGCGAGCCTCGCATAACGGATTTTATTCCTGATCGTAGCATCTGGAACTCCCATCTTTTCAACTAAAACCTTGAGAGCAGCCTCAGTTGGCAATCCTGTGGCTCGGAAAAGGCGACCTTCACTATATATCCCAGAGTCATTACAAACTGCACAGATTTCTGCGACAGCTTGTAAGTTAGCATCCATATTGTAGCAGTTCCAATCAACAATACCGCCATCTTTCGGATCATAGGTCGTGCCTTCTACATAGAAAATCCGTGACGCAGTGGTCTTCCCACCCAAAGTGAAAAATTCACTAACAGACATCTGATTTGTGGTTAAAGTTCCTGTTTTATCAGAGCAAATCACAGTTGTGCATCCTAAAGTTTCTACACTAGGGAGCTTCCGCACTATCGCGTTCTTTTGTGCCATCTTCCTGGTTCCTAAAGCTAAACTAGTCGTAATAACTGCAGGGAGACCTTCTGGAATTGCAGCAACAGCAAGAGCAACTGCAATTTCAAAATAGTAGGTGCACTTCTGGAATGAGAATTGCACATTTGCAGGCCACCCATCCACAACCTCCCATGAGAGGAAGTTTTTGTAGTTTGTAATCCATACAACAAGACAAACAAGCCCAATCGCAGTGGTAAGCCTGCCCCCAAATTCATCTAGCTTCTTTCTCAAGGGAGTGTCAGTCTCTTCTAGAGAAGCCTCGTGTATTTGCTTTTGAATTTTCCCAAGCTCAGTGATCATTCCAGTGCTCACAACAACACACATGCAGCTCCCATTGACAACAACAGTACCGGCAAAAACCATATTTTCCTTTGCTTGCAACTCACAGTCGACCATAACAACAGGACCAGTTCCTTTCAGAACAGGTATTGCCTCACCAGTCAATGAGCTCTGCTCAACTCTGAATGTCAATGTCTTCAGAGAAATGACTCTCATATCGGCCGGGACCTTGTCACCAACCCTTAATTCCACTATGTCCCCTGGAACAAGCTCCCTCGCGGGCATATCAGGGACCAAGTACCCATCCCTCAGAACTTTTCCAGATTCACATTGCATCTCCTTGAGGGCATGAAGTGCCTTTTCAGCATTAGTTTCTTGCCACACGCCAACAATGGCGTTAAGCACCAGAATCAACATAATCACAAAGGGTTCAACATATGCCTCAAAACCAGAATCAACCGACTCACTTCCATGCATATAGGCTAAGATGAACGAAATAAATGCCGCACCCAAAAGTATCTTAACAAGGATATCGTCGAATTGATATAGGACGAGCCGCCATAAAGGCTTTCCCTTCTCTTTGGAGAGTTCATTCCAGCCATACCTCTCGCGCAGCTTCTCAACCTCATAAGTGCTTAGACCTTTGTCCGGTTTCACTTTGTATTCCCTTAGGCACTGCTCTACTGACCATGACCATGCTGGAAATGGCATTTCCTCCATTTAAAATTCGATATGAAGTCGAGAGCCTCACCGGGAGTATGAAGTTCAGATGAAGTTACCACACATACATGCAAGCACCCTGTAACCACAGAATGAACTTACGGTGTTAACATGAACATTCTAAAAGCAAGAGAGGGCACAACAGGTATTTCTCTACTTATTGGAGAGAAGGTATTATTGTCAAGCCATGCCTCAAGAAACTGGCTGTTTCTTCTTAAATTGCAACCGCCATATAGTTCTCTACGCCGACTACCAAATACCAGTGACACAAATTGATACACACCGGATCTACTAGAACATGCAGAAACGAAGAAATCTTGTATAAGAGACTTAAACTGAGTGTATAAGTCCCTACCAAAACAAGGAGCGAGACCACCAGGCCCGAACGAAAACAACAGAGTAGAGAAGTACAAAACCTCAAAACACACTCGAGCAGTGTCAGAGCCAGGCCGTTTAGAGAAACTTACCAAAGCCAGAGCACCCACCACGAACTCAGCGTCCCAAGAGGAGAGGGAAGCTGCTTAAAAGCACCGAAAAAGGCGACGCATGAAGCACCGTGGAAGGTGGGGATTAGAGAGAGCTTTCCAGGCAAGTTGAACGAGAGAGAAATCAGGCTTGGAGACAACGCTAAGCGCAAAAGAGAAAAATTCTCGGGTCCTCTCTGTTTATTATCTCCAAGAAACCAGACGACTGAGATGCGTCGCAAAATTTGAACTTGCGACTGGGCTTCGTCCGCTTTTGCTCGGCGGAATCAAAGAAGAACGAAAGCGCTGGGAGGAGGAATTTCCTCTCGTTCTTTTTGAACGAGAACAATTCCCACGACGCTAAACAGTTAAAAAAAGGAAGGATTTTGAACATGGCTCGCCGTTACGAGAATGCCCTCCAATCTCGGGTCATTTACAAAACTGGATTTTTGAGTCCCCGCAAGGTTTGACTTCCGGTAGGGCCGTACGAGTGTTCTGATGCCGCAACAACGGGACTAATCAGCGTTACGTTCATTACCAGGTTCGAGGTTTCGCTTGCAGGCCATTACATTACCCAATAGTCAATACCCACGACTGAAAACATGTTACCATCGGATCCTTCGGAAATCGAAACTGCTGGAGACGGTACGAGGAGACCACACGAGTTCGAACGTTTCAACGAAGAAAGATACGAATTAGGAGTACCAGAGGCCTCCTAAGTTTGCTCGGTATCTTTAAAACCATCCCAAAGATTGACTTAACTGACCCTCCTTTCATGCTTTTATCGACTAGCGTTCGGGTGATAAACAATATTCGTCGACTCGACTCGACTCTTGCTACTATTTGGCTCGACATGCATGATGTAACGTACCATTGCTCAACTCGATCGATGTTCTTGGCATGAGTTTTAGCTTTTTCTTCTTTTTTGGCTAGGGTGAGCAGCCGTATTAACTATTTACGCAACATGCGATTTGGTTTCGTCTCCCGAATATCAATAGAATCACCGGTCGCCCGATGAACTAAAAGACCCTTTAACTCTACTCGTTGCATGTGCATGTGCGGAGTATTAAGCTAGGAGAGGAAGTTAGATCCGCGAATATGAAAAGGAGGGGTCGTTGTCGCTAGATCCAAGCTCTACTTGTTCTATGCACTAAAGACCATTACACTACATGTTGTGTGTACATGTGCTGAAGTACTAAACTTGAAGATGAAGCTGATTCGGGAATATGAAAAGGGGGGGAAGGGGGGGTTGTTGTGGCTGGATCCAACTCCAATATAATCATTGCATCTTCAGCAGAAAAAGGGATTTATAAAATGCAACCATGATACCAAAATTCAAATTAATAAAAAAAAAAGGGTAGTGACAGAGGACAGATATGGACCTTTAATGCCTTCTTTCATGTTAAGTTACTTTGCTTCATCTGTTGAGTTGGCAGCGTGCGCGTCACTATATATAATATACAAAAGAATTCTCTTCTGTGGGTTTTATCTTTATATGACTTGAAGACTCAAATTCCACGAAGCTTCTTAGTGCCCACGCCCTCATTCCCCACACATCATGTCTCGTCGTCTTTTCCGTCATTTGATTGCGCGTGTCGGTTTTCTGAAGAATATACTTTCTGCTCTGCTTCTTCTTATTTCTGACGTCTGAACCGGAGCCCATTTTCGTAACTCTATTTACAAATAAAGAACCCAGTTGAAAAAGAGGGAAGGTGAGCTTGCTCTTGTTAGAATATATCTCGAGTTTGAACTTGAGAGGGAAGGTGAACTTGCTGTTGTTAGAATATATCTTGAGTTTGAACCTGATAAATTAAACCTGATTCAACTTGAATTGGATTGACCGAAACTCACTGGAATTTTATTTCCTTATTCTATACGTACGGTGGCCATCTTTGACGGTTTGTTGCAATCCTTCAAGCAGTGGAACTATGAGCATGTATATTTGCGGGTTGCTCTTTTAGACGATTAGAGAGGGAGAATTATTGAAGCGCCGTTTCGTCGAGTGCTTGTGGATTATCTCCGTGGGTTTGTTCGTGGAATTACACTAAGAGTTCAAGTGTTTATAACGATTGAATTTTGTGGTAAGATTTGTAATTAATTCCTTCGCGATATTGAAAGATTATTTTATGATGAATTGTGAGGCTAAATACTGCATGAGTTATTTGGTGTGATTAAGACTTAGGACATACCGAGAGTGTTTGAGCGATTCGATTGTGGTTGTAATCTCCGCTGTATTACTTGATCTATAATGAAATTCCGCGCTGCTCTTCCCGTGCACGTAGATCACTACGATCGAATTACGTAAATCTGATATCCAATTTATTTTCTTATTCTATCAATTTTATCGTTCGATCGCTTGGCTTTCGCAATATAACTGTGTCGGTGGATGGGGCCATAGTAGAGGTTGGTTGGCGGATGAAGTTGTCTGTGACTGGGAGCCTCCTGTTGATGGACTCGTTGCATGTCTTTGCCTCCAAGGTAACTAGATTGCTTTCAAAGTCCCGTAGTGCCTGGGAGGTCAGCAGGAAGTCATCATCAAACTCCCGACTTTTCCATTCCGGAGCTCAATTAGAATAGACACATTGGCAGGCCTGCAATGGCTCAAATGTGGGCCCTTTCTGTCTTTTCCTAGTCAAAGGATTAGGTGGGTAGGAGCCACGGCAGGTATGAGATTCAAAACAATCTCAGAAAACCAGAAGAGGGAATGAGAGAAAAAAAGGGGGAACGATGATTGCCGATTTAGGAATGACTTCCGACTCGAAGCAACGAGGGGGACCTCCCTAGTCTGAGGAACTTGACTTTTGTTATGCCGCGCGAGGTTTCTTACGCTCATGGAGAGAACTGTCCCCTTGACTTGACCGAAACAGAAAAATGCTTCCAGGATCAGCTTCCTCATTTTTTTTCTCTTGAGCTGACAATGGATGTCGAGAGCAATTTCATGGTATCGAGAAGCGAAAATGGCGAAGGAAACCTTTTCGAGGACATTTACTATCATTCACAAGCCCCATACACAAAAATTAGCAAAAGTTAAAAAAGCTCGATACACAAAAATAGTTGAGTCTTCTCGGTTTGGTTGTAATTTGCATTTTACTTAAACTTTGTTCTCATTTGTGTTTCGGGAGGCCTAAGATTTATTTTACTGATGATCAAATGATGAGTTTGAGTATAAGATAGAAAATTAGAGACTATGACTACATTTGTTTCAAGGAAATGTTACGTTGGAAAACGTTTTCCTCATTTTTCAGCGTTTGAATCGCCTAGGAAAACGAGTCATTGGAAAATCTTTTTCATTAGTAATGGAAAACTAATATTTAGATTTAGTAAAGTTGATTTTATATTTTAAAGATCAGAAATCATTTTTCAAAGCACAACTATATATCTATACTTGAACCAAAGACTTCGATGCTTGGGCATGAAAACCCTAATGCCAGTGTCCAAAGTCTTAGTGATCAAGCCCAGATCCATAGAGGCTAGGCCTAGGACTCCAGTGTGTATGCTAGGGTCCTCGGTGACCATGCTCGGATCCTCAATCCCGAGTAGAGATTGGATCCACAAAGGTTACATGAATGTTTGTAGAGCCTGGTGCTCGTGCTTGAGTTTCCGTTAGTCGTGCTTGGGTACTCAACTCCTATACCCAAGTCACCAACGCTTAAGCTTGGATCCATCGAGATGGGGCCTAGGTCCACAAAGGCTAAGCGCATGACCCCGGTGTCCATGCTCAAGTCTTTAGCAGCCATGCCCAAGTAGCCCACTTCCCTACCCAAGTCACTAGCGCCAAACTTGGGTCCACAAAGGCCAAGCCTAGGTCCCTAGTGGCATGCCTGAATACCTAGCTTGACACCCAAGTCACCAATGGTGGGGCCCAATTCCTCAATAGCCAAGCCCAAGATCGTGGCACCCATTCATAGGTCCCCCACGACTAGGCCCAGGAACTTGGTGGTGTGCTCGGGTATTCGGCTCCCATGCCCATGTCGTTGGCACCTGGGCCCGAGATCATAATGCTCCTATCCAAGTCCCTATGGTCAAGCCCGAGTGTTGGGCTCCCATGCCGAAGTCACCAGCGCCCCAACTTGGGTCCAGATAGGCCAAGTACTGGGTCCCCAGGGCAAACTCACTAGTGCCCCGTTTTCTTGAGGAGAGCTCAGAAAACCCGGTACCCATGCCAGAGTTCCCGCTGGCCATGCTTGGATATCAAACTCTTGTGTCCAAATTAGGGCCCGAGTCTCAAAAGACTAGGCTTGAGTCCTCGGTGCACATACCTAAGTATCTACCATGGCCTTGCCTGGATACCCAGCTCCTGTGCCCAAGTCATTGAAGTTAGGCTCTGGTTCCTTAGTAGTCCGACATGGGTTCTTCGAGGTTGGGCCCTAGATCTCGATGCTTGTTCCCTAGTCCCCCATACTTGTATTTGGGTACCTGACTCTCACACCCAAGTTATTGCTGCCTAGGCCCAGGTCCATTAAGGTTAAGCACGAGTCTCCAGCGTCGGTGCTTGGGTTCCAAGTGGCTATCTCGACTCTTGCAATCAAGACACTGGCGGCTAACTATTCATTCCATCACACGAATAGAGCATGTTTCTTTATGAAAATAAAATGAAGTTTTCCTTTTCAAAAAACGGAAAAATATAATTTCCAATTAACTTTTAGATTTTAATCAAAGATCACCGAAGATTAATATTTTAATAATATTTTTTTAAGCCATGTTAAATTTTCCGCAAAATAAGCAAAGACAATGGAAGTGGCCAAAAGCCATCACAAGATCATCTTCCTCCATCGGAACACGAAGAAAGAATGAAGGTGGGGTCGGGCTTTGCTGCAAAACATGGGCCAGTCGGGCTTAGTTCATGGGCCCCCAATTCAGAAGGGGGCCCAATTTAGGACGAAGAAATAATAATCTAACGGATGAAATCCCGCCACGCTAGAGCTCTGCTCCCAGAATACTTGTGTTGTGGCGCCTCCATTCAGTTCACGCCTGAACTCCTCCGCTCTCTTCCTCCTCGTCCCCCTCCTCCACCGCGGATCGTTCTTCTGCTCCTCCAGAAGTTTCTCCGCGAGCCAGGATCGACCCAAACTCAAGCCCTACTTCCAAGTCCAAGGTACTCCGCAATTTTGTCTTGTAGATCACAACCTCTGCTTCTCCATCCAAGCTTTGATGATGCTGGCGAGCTCAGTTGTTACTTGTATAGCTGTCCTGACTGGATGTCCGTTCATCCTTACAAATTCGCTGCGTTATCATCTGATTCGTTGGCGAATATGACGGTAGCATTCGCTTTTTGTTTCTCTGACTCGAAAACTACCGGTAGGTACCAGCTATGATCACCGGAGCGGAGGCGGCAAGTTGTTTTAAAGCATTTTTTTCCATTCGCTCTTTTGCTATCCGATTCAGTTTCCTCCTCTTTCTCCTCAATTTCATGTTCCAGGGCGATTCGGTTTGCAAACCAGCGAGGATGAGGCCGGTCTTTGTGGGCAACTTTGAGTACGATGCCCGCCAGTATGAGCTGGAGCGTCTCTTCTCCAAGTATGGGAGGGTTGAGCGTGTCGACATGAAATCTGGTACATCAATTATTTGATTCTGTCCTAAACAAACGTCACCTTATCGCCTGTATATACTTGCAAAATTTGTTTTTCACGCGTTGTAATCCTCTGATGATGGTAAAGTCTGAACCTTTTTGGGGAGCTTGTGATTATGAGCTGACGTGGAACGAATCGGGTTTACCCATTTGTTAGCCCTCCACGTTTTTTTGCGCCTGATGCCGTCTTTGCTATCTTTCCTTAGTCGCAAATTTTCTCGAGGGATACCGTTTATGATTCCTTTCTATGACTCAATTTGATAGGTTTCATGAGTTTGGCTGTGCATAGTAATCTAGGAATTATTTGCTTCCCCTGTCCGCCTTTCCGATTCCGTGTTCTTCTTATTCATGATAACTAGTTTTCGTTATGGCCTTGCTACATGCAATTTTCCATATATTCTATGCGCGTGTGGTGGTGACGATTCACCTCGTCCCTGCTTAAACAAGCTGTGGAAGCCACTGAACATTAACCAACTTGATATCTATTATCAATTTAGATTATATGCCAACCGGTTTACTGCTGGATGCACAACTTATCGGGTCAATTTTATTAGGTGCTACCTTAATTTTGATGTTAGGTTCAGAAAAAGAATGTCTTTGTCTGGTAGGGCAAAAAAAATCCAGTTTTCATGTCCCAAACTGTTAGAAAGTAGAAACTGGTACTTGGCGCTCTGTTGTTTTGGGCGTCTATCTAAGTGGGCTGCATGTCTGGTCGGTGCTGCGATTTAAGTCAAAACGGAAGGATGACCTCTATTTCTTGGAAACTTCTGTTTCTGATAATTGAACACAATCTCTGGTAATTGAACCCCAATATAGTGCATTTAACATGCATATTACAATATCACATTTTTCAAGTACTCGGACAGCTTGCGAACTAAAATAATGACAATATGAACCTGCGGGATAAGAATGCGGCAGCAGCCACGAATCTGCATTCTATTCAGATAAGACCTCAATGTTTTAAGTGTTTCTTTTGACGCAGGAAATCTCTACCAGTGGAAAATGAGCTGAGCTTCTGTCTGACTCACAATTCTATCATCAAAATTTCTTTTGGAAAGTAAACCTATTATGCTTCCTTTATCTTCTGCCACGCATGGGTTCAACATTCTGAATTTCTAGCAGTATCCTTCACTCCCCCACGTTGCTGCTAAGAGCTGCCAATAGAAGGAATGGTCATGGTGGGATCAGAAATATTTGCCACATGTACAGATAATAGGAGGATGACTGTGAATGAATCTTGCCAATCATGCCATTCCCTCCACTTCCGCAAGTTGTGCTCTCTGACTGCTGAAGTATGCCTACAAATGACATCTCAGACCCGAGAATTTGGACTGACGTCTTTAGTATGCCTCAGTTATAAGGATTTAGTTCATCTTGCAAGACCTCTACATCCTACTGTGTCTTCGGTCGCCAGTTTTGCGCAGGAATCATGTATTTTTAGTTTAAACTGGGTGAAGAAACAAAAGAATTGGCTGATCTTCTGGTGACTTAGCTGGATGATGACAATGATAGCAATTCTACTACTCCCGTTGAATTCTGCCATACCTTTGCAGGCTTTGCATTTGTCCATTTCGAGGATGAGCGTGATGCTGAAGATGCTATCCATGGCCTCGATAATGTCCCATTTGGTTATGATAAACGCAGATTGTCTGTTGAGTGGGCTAAGGTAGGCACTTTCCTGGTCTGTTCATATCTATTTCTTCCTTGTAGTGTCTCATTTTCCCCATGGGTGGTGCAACTGTCCTCACGTGCCTGCTTTGAATTGGCATGGATACTATCGGTTCTCAATACAATGGGATGTATTCTTGGTTCCAGGGTGAACGTGGACGGTACAGAGATAGTACTAGGTCAATGCCGAACCAGAGGCCCACTAGGACGCTGTTTGTTATAAACTTTGATCCCCTTTGCACAAAGGCTCGTGATATAGAGAGACACTTTGAGCCCTATGGGAGAATACTTAATGTTCGAATCCGGCGTAATTTTGCATTTGTGCAGTTTGAGACACAAGATGATGCTACAAGAGCTCTTGAATGCACTCACATGAGGTAGTATGCCGTTACATCAGGACAGCTTTAGCCTCTGTTACTTTCTTTTTCGTCTCGATGGTATCTGGCCTGACATATTTGGATGCACTTCTGGTGTTCAGCAAGATGTTAGATAGGGTGGTATCCGTTGAATATGCTTTGAGAGATGATGATGAGCGGGATGACATCAGAGGAAGTTATGGTTGGCATGGGAGTAGTCCTTATGGGCGGTCACTGAGCCCTGCATATCGTTGTCGCCCTAGCCATGAATATGGTTGTGCTCGCAGCCTGGTTATGACCGATACAGTGGCCTACCATATGGAAGTCCTGTTTATGATAGAAACAGGACTTCAGAGTACGGAAGATATCGCAGGTAGAAGTTATATTTAGAGATCTGCACATGATGTTATTTGATGTGGCTTCCTCCATGCAATCTCTCCGTTAAGACCATTTTCTTTCATGTTCTTGTTCAAACAGCTGCACACCCATTCGAAGATAAAGAACTTGGTGGCTTTTCTGCGAGGATCAGGATCTAGCTTTTCGACCAGGCTTTGCAATGTTGGCTTGTACAAGAGATGCTCTCTCTCTCTCTCTCTCTCTCTCTGTGCATATGTGCACTCTGAAAGTATACCTGGTTATTGATAGCTGTAGTTATCTTTTCTCGTTTCCTGGTTACCATGGATATAGTTGCCAGTTACAGCACAGATATCCTATATCTCTTTGCCCGACTGATCGATTTTATTGATTTGCTTCAACTTGGACGTTTTGGCACATTATTTCATAGCGTGTTAGCATAGATATATAGGTGTCAGTTATAGCATAGGTATCCCATTTCTCTTTGCCCTGACTGATGGATTTTGTCGATTTGCTTCAACTGATAGAGGTTCTAGCACAATTTTTCATAGTGTGTTGGAGAGACGTAGCTATTGGCCTGTTAAAGCATTCAGACTGCTCTTATCCTCTCCTCGTCGCTAAAAACATTCAAACTGCCATCTCAGAAGCTATAGAATCACTCAGTGGAATGGAGATACCAAGTCCAAATCAATTTCAGCAAGTACATTTTAAACTTGCATTTCACGAAACAATACCACGCTTAGGAGCAGCATGAGCGAAAGTCACAGCCTCTATGGTGAGAGACCTTGGAGGTTTCATGGTTTCATGGCCGGGCTTTAGCAAGTAGCAACCCAGCCACTGCTTTAGTTGTAGTTTAACTTAGTTCTTTGCAAAACCTGCTGATTGTTTTTATTAGATGTATGAAGTTCTTGAGTGCTGCAAGTTCTGAAGCACCAATCTGTCTAGTAATTTGACAGGCCAACTGATCATCCATCTCTTATGTGGATCACCAAGACGTGAAATTTACATTTTTGACCATTCTGTACAGAGTAGGAAGAAAGCGATAACCGTTTAATCGACTTTTGGTGAATTAGAGAAGTGGAGTCTCTGTGGTACTACCAGTTATGCTTGACAATCTTGAATTTTTCGAGCACGACTTTCCCCTCCTTATACTTCTCAGATTCCTCATACGCTCGTTCATACTTCCATCCCAAATTCTCCAGGCAATCGACACAGTATACATCCGAAACCACATGGAGACTGGTTATGAGATTCCTGTTCTCCTTGGGACCTTCTACTATGTTCATGGCGTGTGAGAACAGAAACGCCCTGCCATGGCTTGCCTATGAAAGAAGCACATTCCCATGATCAGCGATCCCCATCAGTTCGGACAGCACGGAGTAAGTTGACCGAGGGACTATTCCTTAAATCAATCACAGGCGAGAACACGGATCTCACCTGGAAATTCTTGGAGATAATGTCATCATGGCAACAGACTAGATTCCCGCACTTGAAGCAGCTGTACAGACGTTGTCCGGTCGAATCCGCCATTGCGAGATAAGCTCCCAAGTCAATAGCCGAATGGTCGTGTAGGTGGAGGAGAGGCAGTATTCATCACCATATAATATCGGCACTCGTTTGCCAATACTATTCAACCAAAGATCGTCATCAATCTAAAGGAACAGAAGAAACATCAGTTCTGTCCTGAAATAAGAATTTGATTGAGTGTAGATTCCAAACAGGTCGAACGAGACGCCCTAATGAATGTATTAAACTAATATAAACAGGTGGGGCAGGCAAAGACCGGATTGGAGAGCGTCTCCAGTACATTAAAATATCCCCCATTGCGTACAAGCCACTATATATGAAAACTAAAGTTAAAGAGAAGACAATTACATGGAGCAACTCCCCAAATGAGACGCTGCGTTTCCTTCTTTCTTGCCTCTCGGCCTAAAATAAAGAGCAAATGCCGGCCCTAGCCTAGCCTTTAACCAGAGCTGCTCCAATATGATCATGGGGTTCACCATGGTTTCTTCTTCTTCTTCTCAGTGGGGTATTCGGTGGCGTCATTTGAATATGATTCAATCGACCAAATTCAGACGACTTGATCGTAATCTCTGCACATACTTCAATTCGAATTCGTTCTGCTATTGCTTTGAGATGTTCCTGAAAATGCTATGCATGTTACATCTTGATAAGGTAAGCAAGAGAGAGGATGGGAAAATTGACAATTTAGAATAGTAGCTTCAATGGGGTAGTTGGCTCAATCATTGCTCCATCTCAATCGAACCAAGGGGAAACCTACTTTGACTTGCTTCCTTTGGTGACCCTACTTTTCGTTCTTCAATCATTAGATGCCACGCATGAACTTCACACATCTTTACGTGGTGCGAAACGATGGTATTGAATGTCGCAAAACGGAATGGTAAAATTATGAGAATGTGATGACTGACTAATTTGCAAGTCCAAAGACATGGATCAGGTGAATCTCTCATTTGCAAAACCTGTCAAAAAATTCAAGAAAATTCTTGAATTGTCTGTAGAATATGATTAACCAAGTTTAAGATGAGGATACAGAGAGATTGCTTTTCCTTAGAAGTAGAAACCCCTCTTCCTTTTAGTTTTCTCAACAAATTCCATTGGTTACCTTTGAATAAAGGTACCGCAACCACATGGGGGGGTGGTAGGCCAAGCTTGTTTCTCCTCCTCGTTCAAGACTTGAATTGGAGTCATATACTCTCTTAGAACTACCGGAGGAAATCTGTTGCTCCGCTGAGACGTTATCGTATTCTCTCGCGCCTCCGGAGACGTACCCGAATACTTTCCTTGCTAGCGTATTTATTATATATATATATATATTGGATTCTGATAAAAGAAAATTAAATTATAATGACAAAAATCACGTGTGTATCCCTACTAGCAAGTTTTAGCAGCAGGACTTTTATGACGACATTCTAACGATGGGTTTATTTTTCTTTTTTCTTTTTTTGTAAGAAAAAAAGGGCAGGGAGGGGTGATCGCCGGGGGCCCCTCTATCGGACCCCGCCATATTCATATATGGCGAAGGTAAGGACATATTTTCAAACTTTAACTCGTCTTATCAGCGAATTTTATTTTGATTATGCCCATTTTATTGAGTATCTCGAGCATTTGTTAAATATTTTTATTCAAGAGATCTTTAATATTCAATGTATTGTTGAGTATATCCTGATGGGAATCAATGGACTGGGAATTGCAGTATTTTCTTATTTAGGTGCTTAATAAGTGTTTTTGAGGCACCTTTCTTTTTTATATCGGGGTCTTTATACTTTTTAAAGACACTTCACTGCTTTGGCCAGCATCACTTAGTTCTTCGGAAGGAAAAATCTAGCGGAAATTTTCAAGTATCACGCGGAGAATGAGATCGACCGGTAAACTTTTCAATTTGGTCAGATCAATTTTTGAATCTTTTACAAAGAGAAAAGCTCAACGAGATCCTCCACCGGAAATTCGCCTTTGTTACCAACAACAACTACTTAAGCGCGTGTAGGATGAATCAAATGAGTAATAACCGAAAGAATCTTTCGATTCCTTTCTTCAATAGAAAATCCAAGATTTAGAGCCCGATTGCATTTTTGGTATCGATTTCGTGTTCTCCTTAAGCAGAGCCTTTGTCTACTCTTTCTTTAGTGTCGCAAGAGGGGCGAATAAGAAGGGTGGATGCGTCACGCATATAATGTAGCTGCCCATAAGGGTGAGCATTAGGATAAACGCCACCGGTTGGACTGGTTGCTTTGGCCCTTTCTTCTTTTCTTTCTTACTATTGTTTGTCGCGTATGGATAATGAAAGACGCACTTCGTTTCTTGTTTGACGAGTTGCAAGTCTCTTCTTCCAACCCAAACCACCCAAAAAAAAAAAAAAGAGTTGCGAGTCCATTCTTGCTGTTTGACACGGTAGAAAGAAGTGATATGGATTAGATAGTTGTTTTGTTGGGAGAAGAATACTAGAAGTGCCAAAACTTGTGCACGGTGTTCACTTTAGTGCTAAAAGTTTTCGTCGGCTCACTTAAGTGTCAAATCGGAGGAAAAACGATCATTTAAGTACTAACGGCGAGAAATTCCGGCCAAATTAATAAGTGACTTTTATAATTAAAATTTTAATCTTAATTGGATTTTTTTAAAAAATAAGTCTACGTGGCATTTCCATATGTACATTTAGATTTTTTAAATATTTTTTCTGATTTATTTTCCTTCTTTCTTCTTCTTCTACCTCCGGTCACCGGCGATGACCGAAGGTTGGCCATGGCTAGCCGCTTGGCCTCACCTGTACAAGGCCGCCATAGCTCGCCACAGGCGAGGCCCGATCGACCCTCACCTGGGCGAAGGCTGGCGAGCCTCGACGAGGGTTGACCTTGCCTCGAGTGGGTGAGAGCGAGCCCGGGCGACCTCGCGGGGTGGCGCCTGGGGAAAGGCGATGCCCAGCGAGGTCGTTGTGGCCCGGGTGATGGCCGGCCTCACCGGATCTAGTGAGGGTCGGCCTCTCCTCGCTCGGCGAGGGTTCCCCTCGCCAAATCTGGTGAGGCCAGCCGTCGCCGTGGCCACGGCGACCTCATGGGACTTTGCTTTCCCTCGGGTGACGGCTGGCCTCGCCTAGCGAGGGTTGGCCTCGCCTCACTGGAGCGAGGGTGAGCCTTAGCGAGGCGAGATCGACCCTCGCCAAATTCGACAAGGCCAATCGTCGCTTGGGGGAAGGCGAATGCTCGCGAGGTCGCCGTGGCCACGGCGACGGCCGGCCTCGCCGGATTCTGTGAGGGTCGGCCTCACCACACCTAGGCAAGGGCGAGCCCTAGCGAAGTCATTGTGGCCAGGGTGACGGTCGGCCTCACCGGGGCTCGCCCTCGCCCAGGCATGGCAAGGCCGACCCTCGTAGGGGCTCGCCCGCCCTCGCCTAGGTAAGGGTTGGTCAGGCCTTGCCTATGGTAGGCGACGGTGGCCTCGTCTGGGTGAGGCCAAGTGGTTGGCTGTGGCCGGTGGCTGGCCTCCGGTCATCGGTGGTGACTGGAGGTTGAAGAAGAAGAAAAAAAGAAAAGAAGGAAAAAAAATCAGAAAAAATATTTAAAAAATCCAAGTGTACATGCTAAACTACGTCGTTTTGGTGTGTACATGTTGACTAAACCTCCGGCGAGCAACATGAGCTTCAGAAATTAATAAAAAAATGTCATGTTGGAATTCTGGTGAGTTAACACTTAAGTGATCGTTTTTAAAAAAGTTTAGGACTTAAGTGATCGTTTCAAAACTTTTGGCACTAAAGTGAGCGCCATACACAAGTTTTGGCACTTGTAGTATCCTTGTTCCATTGTTTATTGCTCTAACGATGGTGAAAAACACACACTATAATTATGCTAATGACGAGGATTGTAATTGGTTTCATTTTATGCCTTCAAACTTATCTTGGGTCGGCTTTCCCTCTTTTGCATATGATAACATGCATTGGTTTGGCTCAAATCGTGCGGAGCGATGGATTACGAGTCTAGTTTTGACCACTCTAAGCACACTCAAGTAACGTGCTATAAAAACTACTAGCAATCGCGTGCGTTTTAATAGCGTGAATTCTTCCACTTGTGGAATATTAGTATATATTTCAGCATAGATTATTTGCAAAATTGTACCGTGTTTCATAAGAATCTCCCTCTTTGAAATAAACGAAGACAGGATCCTTAGTTCAAATTATGTGCTGATGTCTAATAAAAGACTCGATAACAATTAGGGAATTGTTAATTTTTGTTGTTATAAATCATAAAAGGATTTTATATGTAATTAACAACACTATCGTAACATTGAGAGAAAATAATAAATATTATTTAAGGAAATATTTAATAGGAAGACTCAAATAATATAAGAATTTTCAATAATTGCTAATTTGCAATATTAAAACTCATTCTAATTAATGTTTTTTTTTCTCTTTTTGGTGAACAAAACTCATGTTATTTAATGAGGTCATGTACAAATTCTAGCAGCAAAATTAGCGGAGAGTGCAAAAAAAACGTCAGTCATTGAAAGGAGAGGGATTAGAGTTTCGGGATAATACCATTAAAAATCTCAAATTGTGTTAAAGATAGGATTTTTTTTTGGGTAAATGGGACATGATTGTATTAGTTTATGGTACATATGTCACCGACATACCAATTTGGATTTTTTTATGACACATTAATTAATTTGGGGTAAATTTAATACGATTGTACCAATTTGAAGTTTTTTGATAGTGATTTCTTACTTATTGTTTGCTAAGAGCATCTTACCTGTTTGGCATTAGATGTATAATACATGTCCGATTTTTTTTATACTGCGGGTTTATATTCTCATGTTATTATTGCAATATTGTCTTTTGTAGTTGCTTAATTAGTGTTTTTTTAATTTAGGCCCCTTTTAAGTAAACCCTTTTGGTATCAGGGTATTTATACTTTTTCAAAGACACTTCACTACTTCGGCTAGGATTAGTTAGTTCTTCAGAAGAAAAAATCTATCAGAAATTTTCAAGTATTATGCAAAGAATGCAATTGACTGGTAAACTTTTCGATTTGGTTCGATCAATTTCTAAATCTTTTACAAAGAGAAAAGTTCAACAAGATCCTCCCACCGGAAATTTGCCTTAGTTACTATAAAAAATTGCTCTAGCGCACGCGGGATGAATCAAATGAGTAATACAACCAAAAGAATTTCCCAATGCCCTTTTCCATAGAAAATTCAAGACTCTGCCAAATCATCAAAAGATTTAGAACATGATTGTATTTTTTTTGGCATAAAATTTAGGACACGGTAATTGTTTTTTCCTCTCGCATTCCGTACATCATATCGAATCAAATTCAAGTATTCCTTGAGTACAGTATTTGGGTGCTTTTTTTTTTTTTTTTTTCTATTTTTGTAAATGTTAGCCGCGGAAAAGGGGAACATGAGGATAATTGCACCAATTGCGTTTGGCCTTTCTTCTTCGCATTTTAGGACTCGACTGCGTTCCATTTCCACACGCATATTTTTGAGGACTTCCTATGCAATTTTCCGGTTTTGCTTACCTTTTGACTCAGAGGCGACTTTTGATCTTTCCTCTTCATCTTCGTTCCTCCTCTCCTCCCTTCTCGATCTTCTCTCTGCCCAAAGTTTCACTGCAGGCCATGGTTTCACTCTGCCGTCTCCCCTCTTTCTTTCTTTTTCCTTTGTTTTTTTGTGGCATTTCTCAAACTTCAGTGACGCTCAAGCTCCAGATTATGATTATATAGCGCTTCACTCTCAACTCGGTGGACGATTAACACAACAGCTAGTCACTTCACCCTTATAAATGCAGATGGATCTATCGTGCACGTAATTCTACTCCGAGGCAAAGGAGCTCTTGGCCCTGGCTACGCTTGTGGCTTCTACTATAATGATAATTGCAACACTTACCTCTTTGCTGTTTCAATCATCCAAGTTATAGAGAGAGGTTTGACTAGTGATCCTGGTACCGGAGATCCACAAGTAGTGTGGTCTGCCAATCGAAACAATCTCGTAAAGTTCGGCGCGACATTGGAGCTCACGTTTGAAGGTGATTTGGTGTTGAAAGATGCTGATGGTACGGTTGCTTGGTCCACAAACACTTTTGGTAAATCCGTTGTAGGCTTGAAATTGATAGATTTGGAGAACCTCGTGTTGTTTGATAAGGACAATGTGACTGTTTGGCAATCTTTTGATGAGCCAACTGACTCACTTGTCCACAAACAAAAGTTGAGGCAGGGGCAAAGATTGATGCCGAGTGTTTTCGAGACAAACTGGACCGTTGACAGTATGATTACGATTTCCGTGAATGGATATGTTTTATCTGCTCAAGTGGAGACTAATCCTCCTCAGGTCTACGTGGAGTATCATGCTCACACTCAGAGTGAAAGGATCGAGTTTTCATATGTCGAGTTTGTAAATGGAAGCTTGGCCTGGTTCTCAGATTCTACCTCCAACGAGAGCTTGCTTTCGAGTCCCTCAAGCATCTTTTGCACGATACGTGAAGCTAGGCTCGGATGGGCATTTGAGAGTGTATGAGTTTGATGGGTATTATAGGTGGAACGAAGTGGCTGATCTTTTCACAAGGTACATCGGGGACTGTGGCTATCCGAGTGTGTGGGCAATATGGAATTTGCTCCAATGGGCTATGTAGTTGTCTGGCTTCAAGAGGGGGGACGGGCCATTTCCAGCCAGTAGATGATAGGAAGCCTAATTTGGGGTGTTCTGAATATGTTCCATTGTCTTGCGGAGCTTCACAATATCAAAGTCTTCTGGAGCCTGAAAATGTCGAGTATTTTGGCTTCACTCCAGATCTCGTTGACATAGATGCTTCAAGTTGTAAAAAGGCCTACGCAAAGAACTGTTCATGCAAAGCAGCTATATTCCGCAACGCATGGGATGGGGGTTCCACTAGCGGCGATTGTTACTTACCAACTCATGTGTTTGCACTCATGAATCTTGACAGGACAAATTCTACTGCATACCTTAAAGTACACAATGGGGCCACTAAAGCTCCTAATACTTCGATTGACGAAGGAGCAACCATCTCCCTATAATACTTGGGTCTAGCCTCGGAGCTCTCCTTGCCATGATGATTTTCGTCGTAGTCATAGTTTTGTTTGTTTAGAAGAGAGATGATAATCGAGCAGGGGAGGATTACCTTGAACAAGTACCTGGAATGCCCACTAGATTCACGTACGATGATCTGAGAGCCATTACAGACGAATTCAGTAAAAAGCTCGGTGAAGGTGGTTTTGGCTCTGTTTTCGAAGGTACTCTAGGTGACGACACAAAAGTTGCAGTAAAACGCCTTGATGGTTTCGAGCAGGTTAAGAAATCCTTTCTAGCCGAAGTTTAGACTGTCAGCAACATCCATCATGTGAACTTGGTAAGACTCATGAGATTTTGTGCTGTGAAATCCCATAGGCTCCTTATCTTTGAGTACATGTCGAATGGGTCTTTAGATAGATGGATCTTTCACAAATGCAAGGAATATGTTCTAGACTGACAACAAAGGAAGAAGATCATTCTCGATATAGCAAAAGGACTGAATTATCTTCATGAAGATTGTAGACAGAAGATAATTCACTTAGACATTAAACCCCAAAATATTCTCTTGGATGGGGATTTCAATGCTAAGGTTGTTGATTTAGGATTATCCAAGTTGATAGACAGGGACCAAAGCCAAGTCGTCACAACCATGAGAGGAACTCCTGGTTATTTGGCCCTTGACTGGCTAAGTGTAATAATCACCGAAAAGTTGACGTGTATAGCTTTGGCGTGGTAATCTTGGAGATAGTGTGTGGGAGAAAAATCTTCGATCGCTCTCTAGATCAAGAAGACATGCATTTATTGAGCCTTTTTAAGAGAAAGGCAGAAGAGGAACGATTGCTTGACATTGTGGATAAGTCTAGCGATGACATGCAACTAAATGGACCGCAGGCGGTGAATATGACGAGGATCGCCGCATGGTGCTTGCAAGGAGACTATACGAAGAGGCCCTCCATGTCTATGGTCATTAGGGTGTTAGAGGGCGTCACGGAAGTTCAAGAAGACTTGGATTACGACTTCTTTGCCCAGCCTTCCATTGGTGGAGCAGCAAGATTTGGTTGGATGGACGTTGAATTGAGTGCTACCATTGCATTACTACCCTCGGTCCTAAGCGGTCCACGATGATGCGGCAATCGAATAAGAACGTTTCTTCTCAATATGTAAGTGGTAGAATGTGCAGGCAATTGAATATTTTGGACTATGAGGACTCCGGTTCGTCATTCTATTTTCAGGCTCGAGAAAAGCTTGTGGCATGATATCATTTCTCTTTTTCACTTTACAAATGAGGGGACATTGCCACAAATTGTCAAAAGATTGACTTGGTTAGGATGTTGCATTTAAGTTGTATTGCTTATGGAAAAACTAATAGTGCTCAAGTTTGTTGTGTTTGGGAAAAGAGGGAATTTGTTGAGTCATTTGTGTGAAAAGCTGCTAAGACTAGTCAGTTGTTGGTAATGTCTTTTCGTAGCTCTACTATGTCCTGGATCCAAATCTGATTTGCTTTTTGGTTCCGACACCCGATATCCTTCGGATTCAATGACTCTACTCTTCATAATTTTGCGGTTCTTCTTCCAATTCCTCTGCTTTGTGCCCTTTGCCTTCTCCTCTTCTCGAAATCTCCGAATCGGAGTCCCCGTTTTAAGTTTTCACAACATCATGTAGAGAAGCGATAATCTTGCGATGAATCTGTCTATCTTCTCCTCAGCCATGGAAGACATCGCGTGGAGAGGATGGCCTTACACGGTGTTCATTCTGCACTTCGTGTTCGCTTGCCAGTTTCTTCTCCTTCAACCTCTCGTCTCTGCCCTGGGTACGTCATTCTCACTTAGATCTGCGAACTCGTTGCCGGATGGATTTTGTGAGAGGTTGTGGTGTGCTCTAATTGTTTGCGTCTTGAGTCACTGATTAGAAAGGGGCGATGAATTGGCGGATCTTTTCTTAGGGATCCTCTCGGATATTTGAGATTAGGAAGGAGTTTGTGCAGAAAGGCGAAGCGTGATGGACTGAAGAGTCTTGAAATGTCTGTGCTGGATTATAATACTAGTTTCGGTGTGACACATATGTTGCCTGGTTGATGAATTTACTACCAGTGTGGGGACCGGGGAGTTCTATCTAATTCTAGTTCATCGTCCCGATGGTGCATTGTGGGACTTTCCATGGTCGAGCTTGCAAGATTGTAGAGCAGTTCGGGGGGGATTGACGGGTTTCGAGCAATGAAGTACTTTCTAAGCTTCTGATGCTCTTGATTGCCCAAAGTCGCCGCATCAGTTTCTTTGCAGATGTTGTGGATAGCTGATGGGCATTAGTCTAAGAAACCTGTGTGGTAGCTTAAGACTCACTACCATTCTTTGGTGTGCTTAGTCTGAAAAATCTTGTCTGTAGATCGTGTGTTATGTCCAAGCAGAAAACTGGTATGGTGGAGAAAGTAATTCCTGGCACTTTAGCAGATGTGTAATGGAAAGCTTCACGACTGTAGGTTTTTGCCAACCAAACTAGAAGGATAGTTCTCGTTATTGTTTACGTAATGCTTTAGATTATATTTCGGCAATTAATCGCTGGCTCATATGTTTCGTTGGATTTTTTTTTGGGTACTGGGATGCGTAGATGGACAAGCTGATGCCGCTGAGGTACTTGATAGGGCATCGCATAGTATCAAGGTGAAACGTTATAATGAGGCACTTGAGGATATTAATGCTCCCATAGAGTAGCTTTCTGAAGCTCATCTTCATCAAGCCTCCACTCTTTGAAAGCATAGGATAACATGAATCGGTTTGGCTAAGATCATGCGGAGTGATGGGTTAGGAGTTGAGTTATTATAACCAATCTAAGAACACTCCACAATCGCAATAAAAACTACTAGCAAATTTGTGCGTTCTAATTGCATGCGGTTTTTCATTTGTGAAAAATTAGTATATATACTTTAGCGTAAATTATTTGCCAAATTGTATCATATTCCATATGAATCTCCCTCTTTGGAATATAACAAAGGCAGAATTCTTAGTTCAAATAATGTGTTAATCTAAAATATAAGACCTGATAACATTTAGGAAATTGTCAATTTTTGTTCTTATATGACATAGGGAGATTTTATCTCTAACTAACGACATTATTGTAATATTGAGAGAAATTAATAAAAACATTTTAAACCTAGGAATAGTCATGGCCATGGTTCGGAACCGGCGGTTCCGGTTCATGGCCATGTATGAACCGGAACCGATCAATTCCGGGCCGGTTCCGATTCCGGTTCCGGGCCGGTTCCAGTTCCAGTTCCTGCCAATTCCGGCCGGTTCCGGTTATCTTTTTTATTTTTTATTTTATTTTATTTTATTTTGCCCGTTGCCAAGGCAACCTGCAAAGGCTGCCTTGGCAATGGGCCGCAGCAGGGCTTGCAGACGTGCAGGCCCTGCTGCAAGTTTTTGGTTTTTTGTAATTAATTTTTTAAAATTTTAAATTTTTTTTGGAACCCGGCCCGGAACCGCCGGTTTCGGGCCGGTTCCAAAATTGCTAGAACCGGGCCTGTAGGCCACGGGCCGGTTTTGGTTCCAAACTGTGGGCCCGGTCAACGGGTTGGGCCCGGGTTTGATCGGGCCGGTTTCGGCCCGAAATCGGTCCATGGCCATGACTACCTAGGAACCTCATAACTTGATTCCAATGCTGGAGCTTCTGGTTCTACTGGGGAACTCATAATAAATACTTTCACAGCCATCGAGAATCGAATTGCATTTTTATAAAGGAAGAAATGATAGCATAACAACGTATATTTTGATAGTGAAATGGTGCAATTTTTATATTTTATTGAAAAAATTTGATTTGTTACAAAAAGAAAAAAAGTGGGCGGGCTCCTGAGTAGAATAGGGAAGCAAATCGAAACTGACCAGTTAGATCAATTGCCGTTTCTAGGTTGGGAACTTACCCACAGGGAACCAATCACTCCTATTCATAACTTGATCAATTAGTTAGCAAATAACTCAAAATAACTTACATAATTATGTGAACCCGAAACAACATTTAAGCATGGCTTGTAATATTTCTATTCAATTTTATATATTGCGATTTGTGTAGGTTTCTTAATTGGAGATCTACAATATAAGTTTTTGGGGTGAACTCCCTAAAAAATCCCAAACTTTAAGTCAAGTCTTAAATCTGCCCCAAATTTTTTTTTATCTCAGAAAAATGCCAAACTTTAGGTCTAGTTCCAAATTTGCCCCTAATTTTTTTTGTCTCAGAAAAAATCCCAAACTTCAAGTTTAGTCCCAAATCTGCCATGAATTTTGTTTTATGTAAAAAAAATCAGCAAATTTCTATTTATTTTCAAAAATATACCCCCGTGATCCAGTCCCAACTTGACATGGCACTTCCATGTCGATAACAAATCCTCATCAGCAAAGTAATGGGGCAATAGATACAGACTGCCGTCACATTTCCACTTTGATAATAAATCAAACCAAATAAAAATTGTTGAAATTCTCCAAAATAAAACCATTCTAGGATATGAAAATTAGGTATGATAACAAATCTACCCCCCAAAACTTTTTTTAATTTAAAAAAAACCTAAGTTTTAGGTTTAGTCCAAATTTGCTCCGGCCTTTTTTTTTGTCTAAAAAAAGACCCAATTACTTTGTTGATATGGGTTTGTAATCGACGTGAAAATGCCACGTCAAGTTAAGATTAGATCACGGGGGTATATTTTTTAAAATAAAATGAAATTTCTTGATTTTTTTACACAAAACAAAATTCAAGGCAGATTTGGAATTGGACTTAAAGTTTGAAATTTTTCTGAGACAAAAAAAAGTTCAGGGCAGATTTGGGACTTGACATAAAGTTGGGGGTTTTTTAGGGAATTAGGCCTTAGTTTTTGAATGAAACAGGTTTATTTACATGGTTTATTACGTGCTTAATTAGTATCATATTTTTATTTGCTAAACTCACGTTGACACCTAAATTTCGACCAGCCATTTAATGTTAATTTGCATAGAAAATCAGGGATTAAATTTTAAATCCTAAACAAAAATATTAAGATTGCATAGTATGTAGTTAAGGTTCACATAGGTTAATTGCATTCCACATCGGACTGGCGGTGGTGAGCAAGTTGAAAATCCATCGCGTAAACCGAGCTCATGCATCGAACGAAACTCGGTTCACTTGGGAGATAAGGGCAAAAAATCACAAGTCTAAAAGGCCTTAGTTGTCTTAATTTGAATTTAAATCAGCCCATTAAGCTTAATTAAAGAGAAGCCCAAATTAATTCAGCCAATTTGGAATTAAAATAAAATTAGAAGATAAAGCCTAACCTAAAGCTCACCAGGATTAGGAAAGCCCGGCCAATTAACCTAGGTATGCAATATAAATATGAGGCATAATCAAGGGGCTCTCATAATTTTGAAGATCAGAGAATTTCTAGAGAAAGCACGAGAGAAATGTGAGCGAATAGTGAGAGTGAGAGTGAAAAGTAAGAGCGATACCGGCGAGGAACTGTTGTAGCCAACCACCCCTCCCCGTGTGCAGGATCACCGGTCCATGCCTGTGCGCCCGAGCCTTCACTGCTGTTGCCCCTGCCGGTCCCTCCTGCAATTGCTCCGCAATGCCCGAAGGCTGCTCGTCGCCGCTGCTATTTGGACTCACGCCATTACTACTCTCAGTCCACCGTTGTTGATCAAACACCATCCTTGCCGCCGCTACTTCCTCCTGCCGATGCCGACAATGATGCCGCTTGCCACTGCCGCTGCACTGCAGAGTCTAGTCGCCACTTCCCTCATGGCCAAATTGATGGTGTAACATCTGGAATTTCGATCCATTTCCTGAATCAATGAGATTGATATTACTCTCAATTAATTTTAGTGAGGCTCGCCCGGAACGGATCCTTCATGGGATACTGACTAGTAGGGAATGGCTAACTAGGAAAATGGTACGTGGACTAGGGACCCGATTGTGAATCAAGCACCGATTCCAAGAAATGATGAGGAAATATTTTGGGTCAATGTGGGCCGATTCTAGGGAGGTGACGGATTTAGTTTGGGCAATGACGTATGATCAGATCGCGGTGATTCCGCATGACTAAGAGTACGCGTTGCGAATAAATCCCGAACTTAAATCGAACAATCGCGACCTTTGAAACTAGTGGTAATTCCTCACGTTTTCTCGGTAATCGAGACCATCACTACTCGAGTAACCCTAGGTCGATACGCGTAACCCCTAAACAGCCGCCCGTTAGTGAGAGACCCTAAAATTGAAATTGAGAGATTTTGATCGCGAAAGTTGATCCGGACTTAGATGTCGATTTTCGGAGTCGTGTGCAACTATTTTGTGAGGACGACGTCATTTTTGAGTGGCCAATTATATTTGGGGTTGGTATGGTCGAAAATTGGAAATTTGGCCTGGAATCGGAAAATTACGAAATTGCCCCTAGGCCTATTTTTTAGTATTCCGAATTTTTGAGGGAAATTATTGGAGGATATTTGGATAAGATCAACTCCAATAATTCAGCCAATTGAGAGACCAAAATGCCTTTGGATATTTTGGCTTAAGTGGACGTGGACCAAGTATTGAGGGACAATTTGGGAATTTGGAAAAATTGGTCAAATTTCACTATTTAGTCCAAGACCTCTCTCTCTCTCTTTCCTCATTCTCTCTCCCCTCACCTCACGGCAGCCCCCTCCCCACTAAGAGCTCTCTCTCCCTTGGCCAAGCCTTGCCGCGCTGCTACCGTCGCCGTTTCGCCGATCGTCGCACGGACTGCCGTGAGCCGTCGATCAGCCGATTCCCCTTTCCACTCTAGCCGAGTTAGCCTACAGTTCGGGTAAGTCGCAATCTAACCCTTGCCTATGACATCGAGTATTAACGGGTTCGTTTAGACACGGTTTAGTGTAGTTTTAGGGGCTATTTAGAGTTGGATTAGGAGCTGATTGTGATGGAATTAAGTGCCAGAATTGTGGATGGATCATGGATGAGAAGTGGGTTGGATTATGGTGATCTAGAGACCAATTTAGGGGCTAGTTAAGGCTGATTATTGAGCTGGGTTAGAGCTATAACTTGAATTTTTGAAGTTCGGTGTGAATCGCGGATTCGCGGTTACTATACGTCTTCGATTTACTATTTTTGTGGAGAATTTTGTGGGTTGAATTTGAAGAAGCTTTCTTCATGAAAGTTGCTCCCAACATCTTGAATTATAACATATTTGAAATTTGAAAATTTTGGAGTCAATTGGGTCCCACGAAAACCCATTCTCAGACCGTATCAAAACTGCCCGGAATACTGTTCATCCCCACCTTCGTGTCTTGCCGAATTTTTATAAAATCTTTCAGATCTATTTTCAATAAACTTCCTTCACAAAAGTTGTTGGCAACTTCCTTTCCTATGACTTATAAAAATTTCAAATATTTTTAAGGTGATTTGGGTATTGAAAGAAATGTATTTTGAGGACAAAATGGTATGGTAGAGCGAACTGATTTTGGTCTGATTTCGAGGGACAAAAAGGCATGGTTGCAGATTGAACCAGATTTTGTGTTCTTCATAAGAAATGTTTATCAAGATGTTTTTTATGATATATCCAACATTTAGAATTTTTGGAATTCATTTACTATTTATTTTGATGGGATTTCGGGCACTGTATAAATTGCCCAATTTTAACCCGATTCTTTGGATGTTCGTTTTGTGAGCGGAATGGTGGGGGTGTCGAAGTTGAATAGTTGCTGCCCTTGTGATGGGAATTGATCTTGAATGTGTGTTTGTATGTGGATGGTGTGTTTGTAAAGTGGTTGTAGTTGTTGGTTGATTTCTGAATGATTGTTGGGCTAAATATTGAGTGGCTGTGTGCCCTGTGTGTGTGGCCGTGAGGTGTGTGGTGTGATTGCGAAATGAGCTCACGTGTCAAGCATGTGTGATTGTGTGGTGTTTGTGTGGCAAGGATGTGCATTTGCAAAGTGAGTGTGAGGCATGAGATTGTGTGTGGCCGTGTGATACGTGTGAAATGAGTGGAACGAAGGTATGGGAATATAGGATTGATTGGAAAAGTGATATCTTGAGGCGTGTTCGTTTACGCGGGACGATGCCATCCTTGACGAGGTGATGATGCCCAGCCCGACGGGATGACGATGCCTAACGAGGTCAGAAGACCGTTAGCCTAATGCGTTTTACGCGGACGCGGTAAAAAAGGAAAGTTGAGAATGTAGGATTCCGTCCTGAGACGTGTTCGTTTACGCGGAACGATACCGTCCTTGACGAGGTGACGATGCCCGGCCAGACGGGATGACGATGCCTGACGAGGTTAGAAGACCGTTGCCTAATGCGTTTTACGTGGGCGCGGTAGTAGTGGAAAAGTTGAGAGCGAGCCGGATTTGGTTTGACGCGTGAGGTTTGTGAAAGTCGACGCATGATGTGAGTTAGTATGTGAGTGTAGTTTGCCTCGCGTGATATGGTGCTGGATGAGTATGGATATAAAGGAATTGGCTATATTATTGTTTGACATGCAGGGATGTGCATGATGGATCCCAGGTAGGATCGCATGTGATTGTTAGTACGATTGTGTGGACATTGTTTGCGTGTTGCTTGATTCGATGTCTGAACTTGTCTGGAATACATGCTAGCCTAGATAAAGGTTAGGTTGTGCACTTATTGAGAAGTGTCTCATGGTTGTATCAACCAAACCATTTCATATCAACCGCTTGAGCCATGAACCTTCTGCAACCGTCGCTACCGCGTATTTGAGATTGTTATGCATACTTATCATGATGTGGTAGAATTCCCGATCGAGTTGAGGTCGATTTGGAGTCGTTGGATGAAGCTGTGCCTGATGAGGATTCGGACAAGGATTCCGAAGGGAGTGAGTCAGAGTAGACGCCATCTAGAGGGTGTAGGGATTAGTTAGAGCTGAGGAAGAGTCTGGAAGTGTCCCATTTTGGTGTAGCGTTACCCAGGCTACTAATCTTTTATGATATCGGTGGTTTACAATTAGTAGTTCAATATGTATATTTTGCTTTGTGGTTTCAGAATTGGCGGTTGTGGCATAAGTTTATGTTGTAAATTGATATTGTGCTTAAATTGAGGTATAGTATATGATTTAGTGGTTTGGCAATTTATTCTCCCTAGCACCCCAGATAAATTATGGTTTGGCTGTTTGATGTTTCTGCCGCGATTAAACACTGATGGGTTCATTTGGGTCGGCGATGTTTCCTGGGATGTCGCACTAATTCGATCGAAGAGGGATGTTGCGTGCTCGATGGGGTTCAGGATGTGATAGATGGCCTTGAGGATCCCACCACTGTTGCGCCGACACCAGCCTCAGCCCCTGCTGCTGTTGCTGCTTGGAGACACGCCAACGTCATCGCCGCTGCCTCGACACTGCTATCATCAATCGCTGCTGCTCCCATGCTAACGAACATGCTGGTTGCCCCTATCACTGCCCCTTCTCTCATGACCATACCTGTGGTTGTGAGTTACGATATTTGCTGCCATCCCTGTTGTCCTTTGGTGCCACCCCGGAGAATCTCGCTGATCCGACTGATCGGAGCACTGTGTAAGGCCAGCTTGCCGCCACTGCCATCGTCCCCGTGGCCATACCTACCGTCGGCCACCCCGTCCCGTGATCCGCAAGCTCGATCCGATCCGAATTTGAATTCGGAAAGTTATTCGGGAAATTATCTAATAATTCTCATCCATATGTTTAAAATATTCAATTTCCTAATCTCCAAGATAATTTGAATATTACGCGAATAATCCGTGGATAGCTAGATATCTTAGGATAATATGCGATATCATAATATTCTAAGATACCCCAAATTAGACGTTCTGCATAATTTAGCAACGCACTTGGACGATTATCTGACCTTAATCTTAAGGTATGATATATGTCGGTACAGAAAGATAATTATCTTATCCATAACCATTTGGATATGATAATGGATCTTATCTGCTTTCCAAATTCAAATAGTCAGCAATCCGTCAATATTTATAACCATATAGATATGACCGCTATTCTTTTTCCTAATTCGAATAAGATAAGAATAATTTTGCGGATTGTGCGAATTGGTTGATGCGTGATTGTTATCTTTTGTGCGATTTATTTTCCTTTTAAAAAGAAAATCCAAAAATATGTTAGATAGGATTTAAATTAGAAATTTTACGTGTTTAGGGAATCCTAAATGTATCTAGAGGATGGGATTATTATTTAGTTTAAATTGGGATTGAAGATAATTTATTTCCTAGTTTAAATTAGGTGTTATTCTAATCCTAATAGATTATTTAGGGTATTTTGAGTTTTCGAATTTCCATGAAAATTCCAAAAAATGAGTTGCTTTAGGATATCTTCCCTGCATGTTAATTTGAGTAATTTTTAATCTCGAATTTTAATAAAAAAAACCAAAAAAGAAGTTGTTCTAGAATAAATAAAGCTGCTTGTTCTAGGGCAGATCACCTGTTAATTTAGGCATTTTATTTATTCGGAATTTCATTGGAAAAATACCAAACATAAGTCACTTGCTCGTCATTTGAAATAGGTCATATTGTCGCATGTCATATAGTTTAGCATGTTAGGATTAATTAATCGCATGTCATCCTTTGCACTTCATTACGCTTAGGCTAGTTTCATTTAATCAAAAGAAAACCCAAAAAATACATTGAGTGGATTGCTATGTTAATTAGAAATCATATTAGGACTGTCTGTATGATTTTCTAGCTAGCAATGCATATGCTTTCGTTGCTCTAAGGTACGTTATTCTCCTAATCTAACAATTTATTTACCACTTTCCTTATTGGGTGTTAAATTGGTGGATTGCACACCCACATGGTCACCCCACATGTTAGTATCTAGGTAATAAAATAGATCCAGACTGCTTGCTTAAACATTTTTGAAAAGAAAAGGTAACAAAAAGGTGTTAGACTAGATCTAGCATAATTAAGTCCCCGAGCTTAGAATCTCTAGTTCGTAGAAATAAAACATATCTCCCTACTTTTTATTTCGATTTCTAATCGACCTACCACAAATCGATTAATGGCGACTCAAAGCATGAAAATTATCGTATATTAAAAACTTTAATCCTAAGTCGCGAATTGGTAGGGTTTGGGAGGGTCTGAGTTAAGCTTGGTCTTAATAATCCATTAGCCGAGCCCCTAGGTAGCTCACGTCCATAGGCTGGTTTAGGTCGTGACAAATCAATTGTGGTGGTCGATAGGGTAGAGATTTTATTTCAAAACCATAACGGATATAAGACGGGTTTGGGGAATAACGAAAAGTTGATGGAGAAGGGTTTGGGACATGCTTGGCCATCCCATACCTGTCTCGCTTCCATCCCTAATCGTAGCGGCAACTTCTACGGGAGCTCATGAGCCGCCATGGACAATCTCGATCCAAGATTGGGGGAGCTTGGCGACCTTAAAAAGGTGTTGTAGATGCAGCATTGACCTCGGGTTTGAAGTGATAGTGGCTCTCATCGGCCCGAGAGAGAGAGAGAGAGAGAGAGAGAGAGAGAGAGAGAGAGAGAGAGAGAGAGAGAGAGATGCAGGGCTGAGCTAGAGTAGAAATTGGGTTCAGAATTTCTTGGGGGTTGAGTGTAGCAAAGCATTAGGAGCATTTTGGAGAAGAAAATCATGGTTTGATTATAAAAAAAGCACGTGAAATCATTGAATTTTCCTAAAAATGAAAGATCACAAGCTGCTTTTACCGGATAAAATTAATCACTAAATTTATTATTTGAGTATCTAAAATGGGAGATATCACCATTTATATTTATTCAAAGGAACCAAGTGAATACATATTAAGAAAACGGTCAAATCTTATATTAATTTCGTGGACACAATAACTTTTGAAAAAAAATATCTTACATATTGTTCGCTGAGTGCGTTCCACGCGCATTATTGAGGACTTCCTATGCAACTTTCCAGCTGTGCTTACTTTTTGACTCAAAGGTGACTTTTAATCATCCATCTTCATCTTCTTTCCTCCCCTCTTCCTTTCTCGATCATCTGTAGTTTCACTAGATTGTCCTGAGGGTGGCGGTATTGTGGGGCTTTCCATAAGTCGAGATTGTAAGATTGTAAATCAGTTCAGGGGGGATTGACGGGTGTTCGTGATGAGGTTAAAAGGGTTTCGAGCAATAAAGTACTTTCTAAGCTGCTCGTGCTCATGATTGCCAATAGTTGCCGCATCAGTTTCTCCGCGGATGTTGTGGATAGCTGATGGGCATTAGTCTAAGAAACCTGTATGGTAACCTAAGACTCACTACCATTCTTTGGCGTGCTTAGTCCGTAGTATCTTGCATCAGTAGATGGTGTGTTATGTCCAAGCAGAGCTGGTTTAGTGGAGAAAGTTATTCCTGGCACTTTAGCAGAACTGTAATGGAAAGCTTCACGATTGTAGGTTTTTGTCCACCAAATTAGAAGGATAGTTCTCGTTAATGTTTATGGTATGCTCTCGATTATATTTTGGCAATTAATCGCTGGCTCAAAAGTTTCGTTGGATTTTTTTTGGGTACTGGGATGCGCAGATGGAAAAGCTGATGCTGCTGAGTTCCTTGATACTTTGATAGGGGCATCGCAGAGTATCAAGGTGAAACGTTATAATGAGACACTTGATGATCTAATGCTGCCATAGAGGCAGATCCAAAACTTTCCAAAGCTTTTGTTCATCGAGCCTCCACTCTTCGGCAGCTATGCAGGTTCTCTTCTTGTTATGTGATTCTCCCTCCATATTTTAGTTTCAAAATAGAACTGTCCTATTTTGAGCTCGTGGCGTGGAATGTTTCGTTAACTGTTGTCATGATGCCTTTGTTGCATATTAAGTCACATGTTCATGTGAGATATGTTGGGAATACGAGTTATTTAGACAATCAAGCATAATTGAACATATTAGACGAAAAAATCAGATTCTGCTTATAGTTCCTGTTGTGAAATATTCTACTATAAGGCATCCCTCATAATACTGTTTGTTGCATTTTGAATGGCCAAATTAAAACTATAACTGATCAGCTCTACCTTGTTTCTGCTTGATACAACTTAATTAAGAATTTTAAAGCAGAGCTTTTATCTAGTGAAGAATGTAATTGCTGAAATATTTGCACAGGACATTATTATCAAGTAGGTGTTGATATAGAATTGTGCTTACGAAAATAAGCATCGCAACGGAGGTCATATTCATCTATGGTCATTGCTGCCGTCATTACTACCGCTCCACAATTGTGACCCCTATGTTCACCTTCACTGCCATCTCGTACAAGACACTACAGCCATCATAATAAATATTTCAACCATCAGTCCTAAAACTCGTCAACTTAATGTAATCAAGAGTCTTCGTGAATTTCGTCTAATTTGAAATAAGGAGATTTGCATTATGGGAACTCTTTTTTTTTTTTCCCTCTACTTAGATTTTGTACATGTCTCGAGATTTTATATGGCTTTTATATGTTTTGTATGGGATTGACAATCAAATTTCTCGAAGCTATGTGGATATGAGATCTTCTCGGATTGGGATTGACAATGAAAGTTGGATGCGTTGCAGAGAGAGATTTTAAAATAAGAGGAGGAAATTTATTGCTCTTCTGGATACGTATCCGAATACTTTCTTGCTTTTTAATCATTAGTGAATTTGATTAGATTAGATTCTAATAAAAAAATTATTAAATTAAATTAGATTATGTATATTGTGACATCCGAAAAATTCCTGCATTTATATAGAGGAATTTAGTTTCGATTGTGAAAATTTAAGTCAAGCTATTAATATGATAGTAGCGAAAGGCCCAAATCTCACTGTGGTGTTCGTAATTTTCGACAAATGATTCTATTGAGATTGAATTGCTGAATGTTTGTTTACAGATTGATTTCCCAGAGTGGTGGTAAAGCACGTGATGCCACGTTGATTGATAACGGAGACTGATACATTCCGACTTTAGATAACGATTGAGTGATGGGTTAGAAATATTACTGAGTTAAGTATTTCCTTACATTCGGTAATTTTTGCTAAACATTTTGACGGGTTCAAAATATTTTTTGAATCACCTATGTTTAAAACGGACACCAGCTCTCTTGCTTTCATAATTAAGCTAATGTTTTGGCAATTATTAAATATTTATTGTGGAAACCATATGACGGAGCCATTTCTCCTTTTTTGAACTATAATGCATGCCCTTAATGACATTATGCTTAGCTTAAGCAAATGACATAATGTGCTACTCCATATAATTTAACCTTAGCCCCTAAATGCCATTGATGCATTACTCCTTACATGGCCGGTGGAGACGGATTCTCCCTAAATATCTCCTCTTGTGGCTAATCTTGTTGAGCCACTTGTGCCTAACTACTTACTTAGGACCACGTAAAACATTTTTATTAGAGCAACTTACCTCTCTATCTTTAGGTTTAATGATTTTACCCTATGAACATTTGTTGACTTTAATCATGGTTGATTTAGCCCACACCTTTATTTTTTGCCGAAGTGGTATATTAAATTCGGTGAAGAGCTTTAAAAGGCAAAGCCCCCACTCCATTTACTTCACCGATCAACTTCTCACTTCTCCTCAATTCTCTCTTTCAATTCCCAAGAGTACAAGCGAAGGTCCCACATTCATATTATTAAAGTTTTGTCCCAATATTTCAAGTTGGACGAGGTAAATGTTTTTCCATTTCAAAGACTAGAGTTGTTGATTTCCATTCTTGTTTATTTTTCTTTGAAAGGATCTAAGCTTGATCTTTACTCAAATCATTTTCAAGGTAAGTGAAAGCTCTATGGACCAAGTTAAGTTACTTTATTTGATACTCTTGACATGGTTGTATGATGGTTGAATTTTTAGTTTGAATTCGAATACTAAGTGTAAGAAGTTCCCATGATTTGGTGTTGAAAGATTATATTTGTTTGACTTGATTTGATAAGTTCTTGCATGTTTTTTAGGCATTCCTCTGTATTTCATAAGAATTGATAGCATATTTGATGGAAAAAGCATGAAAATGGAGGAGTTGTCAAATCGGAAGTGTTGAAAACAAGCTAAAGGAATTTTTGCGAAGGTATCGGGTGATAATAATAAAGTTGTTGACTTTTGTGGAAAGTTAACCGAATTTCTAAGTTGCCGAAAAAAAAAATTACTTTTGGTATCTGATTTTTGGTTGTCCATTCTAAGTTGTACATTAGAATATTATTGTCTACGTGAGATGAACAAGAGGTTAGTGGGTTTTATTACATGTGTAAGTATTATATGAAAAGTCGTGGTGGTCACATTTGAGTGAAATGATTTGAGTATTTGTGTTGATTTTTGGACATATTTATGTGTCTGAGCATTGTAAATAATGATATGAAAATGTTCCGTCGTCCACGAGATCGTAGCGACGATGCTTCGGAGTAGAGATGCCTCGCGAATCGGGATTGCCTATCGAATGTTACGGGATGCCTCGGAGTTAAGATGACCGCGAATCAGGAAGACCCGCAAATTAGGATGTGATGAAATAATGAATATGATGTATGCTCATGTGTGTGTGTATATACATTCATGATAAGAAGGCATTAGGTGATATTGATGCAGTATGATATAATATGTCATCCACCTGCAATCGAGTGAACATATTATGCAATAGTATATGTCATGAAGAAAAAAACAGTAATGTGTATGCTCATGCATTTAAGTATTGTTTGATTGATTGTGCATGTGAACATCAGGTGGGTGCAAAGTTATATTTCTACCTTAGACTTAGAGGTTTCATTATTGGGTTTCGGCTCACTCTTTATTTTTCAGACTTGTAGGATGGATTCTTCCCCACCACCACATTAGAGTCCCCATGCTTTTTGATTGTTATCTTGAAGATGTGTTTGTACTTGGTTCAGAAATCGCATATAGTAGGGGTAGTATCGCGTATGGTAGGTGTAGCACTACCGTTTGGGTGGACATGAGACTTCAGGAGTGGATTCCCCACCACTACATTGCTTGGTACTTAAACTTTGAGAGCAAGTCGATCGGGCTGCTTAGGGGCTCCAATGGACCTCCTCGATTTCACGACGGTGGCTCGCCTGCGTGTGGGTGAAGTGGGCGACCCATAGGCGATAGTGAAGCTTTTGCGTAGGCAATCTTTTGATAGTGTGGTGGTGTAGCTGTGGTGATAGGCAACCTCAACCCCTTCATAGGTGTTTTGTTGGTGACGTAAAGAAAGTAATGAATAATAATGTCTATGTATACATAGGGTTAATATCATGAAAATCTCCAAACTAGTACACCTATGATAAATTTATCCAAAACTAATTTTTTGTCCATAAAAAACCCCAAACTGGTATATCTATGACAAATTTATCCTCCGTTAGTTTCCGTTAAATTTTACCGTCAAATTGTTGAGTTAGATGACATATAACAGTTTACAAATATACGAGTTTGAGATTTTACCCTTTTGTTTGTCACGGTTATATCAATTTGTGATTTTTCGTGGTATTAATCCAATTTTATTTAGGGTAAACATGTCATAAGTTAAAATTAGCTTAGAGTAAATCTGTTACATGCGTAGTAGTTTTAGGTTTTTTATGGTAAAAAAATTAGTTCGAGATAATTCTGTCAATGATGTATTGGTTTGAGGTTTTTCGTAGTATCAACCCTGTATGTATGTATGTATGTATACACACACACACATATATATATTAGTGAAGTATGTAAAAATGATGAAAATATAATAAAGATGCATATGTATATTAGATAAGCTTGTGTGATTTCTTGCACAGGTGAATATTAAAATTTTTATGCTTCCGCATGCAAATCAAAATTATTAATTGGTAAGAATAAGTATCGCACATGACGCTCTGGGGTGTAATATATGCTCTTCATCGAGAATTGTATGGATTTTTTCACTATTAACGTGAAAATAGCTCTGACAATGGTCAATAAATAATAATTGACATTAATATATTAGATAATTCGACTGAACTAATCTTAGAAAACGACAATATATTATAGGAAACGTGATGAAGAAAGTAACGAAGTTAATGAGCGGGAAAAAAAATGATAAGTCAGATTTTTTATCTTTGATTGTGATTCGTTTGTATGGGTACTATATTCATATCTGGCAAAAATAAGAACATACTTTCAGACTTTAACTCATATTTTAATGAGTATCCCGGCACTTGTTATAAATTTTTATCAAGGGGATCTTAGATCTTCGATGTGTAATCGGGTCTATTACGATGACGATCAATGCATTGGGGATCGCAATATTTTCTTATTATTGCTTATTAAGTGTTTTTGAGGCACCTTTTAAGGTAATCTTCTTTATATTGGGTCTTTATGCTTTTTTAAAGACACTTCACTGCTTACGCTAGGATTAGTTCTTCGAAAGGAAAAATCTAGTGGAAATTTCCAAGTATCATGCAAAGAAATCAATCGACCGGTAAAGAGAAAAGTTCAATAAGATCGTTCCACTAGAAATTCGCCTTTGTTACTATCAAAAATCGCTTTAGTGCACGCAGGACAAATCAAACGAGTAATGACTAAAAGAATTTCTTGAGGCCTATTTCAGTAGAAAATTCAAGACTCGGCCAAATCATCAAAAGATTTAGAGGCCGGTTGCATTTTTTTTGTATAAAATTTTGGACATGTCATTTTTTTTCCTCTCGCATTCCGTACATCGTGTCGTATCAAATTCGAGTATACATTAAGCGCAGTCTTTGGGTGCTTTAAAATGTCGCAAGAGGAGAGAATAAGAAAGGTAGATGGATCACGAGTAAGAAAGGTAGATGGATCACGAGTAAAGTGTAGCTGTGCAAAGGTGGAACATTGGGAAAACTGGATAAGCACCACCGGTTGCACCGATTTGCTTTTGGCCTTTCTTCTTTTCTTTTTACGACTTGTACTGCTTTTGGCCTTTCTTCTTATCCTTTTGAGGACTGCATTCCACCCACACATTCTTGAGGGCTTGCTATGCAATTATCCAGTTTTGCTTACTTTTTTTTTGACCCAAAGGTGACCTTTTAATCTTTCATCTTCATCTTCTTTCCTTCTCTCTTCTCCTTTCTCGATCTTGTCTCTGCTCAAAGCTTCACTGCATACCATGGCTTCACTCTACAGTCTCCCCTCTTTCTTTCTTTCTTTTTCTTTCGTTTTCCTGTCGCGATTCTCATACTTCATTGACGCTCAAGCTCAAGATTATGATTATCCAACCGCTACGCTCTCAACACGGTGGACGAATAACGCAACGGCTAGTCACTCCACCCAATACAGAGATAGATCGATTGTGCAGCCAATTCTACTCCGAGGCAAAGGAGATTTTGGCCCCGCCTACGCCTGCGGCTTCTACTGTAATGGTGGATGCAACACTTACCTCTTTGCTGTTTTCATCGTCCTAGTTAATGGTAGTGCCGTAATTGCTGATTATGATATCATATATCCACAAGTAGTGTGGTCTGCCAATCGAAACTATCCCGTAAAGATCGGTGCGACGCTGGATCTCATGTTGGAAGGCAATATGGTGTTGAAAGATGCTGATGGTACGGTTGCTTGGTCCACAAACACTTCTGCAAAGTCCGTTGTAGGCTTGAACTTGACAGATTTGGGGAATCTCGTGTTGTTTGATAAGGACAATGCGACTATTTGGCAGTCTTTTGATGAGCCAACCGACTCACTTGTCCCTGGACAAAAGTTGAGGCAGGGGCAAAGATTGATGCCAAGTGTTTCCGAGACAAATTGGACCATCAACGGTATGATTACACTTTCCGTGAAAGCAAATGCTTTATTTGCTCAAGTGGAGACTAATCCTCCTCAGGTCTATGTTGAGTATAAAGCTCCAACTCAAAATGCAAGTATCGAGTTTCCACATGTTGAGTTTGTAAATGGAAGCTTGTCTTGGTTCTTAAATTCTACCTCGAATGTGAGTTTGATTCCAGTCCCTCAAGCATCTTCTACACAATACATGAAGCTGGGCTCGGATGGGCATTTGAGAGTGTATGATTTTGACTGGGAATTATATGGGTGGAAAGAAGTGGCCGATCTTTTCACAGAGTCTATCGGGAATTGTGGCTATCCGACAGTGTGTGGGCAATATGGCATTTGCTCCAATGGGCAATGTAGTTGTCCGGCTTCGAGTGAGGGGACGAGCTATTTCCAACAAGTCGATGATAGTCTGCCTAATCTTGGATGTTCTGAGATTGTTCCATTGTCTTGTGGAGCTTCACAATATCAGACTCTTCTGGAGCTTAAATATGTCACATATTTCACCTTCATTCCATATCTCTTTAACGTAGATGCTTCAAGTTGTAAAGAGGCCTGCGCAAAGAATTGTTCATGCAAAGCAGCTGTATTCCAGCTTGCATGGAATCGAGATAGCACTAGTAGCTATTGTCACTTACTAACTCAGGTGTTTTCACTTATGAATGTTGACAAGGCAAAGTTTGGCTTTAATTCTACTACTTACCTTAAAGTTCATAATGTGACCACTGAAGGTCCTAATAGAAGGAGCAAACGTCTCCCTGTAATACTTGGGTCTAGCCTCGGGGCTCTCTTTGCCATGATGATTTTCATCGTAGCCATAGTTTTGTTTGTTCAAAAGAGGGATGATTATCAAGCAGAGGAGGATTACCTTGATCAAGTACCTGGAATGCCCAATAGATTCACATACGATGATCTAAAAATCATCACAGATGACTTCAGTAATAAGCTTGGCGAAGGTGGTTTTGGTTCTGTTTTCGAAGGTACTCTAGGTGACGGCACAAAAGTTGCAGTAAAACGCCTTGATGGTTTCAGACAGGTTAAGAAATCCTTTCTAGCCGAAGTTGAGACTATCGGCAACATCCATCACATGAACTTGGTAAGGCTCATGGGATTTTGCGCTGAGAAATCCCACAGGCTCCTTGTCTATGAGTACATGTCGAATGGGTCTCTAGATAGATGGATCTTTCACAAATCTAATGAATGTGTTATTGACTGGCAACAAAGGAAGAAGATTATTCTCAATATAGCAAAAGGACTGAATTATCTTCATGAAGATTGCAGACAAAAAATAATTCACTTAGACATTAAACCCCAAAATATCCTTTTGGATGGGAATTTTAATGCTAAGGTTGCTGATTTTGGATTATCTAAGTTGATAGACAGGGACCAAAGCCAAGTCGTCACAACCATGAGAGGAACTCCCGGTTATTTGGCCCCCGAGTGGCTGAGTGCAGCAATCACTGAAAAGGTTGATGTGTATAGCTTTGGCGCGGTAATCTTGGAGATAGTGTGTGGGAGAAAAATCTTCGATCGCTCTCTAGATGAAGAAGACATGCATTTACCAAGCCTTTTTAAGAGAAAGGCAGAAGAGGAACGATTGCTGGACATTGTGGATAAGTCTAGTGATGACATGCAACTAAATGGATTGCAGGCGGTGAATATGATGAGGATTGCTGCATGGTGCTTGGAAGGGGACTATACAAAGAGGCCCTCCATGTCTATGGTCATCAAGGTGTTAGAGGGCGTCATGGAAATCCAAGAAGACCTAGATTACAACTTCTCTGCTCAGCCTTCCATTGGTGGAGCAGCAAGATTCGGTCAGATGGACATCGAATTTAGTGTTACCAATGCATTGCTACCCTCAGTCCTAAGTGGCCCACGATGACGTGGCAAACTAATAAGAACTTTTTTTCCCAATATGTCAAGTACAATTTGCAGGCAATTGAGTTTTTCATATTGTCAGGACTGCGACTCGTCATTCTCTTTTCAAGCCCGGAAAAAGCATGTGGCATGATATCATCTCTTTTTCACTTTGCAAATGAGTGGACTTTACCATAACTTGTCAGAAGATTGACTTGGTTAGGATGTTGCATTTAGGTTGAATTGCCTATGCAAAAACTAGTACTGCTCAAGTTTGTTGTTTTGGGTAAAGCGGGAATTTGTTGAGTCGTTTGTGTGAAAAGCTGCTAAGACTAGTCCGTTGTTGGTAATGTCTTTTCGTAGATTTACTATGTCGCGGATCCAAATCTGATTTGCTTTTTGGTTCCAACACCCGATATCCTTCGGCTTCAATGGCTCTACTCTCCTCATTTTGCGGTTCTTCTTCCAATTCCTCTGCTTTGTGCCCTTCGCCTTCTCCTCTTCTCGAAGTCTCCGAATTGGAGTCGCCATAGTAAGTTATCACAACATCACGTTGAGGAACGATAATCTGGCGATGAATCTGTCAGTCTCCTCCTTGGCCATGGAAGGCATCGCGTGGAGAGGATGGATTTACACGGTGTTCATCCTGCACTTCGTGTTCGCTTGCCAGTTTCTCCTCCTGCAGCCTCTCATCTCTGCCCTGGGTATGTCACTCTCACTTAGATCTGCGAACTCGTTGCCGGATGGATTTTTTGAGAGGTTGTGGTGTGCTCTAATTGTTTGCGTCTTGAGTCACCGATTAGAGAGGGACGATGAATTGGCGGTTCTTTTCTTAGGTTCCTCTTGGATATTTGAGATTAGGCAGGAGTTTGTGCAGAAAGGTGAAATGAGATGGACTGAAGAGTCTTGAAATGTCTGTGCTGGATTATAATACCCGTTTCGGTGTGATGCATCTGTTGCCCGGTTGATGAATTTACTACCAGTGTGGGGAACGGGGAGTTTTATCTAATTCTAGTTCATCGTCCTGCTGGTGCATTGTAGGACTTTCCATGCGTCGAGATTGTAAGATTGTAGAGCAATTCAGGGGGATTGAAGGGTTTCGAGCAATGAAGTACTTTCTAAGCTTCTGATGCATTTGATTGCCCATAGTTGCCGCATCAGTTTCTTCGCAGATGTTGTGGATAGCTGATGGGCATTAGTCTAAGAAACCTGTGTGGTAGCTTAAGACTCACTACCATTCTTTGGTGTGCTTAGTCTGAAAAATCTTGTCTGCAGATGGTGTGTTATGTCCAAGCAGAAAACTGGTTTAGTGGAGAAAGTAATTCCTGGCACTTTAGCGGATGTGTAATGGAAAGCTTCACGACTGTAGGTTTTTGCCAACCAAATTAGAAGGATAGTTCTCGTTATTGTTTATGGAATGCTTTAGATTATATTTCGGCAATTAATCGCTGGCTCATATGTTTCGTTGGATTTTTTTTGGGTACTGGGATGCGTAGATGGACAAGCTGATGCCGCCGAGGTGATTGATAGGGCATCGCAGAGTATCAAGGTGAAACGTTATAACGAGGCACTTGAGGATCTTAATGCTGCCATAGAGGCAGATCCACAAAACTTTCTGAAGCTTATCTTCATCGAGCCTCCACTCTTCGAAAGCATAGGATAACACAAATCGGTTTGGCTCAAATCGCGCAGACCGATGAGTTACAAGTCCAGTTATTTATAACCAATCTAAGAACACTTGACCATCCCAATAAAAACTACTAGCAAATTTATGCGTTCTAATTGCATGCGGCTTTTCATATGTGAAAAATTAGTATATATATGTTAGCATAAATTATTTGCCAAATTGTATCATAATCCATACGAATCTCCCTCTTTGGAATATAACAAAGGCAGAATTCTTACTTCAAATAATCTGTTAATCTAAAATATAAGACCCGATAACATTGAGAACATTGTCAATTTTTTTTCTTATATGACATAGGGAGATTTTATCTCACTACAAAAAAACAAGGGATTAGCGATGATTTTTGCGACGAAAAATTTGGAAAAATCCGTTGCAAATTGAATTTGCGACGAATTTAGCAATGGAAAAAATTCCGTCGCTAATAGGTCGTCGCAAAATTTTGCGATGGAAAAAAATTCATCGCAAAATTCGTCGTAAATAATTCGTCGTAAATTAGCCACGAACACTAGGGGTGTCAATGGATCGGGTCAAGTTGGGGTTTCATGATACCTGGCCCGATCCGAAAACAATAGGATTGCACTTGACCCGCCCAGACCCGGCCTAAGACCTTGTTCAGCATACACCCCAAGGGTCGAGTCCAGCCGATCCGGACCGGGTCGGGTTTCGGATTTTTTTTCTCTTCAAACACACACACACATACACACCGTTCTCCCACTCTCTCTCCTCCTCCTCTTCGTCTTCTTCACCATTTCTCTCTCTCTAGTTGCAGACAATTTGCGGAAAGCAGAGAGAGAGAGATGAATTTGATACAGAGGGACAACAATCTACGAAACATTCTTCCGACACCAACAGACAAAGCTATGAAATGCTCACGGAATCGGTAGTGGAGATTCTCAAACCCCTATTTTGCTAAGAAAAACGGAGTATCCTCGATTCGATCGAGCAAAGGATAGTTACCTGCAATAATCACCGATCGGACTCGAATAAAACGATCCAAGAGGCAGCTTCGAAGGTTAAGATCAGCGAAGAAGTGGATGGCAACCGCGGCATGAGTTGTTCAGCAACGGCGTCCGAAAACAGGGGCGGTAATCGAGCGCAGCCGCCGAGAGCGGCGAATGCGGTAGCGGAGGTGGGGGATGGCGGCTCTCCTGCAACTAAGGGAAAACGAAGAAGAACTGAGGCGAAGAGTGCCGGGTTTGAACGACGAAGAAGAACTGAGACGAAGAGCAGAGCTCTGGATTGAATTGATTTGCTCTTTTGCTCTGGGTTTCGAAAACGTGAATCCTCTCTTCTCGTGCTCGCCCTGGGCTCTCCCTTTGCTCCCCCCATGCTCTCTTTTGCTCTGGGTTTTGAAAACGCGAATCCCCTTGCCGCCGGAGGAGTCGAGCTCCGGCAGATCGAAGGCCGAGGGCCGGGCGGTGCCAATCGAGAACCTGAGGGGCTTGACCTCGACCCCGCGGCCACCGTGCAGTGCGACCAACATAGCTGCCGTGATTTGTCTTCTTCACCGTTTCTCTCTCTCTAGTTGCAAACAATTCGCAGAGAGAGAGAGAGAGAGAGAGATGAATTTGGGAGGACATGACCCTATCGGCGGAAGCGGAGAGATTTGAGCAAGCGAACAAACGAGCGAGCTCCGGCGAGACGGCAATGGAGGCGTTCGATTTCGTCACCGATAGACCTAGGGTTTTTTCATCCCGCTCTGCGTGTAGAGAGGGGAGAGAGAATGGGAGAGAGACTGAGAGAGGGAGATGGCTTAGATGGATTGGCCCAAAGTGTCAATGGGTCGACCTAATTTTACCTCCAACCTTGTGATACTCCAAATTTTAGGGTCAGATTGAGGCCTGACCCCAAAATACCCCAAATTTTAGGGTCGAGCCGGGTCGAGCCCGCCCGGGTTTTGTTGACACCCCTAACGAACACTATTCGTCGCAAAATTCGTCGCAAATTAGTCACGAACATTATCCATCGCAAAATTTATAGCAAATAAGCCACGACCTTTATTCGTCACAAAATTTATCGCAAATTTCGTCGTGAAATTCGTCGCAAATTTCGTCACGAAATTCGTCGCAAAATTCATCGCAAATAATTCATTGCCAATTAGCCTCGAAAATAATTCGTCGCAAAATTAGCTACGAACTTTATTCGTCACAAAATTTATCACAAAATTCGTCGCAAAATTCGTTGCAAAATTCGTCGTAAAATTAGCCACAAACTTTGTTCGTCCCAAAATGTATTCGTCGCAAATTAGCCACGAACTTGATTCGTCACTACTTATTCATCAAATTAGCCACGAACTATAATGGTCGCAAAATTCATCTCTGAATATTCGTTGCAAATTTTACACCATTTCGACCATCAAATCTTGTCCATATCAATAGCTATGCATTAATGAACATCATGTAATACATTCAAAACAATCAAAGGACACGAGACAACTATAGATTCCGCTTCAGAAACAGAAAACGAACAAACCAAACACAATGCCATATAATTGAAAAATATAACTGAAGGAAAGATGCTAGTCCGCAAAAAATAATGATATATGCAAAGTTGCAAAGTCTGATATGATGCTATTTGATATCCAATCTTATAATACATTCAAAACATTCATAGGAGGCAAGACAACCATAGATTCTACTTAAAAAAACGAAAAATCGACAAACCAGACACAAGATTAAGCAGCTTTGGTACTTGGCAGGACACCAAAAGCAGTCACTTTTATCGACACCTGATGAAATATAGATACATAAATAAAGATATTCAATTAGTCCAGAATATAAAAGAAGTGTTTATGCATGGATGTAGAACTAGGTATAAAAAAACAAGTAAGAGGGTTAATAAAAAAACGTTTTGGGTCGAATATCAATGTTCTTACATATGAATATAAGTCAACTTTGACATCCATTGTAGTTTTTTCACCTTATAAACCGTATTTTCTGTCACCTAGGAAAAATTAGATCCTTGTCCAAACAGCATTCAACAGTTTAATGACTTAAAGAGGTGAATTACCAACACCAATTCCCAAGAAGAGAGGACTTAAAGTCAATTAAGGTATGTATTTCTACAATATTCAAATATCATGATTTTTTCTAACAAGCATGTCATCCTGGGATCTCTAAATTTTCAGTTTTTCACAAACAAAGAACCTAGTTATAAGAAAGTTGTACACAAAAAGTAATTGTAGGGTAGGAACATATTGGGTGAAACTGCACTTATGTTATAAAAGATTGTGAAGCAAGCTTATCCCTGATTTTTGGGAATTTTAACTAGAAATGACCGAGAAAATCATCATCATCATCAATCTCAGCATTATTGTGTCACTCATTATTGTGCCCATCACCTATTGGATTGGCAGGAGGTACGGGAGGAACCTCACCTCGATTGAGGTTGAGGTATCGCATAACGATTTGTATTTGTTATTTCAAGTCATTTATTTCTTCATCCCTCTTTACAATTATATTTTTCAGTTGGTTCATTTCTTGGGTGAATTGCTCGTCTTGTCGTGTCCTCCTTCGACCAACTACATTGGATGATGAAATTCCAGCATGATTCAACAGGTACATCCTTGACAAGGATCCTATCCCAAATATTTTTCCTTTTTTCATCTCACCCATTGCCTCCACCCATAATGCCATACTGTCAACTGATGGCTTAGACATTCACGCTTTTTATTCTAGTTTCCATAAAGCCCAAAGTATAACTTTACATACCTTAATAGCTTTTGCTCGGTCGCCAATCCATGTCTTATCTTTCTTTTGAAATGTTCGTTCAAATGTAATTACAAATGTCAATTCCGTCCCCAATTCATGTGTCTACAAAATGTAAACATGAGTAATTGAATTAAATTAACTTATAACTTATTTAACAGACTTACCAGTCGTTTGCGATGCTCCTCAATGTTGATAGAGCCCCGAGCATATGTGGCAGACCCTTCACTAGAATTAGAAGATCGATTCTTTTTATTATGCTCACTGATTTGCTGACTCTTTTCAGTTTCCCAAATTCTGTTAATTTCCATCCAATTATCAGCTATAATGAAAGCCGGCTTCACTTTCTTGATCTTTACTTTATTCATCACATTTCATATGCGATCATTGACTTTCTTATGAAAAATTCTTCTCACTTCATTCTCTTCCTTTTCATCCCACCTGAACTTCCATTGCAATCAATACAAGAAAAACTGAAAGTTATTATAATGGTCACATATCTATTACCATGCACCAGCCAATTCGGCGATAGATTTTGTTAAGTTCATCTCGGAAAAAATATCTAGTCCCTTTAGTACCGAAAACTAAAGAGTTATTCTATTCCCTTTACATCATTTTTGACCATCAATATATTACACCGAACTTAGTTGGTGAGAAAATAGAATATCTAAAACTTACCTTAAATTCATTCCACCATAAATCTTTTACTTCTTATGGAACACTTATGTAATTAATATACTGCCCCAACCAATAGTTTTTTACTATTTTATTCAGTTCCCTCACAACAAACGAAACATCCGTGAATCTGCAAACATACGGATATTGTGTAACATCGACAATTCAGTTGACATCCATATCTAAAGCCATAAATATTACATATACAAAAAAAATGAAGTACTTACAAATCTCCAAATGGGCATATCATGAATCGGTTATCTTCTTCACATATGTTTCCGTCATTATTCGATTGTTGCGCTAAATAATAAGATGGAACGAAAGGAGATGGAGCTAGAGGAGATTCAGTTCGCATGTGGCCAAATCCCCTAACATATTCTTGAGTGTTGGAAGAAGGGCCAATGTGTTCATATTGTCCATCAGCATATAGTGGTTGAGGGTTAGATGAAAGGATAGGAGAAGAGGAAAGGGATGGGGATGAGAATGAGGAAGGGGCTGGTCTTCTATGTATTTGACCTCCACGTTTATACTGATAAGTAGGAAGGTTAGATAAATATATACAAAAATATGAACACGTATTACAGACACATAATAACGTGCATGACGAAACTTACCATTTTGGTTCAGAAGCAGAAAATATTCCCTCTTAATTAGCCGATGCGGAGTGTTTATGACGTGCAATTTTCTACGAACAAATATACTATGAATCGCACTCATTTTGATATCAAACATCAATATATGAGCACGATATGCCATGCTAAGTCGACAATAGCCATAATTAACCACACGATCCACTTTCAAGCCACACGATAATTCATCAAGTACAAGAACAACCATTAAACATCAATTTCAGCCACACGATCTTCGTTCTCAGCCACAAGATCATCAATCAAAGTGGGTGGCCACAGGCATTATAAGCCATTCTGTGAAGTTTTGCAATTTTTTATTTTTTTATTTTTAAATTTTTGTAGGCGCCTAAAAAAATTTAAATTTCACTCAAAGTGGGTGGCACAGGTATTCTAAGTCATTATGTAAAATTTTTTTATTTTTTATTTTTTTGGGCACCTAAAAAAATGTAAATTTTACTAAAAGTGGGTGGTCACAGGTATTATAAACCATTCTGTGAAGTTTTAAAATTTTTCATTTTTAAAAATTTTTTTGGGCACCTAAAAAAATTTAAATTTCACTCAAAGTGGGTGGCCGCAAGCATTCTAAGCCATTCTGTGAAGTTTTGAAATTTTTTATTTTATTATTATTTTTTAATTTTTTTTGCACCTAAAAAAATTAAAATTTCACTCAAAGTGGATGGCAACAGGTATTTTAAGCCATTTTCTAAAGTTTTGAAATTTTTTATTTTATTATTATTTTTTAATTTTTTTGGATATCAAAAAAATTTAAATTTCACTTAAAGTGGGTGGCCACAGTTATGTTAAGCCGTTTTATATATTTTGAAATTTCATTTTTTTTATTTAAAAAAATCACCAAATTTAATATTTTCCCAAAATCTGACTTTTTTTAAATTTTCTGGAAATTTTTATGAATTTATCTAGAATTTTTCAATTTTAATGCATTTTTTGAAAAAATGCTTAATCAACCACACAATCGTCATTGAACGCTTAATCGACAATACAATCGACAAATTAACCAGGCGAATATCGATCAAAGCCACATGTAATCCTGAAATCGGCCCTTAACATAGCCAACCAATCCGACACTAAATAATTCCTAAACAAGTCCGATTAATACTCATTATACTAGGTAGGGTTTAGAGAGTCGCTTACTTGGTTCAAGGCTAAGAAAATTCAAACAATAATAATATTTTGGTCGGTCGACCAGTAGCGGGCTCGGCACGGGCGTGGGCCCAAGTGGTGGCTAGTCGGCCAGGCGCTCGGCCACGGCCGGGTGAACGATGGTGGAGCTGGGCGGCGATGGCGTCGGGCGACGGCTGGGCGACAACGGCGTCAGGCTACTGCTGGGCGGTGACGGCATTAGGCGACGGCTGGGTGGCGATGACATCTGGCGGCTGCTGAGTGGCGGCGAGCTCGGGCGAGACTGGGTGGCGACGGCGCCAATCGGCTGCTGGGGGCTGCAAGGCGCGTGGGTGAGGCGCGCGGGCGAGTTGGGCGGCGGCGAGCTTTGCCAGGCGACCGGCGAGCACACACCCGTGCAGGCAAGGACGACAACGACGATGACAGCACTGGCGTCAATCGGCTGCTGGGGGGCTACGAGGTGGGCGGGCGAGGTGCGCGGGCCAGCTGGGCGGCGGCAAGCTCAGCCAAGCGACCGGCAAGCACACGCGCAGACAGGCGACGACGGCGACGGCGGCTGTGAGTTACTGGGGGTTGCGAGGCGGGCGAGTGAGGAGTGTGGGCGAGGTGAGCGGCGGTGAGCTCGACTAGGCGACCGGCGAGCACAGGCGTAGGCAGGCGACAACGACAATGGCGACGACCGCGACGGTGGCTGGCGAGCTGCGGGGTGGTGGTCAGGTGCAGGGTTCTTGACGATGAGGGTGGGAAGAAGAAGAAGAAGAAGAAGAAGAAGAAGAAGAAGAAGAAGAAGAAGAAGAAGAAGAAGACAAAGAGGAAAAGAAAAAGAAAAAAAATTTGGAAAGAAGGGACGTGACGCGACATGATGGGGGCATGTGCGTTTTGTTCAGGGGAAGAGAGAGAGAGAGAGAGAGAGAGACGGGCGCAAAAATTTGAAACGTGCAAATTTGTGTTTGCGGCAGAAAAAAATCCGTTGCAAATTTACGACGTCTTTTGCGACAGAAAAATAAATCCGTCGCAAATTTACGACGGATTCCAAATAATAAAGACCATTTTCAAATTCGTCACAAATTTGCGACGGACTGTCATTGTCCTTCGCAAATTTGGGACGGAATTTTTTTCCGTCCCAAATTTGCGACGAACCATCCTTATCCGTCGCAAATTTGCGACGAATGGTAAAAGTCCGTCGCAATCTGTCTCAAATTTGGGACGGAATTTTTTTGCGACGGACAATATTTTTCCATCGCAAATTTGGGACAGAATGTTTTTCCGTCCTAATTTTGCGACGAAATTATTTTTCCGTGGCAAATTTCTGAGGGATTTATTTCAGATTCCAAAAACAAAGAACATTTTCAAATCCGAATTCGGGAAATTGCCGTAAATTTTCCGACGATCAATTAGATTAATAAGAATAATCAACAACAACAATAATAATAATAATAATGACAACCAAAATAACACTTGTCGCAATAATAATTACACATCATTAGTGTTTTGTCACAAAAATTTTAATCTTCGTATTCGTCCTCATCTTGATCTTGATCTTCATCTTCTTCATGAGCATCATCTTCGTTATCTGTCTCAAAATTAGATTCTGAACCATCTTGTACATATAATTCGCAAATTTCAGTTGGATTCACATCTATCATTGCTCCACATGGATCTCGTAAAGTTGGAATGTTATATTCCTCAGTTTCAATCGTATTACAAACTTCCTCTTGTTGATAGACTTTATCTTTCTAGTGTTCCTCGATTTTTCTCTATGCTTTGATTTTACATACAGCTCAGCAATCAGCTTTGTCACGTTTCAAACTAGGATATAATGCATAACATACTTGAATTGCTTGTAGTGCCAAGACAAACAGTTTATATTTCATATACCTTTTTTTGTGATTTATTTCAATCAAATTAAACTTTGTATGCACCTTCATTTCTTTGACGGGATCGAACCACTTGCACTTAAATATCACAACCCACATCATTAAAGGTCCATGGTACTCTATCTCTATGATTTCATCCAATAAACCATAAAAATCATCTTTTGAACTGCCACCATTGAATGACCGAACACACACACCACTATTCATTATGGCTTTTCCTATTCCATATTCTTGAGCGTAAAAATTACATCCATTTATGAAATATGCTGGCCAACTTCGTACTCTTAACTGTGGACCCCATGACAAATGATATAACAATCCTTGCTCTCTAAGTTTATTATAATTACTGTGGACCTAAGGTTACACACGCAAGGTCAATAATGTATATTTTAATAAATGATGTATAAAATTTAAATAACTTGGTTTTGGTCTATAGGCAACTTACATATATTTTGAACCATGCTGCAAATTGTTCATCGCACAAATGGTAGAACTCATTTGGTGGTAGTCCATACATTGAAGTTTGGAAAATCCTAGTAATAAATACCATTTATATATTAGCAAATATTTGACACATAATACATATATTTATAAATTTACACTTATACGAAGTATGGCTCGACTTCTGGGTAGTTTAGTAAAATATATGTATGGGCTGCATGTAATTCTTCGCCTGTTAAGTAACGAAACTGACATGCGCCACTTGGTCGACCTAGATAATTGAAAATAAAGAATGCTCTACAATTGGGATCACTGGGGCCCTCATCATTTCTGCCTGCTCTCCGCCTCTTGCACTGCATGTGCGGCTCAAAATAACATGACGCAAATATTGTCACTTCTTCCACAATATATGCATTACAAATTGAAGCTTCAACACATGCCTTATTCTTCACTTTTTTCTTCAAATGTTATAAGAATCTAGTTGCAATAAAAAGAAACTTATCGGAACATAATATATAATAAAGTAATTTTAACTTTATTTAAAAAAAATTACCTCTCAAATGGATACATCCATCGAAATTGGATGGGACTTGCAACTTTGGTCTCATAAAGCAAGTGAACTAAGAGATGCTCCATCGAATCAAAAAACGATGGAGGAAATATCCTTTCTAAATTGAAAAGAATAATTGAAATATTTCTCTCCAGTTTCTCCAAGTGTGATGCTTTTAACACTGTCGAGCAAATATTATACAGGAAATTGCTTAACTCTGTAATGACGCCCCATACAAAGGTCGGTAGAACTTCCTTGAAAGCTATTGGAATTAGTCTTTCCATCAATATATGACAATCATGACTCTTCAAACCTATCAACTTGCATTTATTCAAATCAACACATCTCCCGAGGTTCAAAGCATATCTATCAGGAAACCGCACAGATTTCAACCATTGACAAACAACTCGCCTCTGCTCCTTATCCAATGTATAAACTGCTTTTGGTTTTGATCCTCTACTGCTTGCATCCACATCTAGTGTTGGCTGATCACAAATATCGTTCATATCTTTTCTTGAGTTCAAGTTGTCTTTTATTTTTCCGGTGTCATCCATCACAGTATTTATGACATTATCAAAAATATTCTTTTCTATATGCATGACATCAAGATTATGATAAATAAGATGGGTCTTCTAATACGGTAGATCCCAAAATATACTGCGTTTTGTCCACTTATGTTTACTTTCATACGCAAAAGTCGTACCGTGAGGGTTTTGAACAACAGTTGGAAAGTCCTGCACCCGCTCCCAAATTTGATCACCGATCAACCTTAATGGTGGACGTGTTCTTTCAGTCCTATTTTTTATGAACTCTTTTTTATTCCTTATGAATGTATGATTTATTGGTAAAAATTGTCTGTGATGGTAAAAATTGTCTGTGATAGTCAAAATAGCTGGGCTTCTTTCCATGTTTTATTCTAAATGACTTTGATCTCTCCAAATATATCAAACATCCTAAGATCCCAGCTGTACTCCATCCATATAACATTCTATGAGCTAGAAAGTCATTTATCGTCCAAAGAAGAGCAGCCTTCATTACAAATGTTTGATTGGTAGAAACATCATGTGTAAGGACACCTTCCTCTTATAGCCGTTGTAACTCTTCAATCAATGGTTGCATATAAATATCTATTAACTTTTTCGAATTTTGTGGGCCAGTCACAATCAATATCAAAAACATATAAGGTGTCTTCATGCACATACCATGTGGAAGATTATACGATATTAGAATAACTGGCCAACATGAATAACTTTTTCCTAATTTTTCAAATGGGGCAAATCCATCAGCATAGAGACCTAACCTGATATTTTGAGACTCTATCGCAAACTCAGGGTATATTCTATCAAAATGTTTCCATGCCTTTGCATATGAAGGATGACACATTAAACCCTCTTCTATTTCATGATTTGTATGCCAAGTCATGTGTTCAGCAGTGGCTTGAAACGCATAAAGTCTTTGCAATCTGGGGATTAAGGGCAGATAAAACATTTGCTTGCATGGTCTACGCTTCTGATTACGACCCTGCCTCCTGTTAATCTTGTACCTAGGTTGGCTATAGAATTTGCAAGATTCTGCATTTTCATCATCTCTCCAATATAACATACAGCCTCTACTATATACATCAATCCTTGCAATCGGAAGACCTAAGTTATCCACTAGCTTTTTCATATCATAGAAATCACTTGGCATGATGTTATCACGAGACATTGTTTTCCGCATTACTTCAACAAAAGAGTTGAAGTAATGTTGCGACATATTATGCTATGCCTTGATATTTAACAGTATTGCTGTCACTGATAACATAGTGTGGTTGTCACAACTTACCCATAAAGGTTCATATGCTGTTTTCAATACTTCTAAGAACTGATTAGATGAAAAAGCTCCATTACACACATTCTCATCAAAACCCATTACTCCTATATCTTTCAATTGAGATACATGACTAGTACCCACTTGTTCAAGTGTAGGAGTAAAAATAGTACTTACATGATTCGATTCTAAAACAAATTCTGACCAGCTGCATCAATCACCATTCTCTCGTATGGGTTCAATTGGTCATAATAGCTACATTTTTCCCTAACTAAAAATTGGTCACTTCTTCAATATTCTTCATCAGATATAAATGGTTCACCATGACAAGTCATATTATAATAATTTGGAGTAAATCCAAATCTACAAAAATGTTCTCTAACTTTATCACACACATTAAATTTACCATTACTGCACTTTTTACACGGACACCTTAACTTATTTACATCCAGGAACTCATATTTGCTACTAGCAAAGTCTAAAAATAGTTCCAACCCAGTACGAAACTCATCGGTCAATCCTTGACGTCCAGGTAAGTTGTTATTATACATCCAAGCCATGTCTCTTTGCATTGTGTCTGTATTAAAATAAAAAAATCTCGTAAAATATTTAAAATATCATTTCTACTGTTCTTAATTAAAATCATAAAATTATGAAAATTAAAATTTTATTTTTCACGCAACAATTACTTTGAAATTGAAAAAATTACCATGTAAAAAAGACTTATCCAGATATTTGACTGAAATCTTAATAGCAGAAAGTGGTCAATTTGAAAAGAATTGCAACATTTACTTGGATTACGAGACCTTCAATTGGACACGTACCTAAATAAAAGCAAAATTACTTAACATTCATTTTTAAATAATTTTTTATTTTTTTCAATTTTTTTTGATTTTTTTTCTTATATTTTTCTTCGATCGCCTGTTTGGCGACCAGCTGACGTCAGTGAGGTCGAGCGGCCTTGCCATGGCCGCCGGTCCGGCGACCAGCTGACGCCGGTGAGGTCGAGCGGCCTCGCCATGGCCGCCGGTCGACCTCGCCATCTCCCACTGGGCGACGACGAGATCGACCGGCAGCCATGGCAGCCTCTCCCAGATCTGGCGAAGGCCGATCGGCCTCGCCATGGCTGCCCGTCGACCTAGCCGTTGCCCAGATCTGGGCGACGGTGAGATCGATCGCCATGGGGGGAGGCCGAGCGGCCTTGGCCCATGGCCGGCGAGGTCTCGCCGGTGGCCGGTCGTCAGTCCAGTGACCACCCGCCAATTTACAATAAAAAAAGAAAAAAAAGGTCGATAAAAAATTTTTTCGCATCCAGCGATGAATAGAAAGGCCAAGACCGTATTAGTCGCATGTTTAGTCACGAAATTAGCTACGATACTTACCGGTGGAAAAGCTTTACCGAGAGTGATTTCTGCGCGCACGGATTATTGAGAGAAACGAAAGAGGGAGAAGGCGGGAGAAAAGCGAGCGACGTGAGGAATCACTATTGAGAGAGAGAAATTGACGGGTGGGGTGCATATGATGAAATTAATTTTCCATCACAAATTAGCGACGAATCCGTTTTCGTCGCAAAAGGGTAAATTTCATTGCACAAATTAGAGACGGAAAATAAATCCGTCGCAAAATTCGTCGCAAATTTGCGACGGAAAATTAGTCGTCGCTAATTTGCAACGGAATTAGCGACGATCAACTTTCCGTCGCAAATTTACGATGAATTTTGCCACGGAAAAATAATTCCGTCGCACATTTACGACGAAATTAGCAACGAAAATAATCCGTCACAAATTTGCGACGGATTATTTTCGTCGCTAATTTGCAACGGATTTAGAAATCCGTTGCAAAGTTTGTCGCAAATTAGCGACGAAAAATTCCCCATTGCAAATTTCCGTCGCAAAAATCATGTTTTTTTATAGTGTCTCTAACTAACGACATTATTGTAATATTCAGAGAAATTAATAAAAAAATTTTAAACCTAGGATCCTCATAACTTGATTCCAATGCTGGAGCTTCTGGTTCTACTGGGGAACTCATAATAAATACTTTCACAGCCATCAAGAATTGAATTGCATTTTTATAAAGGAAGAAATGATAACATAATAACATATATTTTGATAGTGAAATGGTGCAATTTTTATATTTTATTGAAAAAATTTGATTTGTTACAAAAAAAGAAAAAAAGTGGGCTGGCTCCCGAGTAGAATAGGGAAGCAAATCGAAACTGACCAGTTAGATCAATTGCCGTTTCTAGGTTGGGAACTTACCCACAGGGAACTGATCACTCCTATTCATAACTTGATCAATTAGTTAGCAAATAACTTAAAATAACTTACATAATTATGTGAACCCGAAACAACATTTAAGCATGGCTTGTAAAATTTCTATTCAATTTTATTTATTGCGATTTGTGTAGGTTTCTTAATTGGAGATCTACAACATAAGTTTTTGAATGAAACAGGTTTATTTACATGGTTTATTACGTGCTTAATTAGTATCATATATTTATTTACTAAAATCAATTGCGGTGTCGGTCGGAGTCGGTCGAGATTTTATTTCAAAACCCACAACGGATATAAGATGGGTTTGATGAATAACAAAAAGTTGATGGATAAGGGTTTGGGACTTGCTTGGCCATCCAAATTACCTGTCTCGCTTCCATCCCTAATCATAGCGGCAACTTCTATAGGAGCTCATGAGCCGCCATGGACAATTGGGGGGGAGCTTGGCGACCTCGAAACGAGGTTATGAAGTGATCACCGCTCCCATCGGCCCTAGATAGAGAGAGAGGTGTGGCCACCGCTGAGTTAGAGTGGAAATTGGGTTTAGAGTTTCTTGGTGGTTGAGCATCGCAAAGGGTTAGGAGCATTTTGGAGAAGAAAGTCGTGGTTTGATTAAAAAAAATCATGTGGATTTATTGAATTTTCCTAAAAATGAAAGATCACGCTTTTTTTACTGGATAAAATTAATCACTGGTTTAATTATTTGAGTATCTAAAATGGGAGATATCAATATTTATATTTATTCGCTTGACCAAAAAAAAATATTTATATTTATTCGAAGGAACCAAGTGAATACATATTAAGAAAATGGTCGAATCTTATATTAGTTTCGCGGATACAATAACTTTTTTAAAAAAATATCTTCCGTATTGTTCGTTGAGTGCATTCCACACTTCCTACGCAACTTTCCAGTTTTGCTTACGTTTTGACTCAAAGGTGACTTTTAATCATCCATCTTCATCTTCTTTCCTCCTCTCCTCCTTTCTCGATCATCTGCAGTTTCACTAGATTGTCCTGAGGGTGGCGGCATCGTAGGGCTTTCCATAAGTCGAGATTGTAAGATTGTAAAGCAGTTCATGGGGGATTGAAGTGTGTTCGTGATGAGGTTAAAAGGGTTTCGGGCAATGAGGTACTTTCTAAGCTGCTCATGCTCATGATTGCCAATAGTTCCCGCATCAGTTTCTCCACGGATGTTGTGGATAGCAGATGGGCATTAGTCTAAGAAACCTGTATGGTAGCCTAAGACTCACTGCCATTCTTTGGCGTGCTTAGTCCGTAATATCTTGCGTCAGTAGATGGTGTGTCATGTCCAAGCAGAAAACTGGTTTAGTGGAGAAAGTTATTCCTGGCACTTTAGCAGAACTGTAATGGAAAGCCTCACGACTGTAGGTTTTTGTCCACCAACTTAGCAGGATAGTTCTCGTTAATGTTTATGGTATGCTCTCGATTATATTTCAGCAATTAATCGCTGGCTCAAATGTTTCGTTGGATTTTTTTTGGGTGCTGGGATGCGCAGATGGAAAAGCTGATGCTGCTGAGTTCCTTGATACTTTGATAGAGGCATCGCAGAGTATCAAGGTGAAACGTTATAATGAGGCACTTGATGATCTAATGCTGCCATAGAGGCAGATCCAAAACTTTCTGAAGCTTTTGTTCATCGAGCCTCCACTCTTCGGCAGCTATGCAGGTTCTCTTCTTGTTATGTGTTTCTCCCTCCATATTTTGGTTTCTAACTAGAACTGTCCTATTTTGAGCTCGTGGCATGAAATGTTTCGTTAACTGTTTTCATGATGCCTTTGTTGCATATTAAGTCACATGTCCATGTGATATATGTTGGGAATACGAGTTATTTAGACAATCAAGCATAATTGAACATATTAGACGAAAAAATCGGATTCTGCTTATAGTTCCTGTTGTGAAATATTCTACTATAAGGCATCCCTCATAATCCAGTTTTTTGCATTTTGAATGGACAAATTAAAACTACAACTGATCAGCTCTACTTTGTTTCTGCTTGATACAACTTAATTAAGAATTTTAAAGCAGAATTTTTATCTAGTGAAGAATGTAATTGCTGAAATATTTGCACAGGACATTATTATCAAGTAGGTGTTGATATAGAATTGTGCTTACTAAAATAAGCATCGCAACGGAGGTCATATTCATCTATGGTCATTGCTGCCGTCATTACTACCGCTCCACAATTATGACCCCTATGTTCACCTTCACCGCCATATCATACAAGACACTACAGCCATCATAATAAATATCTCAACGTCAGTCCTAAAACCCGTCGACTTGATGTAACGAAGTCCTCCATGAACTTCATCTAATTTGGAATTGGGAGATTTGCATAAAAAGTGGGAACTCTTTTTTTTTTTCCTCTCCACTTAGATTTTGTACGCGTCTCGAGATTTTATATGGCTTTTTTATGTTTTGTATGGAATTGACCATCAAATTTCTCGAGGCTATGTGGATATGAGATTTTGTCGTATTGGGATTGACAATGAAAGTTGGGTGCGTTGCAGAGAGAGATTTTAAAATAAGAGGAGAAAATTTGTTGCTCTTCTGGATACGTATCGGAATACTTTCTTGTTTTTTAATCATTAGTGAATTTTTTGACCAAAAAACAAATCATTAGTGAATTTGATTAGATTAGATTCTCATAACAAAAGATTAAATTAAATTAGATTATGAATATTGTGACATCCGAAAAATTCCTGCATTTATATGGAGGAATTTAGTTTCGATTGTGAAAATTTAAGTCAAGCTATTAATATGGTAGTAGTGAAAGGCCCGAATGTCACTGTGGTGTTCATAATTTTCGACAAATGATTCTATTGAGATTGAATTGCTAAATCTTTGTTTATGGATTGATTTCCCGGAGTAGCAGGGAAGCACGTGATGCCGCATTAATTGATAACGGAGATTGATACGTTCCGACTTTAGATAACGATTGAGTGATGGGTTAGAAATATTATTGAGTTAAGTATTTCCTTACGTTCGGTAATTTTTGCTAAACATTTTGACGGGTTCAAAATATTTTTTTGAGTCACCTATGTTTAAAATGGACACCGGCTCTCTTGTTTCCATAATACAGCTAATGTTTTGGCAATTATTAAATATTTATTGTGGAAACCATATGATGGAGCCATTTCTCCTTTTTTGAACTATACTACATGCACTTGATGACATTATGCTTAGCTTAAGCAAATGACATAATGTGCTACTCCATCTAATTTAACCTTAGCCCATAAATGTCATTGATGAATCACTGCTTACTTGGCCTACGGAGATGCATTCTCCCTAAATATCTCCTCTTGTGGCTAATTTTGTTGGGCCACTTGTGCCTAGCTACTCACTTAGGACCACATAAAGCATTCTTATTGGAACAACTTATCTCTCTACCTTTAGGTTTAATGATTTTACCCTATGAGCATTTATCCACTTTAACCGTGGTTGATTTAGCCCATTCCTTCATTCTTTGCCCAAGTGGTATATTAAATTCGGTGAAGAGCTTTAAAAGGCAAAGACGCCACTTAATTTACTATGCCGATCAACTTCTCACTTCTCCTCAATTCTCTCTTTCAATTCCCAAGAGTATAAGTGAAGGTCCCACGTTCATATTATTAAAGTTTTGTCCCAATCTTTCGAGTTGGATGACGTAAATGTTTTGTCATTTCAAAGACTAGAGTTGTTGATTTCCATTCTTATTTATTTTGCTTTAAAGGGATCTAAGCTTGATCTTTACTCGTATCATTTTCAAGGTAAGTGAAAGCTCTAGGGACTAACTTAGATTATTTCATTTGGTACTCTTGACATGGTTGTATGATGGTTGAATTTTTAGTTTGAATTCGAATGCTAAGTGTAAGAAGTTTCCATGATTGGGTGTTGAATGATTATAGTTGTTTGACTTGATTTGATAAGTTCTTGCATGTTTTTTAGGCATTCCCATGTATTTCATGAGAATTGATAGCATATTTGATGGAAAAAGCGTGAAAATGGAGGAATTGTCAAATTGGAAGTGTTGAAAACAAGCTAAAGGAATTTTTGTAAAGGTATCGGGTCTTAATAATAAAGTTGTTGATTTCTGTGGAAAGTTGACCGAATTTCTAAGTTGCCGAAAAAAAAAATTACTTTTGGTATCTGATTTTTGGTTGTCCATTCCAAGTTGTACATTAGAATATTATTGTCTACATGAGATGAACAAGAGGTTAGTGGGTTTTATTACATGTGTAAGTATTGTATGAAAAGTCCTAGTGTTCACATTTGAGTGAAATGATTTGAGCATCTCATATTGATTTTTGGACATATTTATGTGTATGAGCAATGTAAATAATGATATGAAAATGTTCAGTTATCCATGGGATCGTAATGACAATGCTTCGGAGTTGAGATGCCTCGTGTATCGGAATGCACTGTCGATTGTTATAGGATGCCTTGTAATTGAGATGACCACGGATAGGGAAGACTTGCAAATCTGGATGTGATGTATATGGTGCATGCTAATGTGTGTGTGTATATACATTCATGATAAGAAGGCATTAGGTGATACTGGTGCAATATGATATGATATGTCATCTGCTTGCAATCGAGTGAACATATTATGCAATAGTGTATGTCATGATGAAAAAAAAAAAATTAATGCGTATGCTCATGCATTTAAGTATTGTTTGATTGCTTGTACATGTTAACATCAGGTGAGTGCAAAGTGGGTGCGAAGTTATATTTCTACCTTAGACTTAGGTACCGCATGATAACCATTCTGGTTCTGTCTAGAATTAGTTTTTTTGTTCCCGGAATCAGTTTTGGACCAAAAACCCGTTTGGTAATGCAATTGTATTTTTCTATTTTTGGAACAAGTTTTTTGTTTCGGAACCGATTCTAAACCAGAAATCAGAACCAAAAAAAAGTTGGTTTTTCATTTCTTGAACAAAAGTCAGAATCATTTCTGAGGAACTCGTTCTCAACGTCTGTCTCTCGTCTCCTTTGATTTCTCTTATCTGCCCGTCTCTCTCTGTACTCTCTCTGTTGCCGTCGAGAGGAAGCCAGCCGCTCGTTCACTCGCTCCGATCGAGAGGAAGCCAGGGCCGCTCGCTCGATCACTCCTGCTCCACGTAAGCTCCGATCGTGCACTGGATGTCCTCTCATCTCTCTCTTTTCTGGATTTGGAAGTCACCGTCATTGGGGGGGTCAGCTTCGGCCTCGCCATGGCCAGCGGTCGACCTTGCCGTCGCCCAGATCTGGGCGACGGCGAGGTCGACCGCCAAACCTGGGCGAGGCCGCTCGGCCTCTCTCTCTCTCTCTCTCTCTCTCTCTCTCTCTCTCTCTCTCTCTCTCTCTCTCTCTCTCTCTGCGTTTGTCTCCCATGACAAATTCAGCAAGTGGTGAATTGAGGTGGGCCTTTCGTGTGTTGCTGTTTTGGTAGTGTGCAGTGGCAGACTTGATCGGGGCTTTGCTGATTGACGATTAAATGTTGTTTTTTTGTCAGTCTCTTCGCAATATGGTAGGAATAAGTTTTGCATAAAGCATGCGGAGGGTGGTTAGGTTGACCACTTGGGATGGAGTTGATGAGTTTGTTTCCCCGAATTATCTAGTCACCACTTTTATTTTGGTTATTCTTAGAATTTGACTTATTTCAAAGGCTCAGGAACCCATCTACACTTTGCATGGATTATACAGTTTATGGTGTCATTTATGGTCTAAAGGCATATTCTAGAGTGGTGCATTTACTCCAATGTCCAATTTAGGATTTTGTGAATGGATTAGAAATTAATATTAGACTATTGCTTTCTTTCTTTATTTCCTTTCCTTTTTTTTTCGTTAATCAGTTGGGAGAGCCAATATATATATTCATCTGTTTAAAAATGTGAATGAGAGAAGAAATATAGACATCTCCTGGCACATATACTCCGTATATCAACTTCATATCAGAAACTTCATCTAGTGAAGTGCACTTTTAGTTGCTATGTTGTGAGAGATCACTTTTTGGAACTTGATTAATGGGGCTATGAGATTGTGTGTTTAAATTCTTTAATATCATTGATCTGCATTGTCATTTTCATGCCTTTTGAGGGACTGATTGGTAGATTTGTGGGTCATTGGAAATAACCTATAACAGCCTCAGCTCTTTGGCTGCAGTTTCATTTTCCGAATATCTTTGGATTTGCATTTGTTTTTGTGCTGTCCTAGCATAATGTTTTACTTTGTGGGAGTGGTAGTGTTTCCTTCTGTATTGGCATCTTTGGAGGATACATGCCCTTTGTTATTCTATTTTTGGCGCTGGAGGAAGGGAAATATTCTAATGTAGTTTTTACAATAGTGTCTGTATTGATGTTGATTGATAGCTAAAGTACATTGGGTGTTGGCTCGCTGGGTATGTCATTTTTCAAGTTTGTCATGTATGGCCGAGAATTAAGGTGACTTCAGCATGAAGTTTAAGGGTGTGTTTGGATAAGCTTTTACATTTTGCTTTTTGCTTAATTCAAATCTCGCGACTAACGCACATTGACTTTTTTTTTTTGCTTGTTACACTTGAATTTTTCAGGTATAAGCTGCTGCACCTATAAGTAAAGGAGAACTCGGGAGGGCTACTTGGACTTTTCTCCACACTCTAGCTGCTCAGGTGTTCTTAGCAATAAAGCTTGGCTTTTTACTTTCCTTTTTGTTTTCCATTTACGAAATTTTGCCTGAATATATCAGTATACTCCTACATCATTTGCACTTCTGCTGAGTTCTTTTGAATTTCTCAAACAATAGAGTTAGCGCTAATTATCTATTAGAACACTCAAATTACAGCACATGTACATCGAATGGTTCAAATTGTAGATGATATGGCTCTTTACATCAAATCTTTTGCATTGGAATTGGTACACCATATGATGTGCTTCATTTGATGTTCAACTAGTTAAGGGTAAATGGCATCTCAAAAAGAGGCATTTGTGGCAAAGTGGACTGAGCCTTTAACCAATTTGATTGTAAGCTTAATGGTTGAAAAGGTAAAAAGAGGAAATCGCACCACTACTAACAACAAAGTAGGGTGGAATAACATAGTTATCGAGTTCAATAAACAAATAACACTCCAATTTACTGTAGTTCAGTTGAAGAACAGGACAAACAAATTGAGGAGACAGTATGCGAGTTATAAGAAGCTTCTTTCATAATCTGGATTTGGATAGGATCATGTTAACAAAACAGTTATTGTGGAGGATCCAAGTGTATGGGATGATCACATCAAGGTATAAGTTTACTTGGGTCATTTTGTTCTTATTGTGGATGTATGTTTCGATTATGTTGCTGACGTATGTCACTATTTTTGAAATTGCAAGATAACATCGAATGGGCTAAATTCCGAAAGGATAGGTTTCCTCAATATCCCGATCTGTGTATGGTGTTTGGCGATATGTATGCTACTGGAGATTACGCAGTAGGAAATGCATAACACTTGCTGGTGTCAGAGGAGGAAGACAATGGTAATGCTGGTGACAATGGTGGTGGTGCTTTTGTAGGTGATCCAAAGGAACTTAGTGATGGAATCTTCACACCTGACGTGAGTGCCACGAAAGTTTGTGAGAATCACAAGTTGGATAGGACTCCAAATTCCAAGAGGAGGAGAAAGAGTAGCACATATGATATTGCTAGTAACTGCAAAGCCATTCAAGATATGATCAAGTCCAAGGCGAGTCAATCAACAAGTGGCTCCATCACCTCACATGCCCCCCCACCCGAGAACCCCTACTCCATGGGAGCTGTGGTTGCCATCTTAAATGACATGCCTGACTTAGAGCAGAATCTTTACAACAAAACTATGAACCAAGCATGCCTTAGTGCCAACTGGAGAGAGGGTTTCATCCTATCTTTACCTGAAAGGAGACGCAGTCTTCTTGAATCTCTTTGAATAGATGTTGAGAATTACGATGACTTTTTCATGTTTGCTTTATTTTCATTTAATGACTTGTGTCCTTGAGATACTTTGGTTTGTTTTTATTTATGGAACTATGATGTCTTTGGTTTGTTTTTAATTATGCAACTATGATGACGTGGCTATTGTTAATTATCGTCAATTATGATGACGTTGTGGCTACTGTTGATTCCTGACTTATTTGTTGTGTTTGTGTTCTTCGTGCGAGGGCATAGGTAATATGGAGGGGGGTGAAAGTAGCAGCAATAATGGTCCAATAGCATCAGTTGAACCAATTGAATAGGTCTTCAATGATTTTGAACTTAATATACTGAAAGCATGGATGTGTACTATTTTGATGAACATGTCTATGCACACAAGAGAACCTATTAGGGACAGTAAGTTGTCAGGGCTTGAATGGATGAGAGAGATTCTTTATGGACATTCAGATAGGGTATATGAAGCTTTTTGAATGGAGAGGCATGTGTTTCTCAACCTTTGTGATTTAATGAAGGCAAGGGGTTGGTTGGCAGATAATCGATATATTAGAGTAGACGAATAAGTTGGGATATTTTTATCTATGATTTCTCACAAGAACTTGAATAGAGATTCCAACATTCGAGACAAACTATCAGCAAGTATTTTGCTAAAGTGTTGCAAGCAGTTTTGAATTTGGCAAGAGAAATTATCGTACCACCTTCATTTAATGTTGGCCTCGAAGAAATTCTTATCAATTCTAAATATAATCCTTACTTCAAGGTAGGATTTGCATACATTCCTTTACATCGTCATTTACATTTTGTTGATAATCTTGTATAATGCAAGGGGTTGCTGAAATGACAGGGCTGCATAGGCGCTATTGATGGCACTCACATTCATGCTTCTGTATCAATGTCAAAACAGATCCCATTTAGAGGTAGGAAAGGAATTGCCACTTAGAATGTGATGTATGTTTGTTCATTTGATATGAAATTTACATTTGTGTATGCTGGTTGGGAAGGCTCTGCCAACGATTGTCGGGTGCTCTCGGCAGTACTCGAGACACATCGCTTACAATTTCCTCAACCTCCACCAGATATTTGCTTGTCTTTCAAGGGATAATTTTCTTTATAATTGTATTGCATTTGCGAATCATGATCAATATATGAATACCTTTTGCTAGGCAAATACTACGTGGTAGATTCTAGTTATGCTGCAGCTCCGGGATTTTTGACTCCTTTCAAAGGGGAACGGTATCATATTAATGATTTTAGGGGTAGAGTGAGGCAGGCAACAACAGCAAGAGAATTATTCAACCATAGGCATTCTTCACTAAGGAATGTTATTGAGAGATCATTTGTGGTGTTAAAGAATCGCTTTTTCATTTTAAGACACATGCCTTCATTTTCAATTCAAAAATAGTCATGTATTGTAATTGCATGTTGTGCTATTCATAATTACATCCGTGATCAAGACAAGATGGATAAGAACTTTTCCCAATATGGTGATTCAGAGTACCCATTTGGAAGTGCACAAGATGAGATTATTGACGATACATCAACTAAGGAGGATATGAAGATCAACATGCTTAGGAAAAGAATTGCCAATCAATTGGCAATTGATAATAATATGACGGAGATTCCATGAAAATGTGTTTTCAACTTTTCTAATGTATTTCCATTATTTTGTATTTGAGGATTTTTTATGTTGGCTCTTGTAATGTGACGTAGTATTTTGGGATCTCCTATATTGGCTCTTGTAATGTGATGTACTTGGTTTACTTTTCTCCATAAGCATTTGGGATATTATAAGGAGCGATGCATACTCACAAATATTAAGAGCAAATATCAAGAGCGATGGTGGTTGAATGCTGAAGACCCGTTCCAGTGCTTGGCTATTTGCATTAATTTGACTGGAATTTATGTGTGGGCGTACGTAACGTTACGAATCCAACGTAAAATTTAATTTCAAAACTTCATAGAATGGCTTAAAATACATGTGGTCACTCACTTTGAGGAAATTTAAATTTTTTAGGTGTCGAAAAAAATAAAAAAAATGAAAAATTTCAAAACTTCACAGAATAGCTTAGAATACTTGTGACCACCCATTTCGAGAGAAATTTAATTGTTTTGAGATTCCCCAAAAAAATTTAAAAAAATCAAAAATTTCAAAATTTCACAGAATGTCTTAGAATACATGTGGCCACCCGCTTTAAGCGAAATTTAAATTTTTGTAGGTGCCAAAAAAAATCAAAAAATTAAAAATTTCAAAAGTTCATAGAATGGCTTAAAATACCTGTGACCACCCACTTTGAGTGAAATTTAATATTTTTTTAGGTGACGAAATAAAAATTAGAAAAGCAAAAAATCAAAAATACCATTTAGGCACCTCAAAAATTTTATATTTCACTCAAAGTGAGTGGCTAGAAGTATTCTAAGCCATTATGTGAACTTTTGAAATTGTTGATTTTTTTATTTTTTTTGCACCTAAAAAAATTTAAATTTAGCTCAAAGTGGGTGGCCATAGGTATTCCAAGCCATTTTGTGAAGTTTTAAAATTTTTAATTTTTAATTTTTTGATTTTTTTTTGCACCTAAAAAAATTTAAATTTCGCTTAAAGCGGGTGGCCACAAGTATTCTATAAGACATTCTGAGAAGTTTTGAAATTTTTCACTTTTTGATTTTTTTTTTGCACCTAAAAAACTTTAAATTCGCTCAAAGTGGGTAGCCACAGGTATTCTATAAGTCATTCTATGAAGTTTTGAAATTTCTAATTTTTTTTTAATTTTTTTGAAAATCTCAAAAAAAATTAATTTTCTCTTGAAATGGTTGGCCACGGGTATTCTAAGCCATTCTATGAAGTTTTGAAATTTTTAATTTTTTAAAATTTTTTTTGGGCATCTCAAAAAAATTTAAATTTACTCAAAAAGTGGGTGGCCACAGGTATTCTAAGCCATTTAATGAAATTTTTTATTTTTTTTACTTATTTTTTAGGCACCTCAAAAAATTTAAATTTTACTCAAAGTAGGTGGCTATAAATATTCTAAGCAATTCTGTGAAATTTTGAAATTTTTGATTTCTTGATTTTTTTTGAAAAAATTGAACAAAATTCATATTATCCAGAAATCTGAATTTTTTTATTTCTCAACATTTTGATGATTTTTTCTGGAATTTTTCAATTTTTTGGGATTTTCTGAATTTTTTTAGATTTTTATGAATTTTTCTAATTGTTTTTAATTATTTTAATACCATTTCTAAAAAAATGGATTTCTGTTCCTGGAAATAGAATTTTCTGTTGTTTATCAAACGGGTTTTTGTTTCAGGAAATAGAAATTTTGTGCTGTTATCAAACGGGTTTCTGTTCTAGAAATAAAAATATTTGGTCGTTATCAAACGGATTTTTTTCTCAAAAACTCATCCAAGAACCAAAAATAGAAAAATCTATTTCTGGTTTAGGAACTCATTCCGGAACAGAATGATTATCATTCGCTACCTTAGAGATTTCATTATTGGATCTCGACTCCCTCTTTATTTTTTAGACTTGTGGGATGGATTCTTCCCCACCACCACGTTTAGAGTCCCATGCTTTTTTATTGTTATCTTGAAGAGGTTTGTACTTGGTTCAGAAATCGCGTATAGTAGGTGTAGCACTACCTTTTGAGCGAACGTGAGACTTCAGGAGTGGATTCCCCACCACCACATTGCTTGGTACTTAAACTTCGTGAGCGAGTTGATCAGGCTGCTTAGGGGCTCCAACAAACCTCCTCAATTTCGCGATGGTGGCTCGCCTACGTGTGGGCGACCCATAAGCGATGGTGAAGCGGGCGACCCATAAGCGATGGTGAAGCTTTTGCGTAGGCAATCTTTTGAAAGTGTGGTGGTGTAGTTGTGGCGATAGGCAACCTCAACCCCTTCATAGGTGTTTTGTTGGTGATGTTAAGAAAGTAATGAATAATGATGGGTGTATACATAGGGTTAATATCACGAAAAACCCCAAATTGATACACTTATGATAAATTTACCCTAAATTGGTACATCTTTATCAAATTTGCCCTCAAATTACTAAATTTTACCATCAAATTACTGAGTTGAATGACACGTAACAGTTTACGGGTATACCAGTTTGGAATTTGACCCTTTCGTTTATCACAATTCTACCAATTTGTGATTTTTTGTGATATTAATCCAATTTTATTTAGGGTAAATATGTCATAAGTTAAAATTAGCTTAAAGTAAATTTGTGACATCCGGAAATTTCGTAATAATATATTAGCAACGTTAGAAATTTCTACGTTTGAAATTGATACTTAGATTTAAAGCTAAGTATTATTTTCGAGTTAGTATTAGTGCGGACGCGTAGGAATTTTCGTGGGATCGTATTTCGCGAAGCGCGGATTCGGAAACGTAATCGTACCGAGTCCGACGTATTTAATATTTAGACGTCGTCGTGTGCGTTAATCGTAATGCGTTGTTAATTAAATTACCGTTGTTTTGGTAATTAGTGGGTATTACTATTACTATTATTATTGTTGTTGTTTAATCTTGGTTAAGTAATGTTTGCCGGAAATAAAAGGAGGAAAATCTTCTCAAAATATCCTCTGCATTCTCATTTCCCCCACGTGACCATTAAAGAAGAGTAGACCCATTTGCCATCTGTCCCTTGAAACTAGACACCTAAGCTTGGGTAATCATTTTCCTTGGCCAAGACTCCCACGATTAAGCCATTGATTTCTTTCACCTGTCCTTAATGAAGAGATAAGATGCCACCTGTGAACATAATGAATTAACAACCCCTTCGTATACCTATCTGTTTTCACTTTCACCTGGGTAATTACCGAAGATCATTTCACCCAAGCTCACTCTCTCTTTCACTTTCTTCTTTCACCATCACCGATCGAGAATTCCCGGAAGAGTTTAAACCTTTGGGTTGTTCAGATTTTGCACCAGGTAAGTGAAAACTCTAGGTTTAAGCTAAGTAAATCGACTCGGCACTTGCAACTTGGTTGCTTGAAAAGGTTATTTTTGACGTGCAATAGTGAGGCTGTGTTTATGGTTGAATCTGTTTTTACTGGTTCTGTGCAAGTTTAAATGGATGTGTTTTGCTTTTTTAAAGGATGGTGATAATCGGCAAGTGGAACGATTAAATCGGAGCGTGTAAATGTTAATTTTGAGGTGATTGTGGGATTCTTATTACTGGTTTGTGTATGTTTAAAAATGGTAGGAATTCGTTTTACTCAAAGTGATGAGGATGTTTATTTTGATACTCAAAGGGATGATTCTGTTTTTGAAACTAGGCAGATTTTAAATCCTCAAAATTTGGTTTTGTGTACCTTGAAACTGTTAAGACTTTATTATCAAAATCTGGTTCTGTGTACATTTGAAAAATTTTCAGACTTTACTTTCAGACTTTATCTTCAGACTTTAACTTCAAACTTTATCTTCAGACTTTAATTTAACTTCAGACTTTATCTTCAGACTTTACTTTCAGACTTTATCTTCAGACTTTACTGTTCAGAATCACTGTTCACATTTTACTGTTCATAGTTACTGTTCAAAAGTTACTGTTCATTATTCAAAAGTTACTGTTCAAAATTTACTGTTCTGGTTCTGAGTCTGAATTTGCTTCTGAATCTGAATTTATTTTGAGTCTGAATTTACTTCTGAGTCTGAATTTGCTTCTGAATTTGAATCTATTTCTGAGTCTGAATTTAATTCTGAGTCTGAACTTGCTTCTGATGGCTCGAATTTGCTTCTGAACCCTAATTTGCTTATGAGCTGAGTTTGCTTATGAATTCGAAAGGTTTTGTTCATATTTTAAATTGCTCGAATGATGCATTTCATGGCTTTAAAGTACAAAAACCGTGATGGCTCGGTATGGGACGGGCCAAAGCGGACTTTTGCATACAAATACTTGGTTGTCATGACTTGCATGGGAATAATATTAATTCCGTCGCCCATTTAGTGGTGTGTGACGATGCCCCATGCGTCGGGATGCCTCGTTGGTCGGGATGCCCCGGGGAGTGTTTCGGGATGCCTCGGGAGTCGAGATGCCCCGTTGGTCGGGATGCCCCGGGTGTGTGCCGGGATGCCTCGGAGTTGGGATGCCCCGTTGGTCGGGATGCCCCGGGAGTGTTCGGGAGGTTGAAGTAACGAATCTAATTGCATGAGCATAAACGTTTTACATCATGCTTGCGTCTGAGTGAAAATATCATGATATGTTGTATTATTCAGACTTTGCGGCATATCCAAACGGAAAAGGTATACCTTGCATTCAAGTTCTATGCATATCATTTGCTATGCATGCGTATGTGTTTATGCCAGGGAAAGTGGTAAGCTGATTTTCCTAACTTAAAACTAGAGATTTCATTTGCTGGGCTTCGGCTCATTCCATTTTTTTCAGACTTGTAGGATGGATGTTCTACAGCCCATACGTTTTGGAGTTCCCGTTCATTTTGATGCTACTTATGAGGATGTGTTTGCGCCGGAGTTTGATGCCGTATATACTAAGTGTAGTTCTACGATATGGGTTGATGTGGGGCTTCCGGAATGGGTTCCTTATCATTTTGTTGCTTGGTATTTCAACTTGGAGGGCGAGTTGATTGGCCCGTTGAGGGGCTTCGACCTAGACGATGATGGTTCCGCAGCGGAGGGTGAAGTAATCGACCCGTGACAGCTTCGGACTTTAGGCAGACTTTTGGATGAAGGTTCTAGTTGGAGATAGGAAACCCTGCCCTACCCAGTTTTTGTTTTTTTTTTGTACTTGTATGATGTTTTGTCTGGGTTGTAAAGCTGACAAGGGTTTATCAATGAGAAGAAAACGTATTTTGATCAAATTTGTGTGATATTCATGTTTAATCTTTGCTTTCCGCTGGCTATTTTATTAATAATTTTAATTGGTACGTGTCGCGCGTGACATTCTGGGGCGTCACAAAATTTGTCATATGTGTAACAGTTTCGGATTTTTTATGGTCAAAAAATTAGTTCAGAGTAATTCTGTCATAAGTATACCAATTTGAGATTTTTCATAATATTAACCATGTATGTATATATATAGACACACATATATATTAGTGAAGTATGTAAAAATGATGAAAATATAATAAAGATGCATATGTATATTAGATAAGCTCGTGTGATTTCTTGCTTGGGGTGAATATTAAAATTGTTATGCTTCCGCATGCAAATCAAAATTATTAATTGGTAAGAATACGTATTGCACATGACGCTATGGGGTGTCATATATATTGCTCATGCTCTTCATCGAGAATTGTACGGATTTTTTCACTATTAACGTGAAAATAGCTCTGACAATGGTCAATAAATAATAATTGACATTAATGTTGACACAAACTGATGAAAAGCTTGATAAAAAGAGAATATGGAAGAAGATTTGTATTGCTTTTCTCATATCAATGCTATACAATTGTAGCCCTATTTATAGTACATAGGGTCAGATTAATTAAAGAAAAAAAAGATCTATAAAATAAAGGAAAATCATTTTCCTAATACACAATATTCTAGTTTCCCTGTTAATATACTAGTCAGCATCAATTAGGATCAGTATCCGGATCAAGACAAATCAATCAGGATTAATCGGAGCAACGGTATCTTCAACACTCCCCCTCAAGCTGGCGGTCTATACACATCAAGGATGTCTAGCTTGCTTAATAGATATGTTGCCTCTGACATAAGGGTTTAGTGAAGATGTCTGCGGGCTGTTCCATCGTTCTTATCCCTCTTGTTTTGATTACTCCATCTTGGATTTTGTCTCTAATGAAATGACAATCAACTTCTATATGTTTTGTCATTTCATGAAAAATTGGATTTACTGCAAGTTTAAGTGCAGCATCATTATCACAGTATAAGATGGTTGGTTCTTTCACCCAAACGCCAAGATCTTGAAGTAATCCTCTTATCCATACTATCTCATAGCTAGTCTTGGCCATTGCCCGATATTCCGCTTCGGCAGACGATAAAGAAATAGTCGACTGTTTTTTCATTTTCCAAGAGAGTAACGAGTTGCCCAATTTGATGCAGAATCCTATGACAGATTTTCTACTCATATGGCAAGTAGCATAATCTATATCACTATATGCTGTCACTTCCATGTTGTTCTCCCAAGAGAGTAATAATCCCAAACCTGGACATCCCTTTAAGTACTTCACAACCTTTAGTGCAACATTCATGTGTGATTGTTTCGGATTATGCATGAACTGACTGAGAATCTACACGACATAGCATATATCGGGTCTAGTCATGGTTAGATATATGAGTTTCCCGACAAGTCTTCGACAAGAAGAAGGGTCTCTCTAACATTCTGAAAATTAGTCCATTTGGGATTTGCAAAATACTGAGTTTTATGAAATATACTCGTAGTAAATTCTCGTCCGAAATTGATCATTCCTAGCATGCTAACCAATAGGGAGGGGCTAATAAGAGAATTAAATTTGCGTGACTAAGAGAAAATTCGATCGTGAATTGATTTTCAACCATAAAATCGCTGAGGTGATATTTTGAGCCACTATTGGCTGATTCAAGGATAGTCCGGGGTTAGTTCGCCACTGTCATAATAGTGGATCGCGGGTGATTCCGCTGGACCACGAAATGAATTGATGAACGATTCTGAACTTATATCAAACGATCGTGCCCCTCGGATCTAGTGATTGATCTTCGCAATTTTAATGACAACCGAGATCGTCACGTACCGAACGAACTTGCACGTGACTCGATTTATTGTCAGTCACGGGTCAAATATGCGAATTTCTCCAACAAGCCGCCCGTCTTGTTGGAGAAACGCTTGAGTTACGTTTAATAAAATTTAATTATTTAAATTTTGGGGAAGTCACAACGGGACGTTAGGACGACATTGCAGTTGTAACATGTAAATTTGGAATGTCCCGAATCTTTCAGAAAAATTCAATTTTGGCAAGAAAATGGGAAAGTGACCATTTTACCCTTGGAAATTTCTAAAGGGACTAGTTTTATGGAGCAAGGGAATTTTGATAATTTTGCCCCAAAATTTGAAAAAGACACTTTTGCCCTTGAACTTTTTGAGAAATTACAAGATTGTTCTTGGATATTTTGGATGAGATTCGATCTAGGCTGTTGATTTCAAGATAAGATTGAATCTGGACCGTCGGATGAAAAGATTAGAGGGGGCCATTTTGGTAATTTGCCAAAAGTAGACATTTAAAGGGATAAGTCTCTCTTTCTCTCCTCTCACTTCCTCTCTCCCCCTCCTTTCGGCCCCCTCCACCATGAGCCCCCTCCCCCGCCGAACGCCGCCCCTTGGTCGCCCGTCACCGCGCCGACGCTTGGACCGCCGCCGTGCCGCACCTCGCCACCGCCCCGCCACCTCATGCCGCCCTTTTTCTCTCCCCTCTCCCTCTCGGTCTCCCTCTCTTAGCCGTGAGCCCCATCGGCCGCCGCCCAAACCGCCGTCGCCCGCCGTTCCTCCCGATCATCGCCGATCGTCATCGTTGCCACAAGTCGCTGTTAGATTTGGGTTTTGCCGCCACTTTAGCTCTAGCCGCTTGAGTCTAGAGCCAGGTAAGTTGCACTCTAAACCCAATTTAGGACTTCGGGTATCGATGGATGATTCTTGGGTGAAATCGGGTTTAAATTAAGTGTGAAATTGCACGATTTATGAACAAAATCGATGGGCGGGACTTAGGATTGAATTTGGCGGATGATTGGAGGTCGAAAGTGGGCTGTGGGTGGCCGATTAGTGGGCTGTGATGCTCGGCTTGGTTCGTAAATTGGATATTTAGAACCGGCAAATAATTGTGAGAAAGTGTCGTGAAGGACCAGAATTGATTTGACGCTGTTTGATTGGAGAAAAATGGAAAATTGTGTATTTAATGCGTGTTTGAACTATGGCTGAATTGTGATGATAAAATTTAGTGTGTGGTTATGTGGTTAAATGATTGAAATATGCCGGTTGGGTGCACGTGTGGGCCGGACTGAATTAATTATCAAATTGGCCATGTAGAATGTTTAGCGAGCATGAAAAATGCATGTGAATTGATGCGTGCACGGACCACGTGTGATGGGCCAACTGTGTGTGGTGAGTGATTATTGAGCATGTGCATGAGCAAGAGAGTGAATTTGGTATGGCATGTACGATTGTGAGAACTGTACCGTCCTGAGGCATGTACTTCTACGCGAGACGATACCCAGTATTACCGAAAGACTGCCAACCTGAGGCATGTACTTCAACGCGGGTTACGTAATAGGTGGTAGGTGTTGAGCATGAGGCATGTACTTCAATGCGAGCAAGAAACATGGCCTGAGGCATCTATGTTAACGCGGGCCTTGAAGTGTTGTGATAAATGGTCGCAGTGAATCTGAGGCGTGTACTGTAACGCGGGTCACTGGCAAGTGATGTGGAAAAGATAAGATGAGAACGGAACGAATACATGAAATGAAATTTGTATATGCGTGTGATTGTATATGACATGGTTGTGACTAACGTGCAGGTAGTACGCATGATAAGCCCTAGTAAGAACCATTGATGTGCCTACTATGTAATGATTTGGTGTGTGCGTGATTGTGTTTGTGATTGTCTGGAGGTACGTGATAGCCTAGGTGGGGTTTAGGGATGTACTTATTGAGATGTAGTCTCATGGTTGTTTCAATCAATATTTTTCAGAACCCCGACCTGAGTCATGAATCCTCCGCCAATACCACCAGAACGTTTTAGGGTACCAGTGTACACCGAGTATGACGTTGCAGAATTTTCTATGGGTGATGGCATGACCTAGATTAAGCATACTTTGACTGTTTTTGTAGAGGTAGGACTACCTTTGTGGGAGATCCATGTTTATACCACCTAGTACTTCCGGAATGTAGCAGGGGATGAGTTCGGGCCCGTTAGGAGTTTTGATGTTCCGTTTGACTTAGTTGGGGATTGGGACCCGTCTGCCATACTCCCAATAGATGGAGAGTTGACCAATGTAGAGACTAGTTTAGGTCAGTCGGGTTTGCATCCAGCCTCCACAGCACAAGGATCTTCAGAGACTGAGCACGAACCCAAGCCCAATGGATCACAAGCAACAGTCGACCCGATGGACATAGATTTAGAATCAATTCCCAAGGAGGAACCAGAAGGGGTAGAGCCCGAGAATGAACCTGACGAGTCTGAGGAGCCTAAGGTGGAATCAGAGTATGTACTCCCGTATGAACAGTTTATGGATCCCAATTTTGTGCCAGATTATAACTTCTTTGATGGACTAGTTGAGGAGGATCGGAATGAAGTTCCAGCTGAGTCGAGTGACATTAATCACCCAACTGAGATCGAAGCAGAGTCGGAGTCTTCGAAAGAGCAGACTGTCCAGAGAGACTCAAGGTCAGAGGACAACGAATCAGACTCAGAATGGACACCGAGTAAGGGGCGTAGGGGCTACTATGCTGGTTGGATAGTAGGTAATTGAAGGAGTACCATTTTTGAGGTTAGAATACTAGGTCATCGGCTCTTTTTTATATCGATATTTTATAGTATGGTGTGCACATCTGCATGATAGTTTGTAAAATTGTGGATATTATGGTATAAATAATAATGAGAAAAGAATATGTGTATTCTCCCTATTCTCCCTAGTTTTGATTGTCCGGGTAATTATGGTTCCGCTGAGCGATAAAGGATCTATGATGACAGTAGCAAGGTCGGCAATACCCTGGGATGTCGCATTAATCGACTGGTAGAGGGTGTCGTGCGCTCGAGGGAGTTCAGGGTGTGACAGTCTCTGAGTAAAGGGTCGTCATTTTGGGGTGATTATCCCTTGTCATACTCAATTGTTGATAATTTGATATTTTGCTCAATTGGAATAATAGCTGGTTTGTATCCCGAAAGTCCTGCTTCTGATATGATTTTTAGGACAAATTTGTGTTGACAGAGACAAATTCCTTTATCCGATCGTGCAATTTCTATCCCAAGAAAATATTTGGGAGATCTCAAATCCTTGATGTGAAATGTAGAGTGTAGATACTCTTTGAATTTCTTGATGGCATTTTCATCATTTCCCATAATAAGTATATCATCAATGTATATAAGCAAGTAAATTGATGATATACCTTGACTCCATGTGAATAAGGCATAATCATGTCTGGATTGTCAAAATTTTGTAGCTGTAAGTGAAGTGGTGAATTTGGCATACCATTAACGAGAAGCTTGTTTGAGTCCATATAGGGATTTACGGAGACGACATACTCTATTCTCCTCCTATCTACGTAAACCCGGCAAAAGGTCTATGTATATTTCCTCTTCTAGATCCCCATGAAGAAATGCATTATGTACGTCCATTTGATGAAGGGGCCAATCACAAAGAGCGGCAATGGAAAGGAAAGAACGGACAGTGACTTCCTTCGCTACTGGAAAGAATGTTTCGGTATAATCAAAACCTTCTCGTTGTGTGAACCCTTTCGCCACTAGTCTTTCCTTATAACGTTCAATAGAACCATCCGCCTTATATTTGATCTTGTAAACCCACTTGCAGATGATAGATTTTTGATGAGGGGGTATAGTAACAACATCCCAAGTCTCATTTTCCATTAGAGCTCATAATTCATCTGCTATTGCTTACTGCCAATGAGGATCTTTTGCAGCTTCATTATATGAAGATGGTTCATGTCCTTCAGATATTTTACTAATGTAGCACATATTCTTAGGTAAAAGACGAGCAAAGCTAACATATGAAGAAATAGGACATTGTGTACCAGATGACTCCAAGGTAGGACAAATATAATCTGCTGACCATGTAGGCGGTCACATAGTATGACCAGAACGTCAAGTAGGAATTGGTGCAACAGGTAGAATAAGCTCACATGCTTCAAGTGAGATATCACTTGAGGAGGGAGGTGATCTAGAAGCTGTAACTTCCTGTAAAGTACCGAGAGTCATATTGTGCGTACCTGATGATGGTGCTTCTTCATATTCAGCAATTGGAGATGCCATGGGAGATGATATATAAGGAATCATCGTCGGTTGAGGAGGAGAAAGATCCTCTTCATTCAAAAATGGGCGGTGATCAATAGTCGCATCAATCTGTTGAGAAGATAACTCATCCGGGAAAGGGAAAATATCTTCATAAAAGATAACATCTCTACGGACAAAGAAACGCCCAGTAGATGGTTCATAAACCAAATATCCCTTCTGAAGAGAAGGATATCCCATGAACACACATTTAAGAGCATGACGATCCATCTTGTTCCGAGGGCCCACAATAGACACATAACATAAACAGTTGAAGACACGAAGGTGGTGAATATCTAGACTTTTCCCAAATAGCAATTCGAAAGGAGTTCTTCCATTGAGGACCTGAGACAGCATCCAATTGATCAAGTATGATGCTGTGATCACACAATCTCTCCAGAACATTTCCCGAACAGAAGCTTGATATTTAAGTGCGCAAGCAACTTCTAGAAGATGACGATATTTTCTTTCGACAACACTGTTCTATTGAGGGGTATATGTGCAGGAGCTCTCATAAAGGATACTATTAGCAGTGAACAATGAAGAACATTCATGATTAAAAAATTCTCGGGCATTATTAGTGTGGACTCGTTGTATGGATTTGTGAAATTGATTTCTAACGAGGGTGAAAAAATTTCGAATATGGGAAAGAACTTGGGCCTTTGATTGCATTAGAAAAACCCAAGTTGCTCTTGTATGATCATCCACAATTGTGAGAAAGAAACGAGAACCGTCATGATGTGGAATGTGGTATAGTCCCTAGATGTCCATATGTATGAGAGAAAAGGCTCTATTGGCACGTGAAGTGTTTTGTGGAAAAGGTAGACGTGATTGTTTAGCTAAAGGATAAATAGGACACTTTGGGTGAGGAAAGGAAGCACTATGGCCTAAACGCTGATGAGGTAAAAGAATATTTTTATTCATGCTGGCTTTACATGAGGTGCCCTTATTTAAGGGAAAATGCGAAATATGAAAGTTTCTAGGAAAAGCAGTCCAAAAATAAAGTCATCCATGATTATTACCCAAGCCCATCAGTCTCCGAGTCAAAAGGACCTGAAAAAAACAGATATCAGAAAGGAAATGGACCCGACAAGAGTTGTCTTCACAGAGTTTTGAGATAGAGATAAAATTAAATTGGAATTCGAGAATGAGTAAGACATTTCTTAGAGTGATGGAGGGATTAAGTTGAGCATTCCCAATTTTGGTGACGAAAGTGTCATCTCCATTGGGAAGGCGCACTGATGTATGAGGAGATGATTTATCAATGTTGGAAAGGAAACGTTCATTGCAGACTATGTGATTACTAGCACCTGAATCGATAATCCATGTTTTATTTGAAATGGAGCTTAAGCAATGAGAAGTACCTGCATAGCTGGTCATTTTATCATGTGTCCCTAGCTGGCTTAGAGCTCTCATAATCTGTTGGGATTGGTCCTTATTGACGCACTGATTGACCTTAGCTTGTGCTGCAATGGAGATATCTCGCTCTTTTTTATCTGCCGGCTTCCCATGCAATTTCCATCAATTTTCCTTAGTGTGATAAGAACGTTTGCAATAATCGCAAAATTTACCTTTGCCTTTGTTAGAATGAACTTTGTTTGATGATGTGGCAGAATTTTGGCCATTAAATCCTTTCCAGGTTGGCGTGACGTGGGCCATCTGATCTAGGCACCACGAGGATCAATGATGGACATTCTGATCTTGCCGCATAGCTTGGGCCATCTGATCGCATGATGGAATCATGGCCGCTCGTTCGAATGTATCCTGGGCTGTCCGATTGGGGGATTAAATTGTGAACATTTGTCTGAAATGAAGATAAACCTTCATCTTCTTCCCCGTGAGAAATCCTAGCACCGTGGCTGGGTTTCTCAATCCTCCATGGCCAGACTTCGACGTGAGCAGTCGTTGGTCCAGCAAGGCTTTGGCCGCGAGAACAACACGGTCGCCCATCTTTACATACTTCGACAAAGCCAAACGCTAGGATTCCTCCTGAACCGCAAGTTGATAGATCCGGCCAAGCGAGGGGACGGGTTCCATGGCTAAAATCTGGCTTCGAAACGGTGAGTATGATGCATTTAGGATGAGTAAAAAATGTGTTACCTATTCCCTTTCCTTCATCGTTCGATATTGAGCTAGGGTAGTCTCAGGTCCCTCTAATTTTTCCTCCGCCATTTCGAGTTCGTTCCACAATGTTGATAAACGATTAAAAACCACGGAAATCGAGAGATTTCCTTGTTTTAGCTCCGATAGGGCTTGTGTTAAAGAAAAAATCTTAGTCCTGTCAAGTTTTCCATACATTTCTCGCAAGTTTTCCCAAATTTTTTTTGCGTCTTCGGTCGGGGGAAGTCCGGCGGCGACCTCTGGTGTGAGGCAATTCCCAATCCATGTTCACACCAGCTGATTACACTTTCTCCATTGTCGCGCAAGTCGGTCGTTGGTCGGGATTGGCACAATCCCGTTGACAAAGCTTTCTTTTTCTTTGGTGATTAGAGCTCGCGGGAGCTCTCGGGACCACACTGAATAGTTTTCTGGCCCCAAGAGTTGCTGTGTGATGAGGCGGAGCTTGGGTCTGTCGGCAGCGGATGTATACAACGGGTCACCTGGTTCTGGTCGTCCTCCGGCAATACCTGCAAACGGAAAAAAATTCAGGTCCGTAGGTCGGGTATGGATTTCCCGACGGATCCGTTCCACTATAACCCGGAAAAGATCAATCTAGTCCATATCCCGGAATGGGCTTGGCCACTAGTGGTGGGCCTCTCCTGGCCGCTCGGTCTCACCAGGCTCCATGGAACCTACAGGATTCTGAGCCGAACGTCTCTGGTTCACCTGACTTTGAACTGGTTGAACTTGTACAGGGACCCATTGAACGTATGGGCTTGGGAAAATTATTCACGAGCTAGATTGAACGAGTCCTGAGGTGGCCTGAACAGGGTCCAATTGTCCCTCGTTGGGCGACGTTTGACCTTGCTCTCTTGTTTGAATTTCTTCAATTGAATCTAGTTGTTGCTCTGCAGGTACATCATCCTGCTCTCTGATTGTTGGAAGAAGCTTCAGAGCCCTGGGATATACCGGACTTCAAATTTTGGTTTCTTGGCATGATTCCTCCCCTCGATGAAATATTTGGGGGTCAAGTATTTAAATGCAGAAGCTAGGTTGAAGATGGAGGCTCTGATACCATGACAGAATCTGATGGAAAGCTTGATAAATAGAGAATAAGGAAGAAGAATTGTATTGCTTTCTCATATCAATGCTACACAATTGTAGCCCTATTTATAGTACATGGGGTCAAATTAATTAAAGAAAAAAGAGATCTATAAAATAAAGGAAAATCAATTTCCTAATACACAATATTCTAGTTTCCCTGTTAATATACTAGTCAGTATCAATTAGGATCAGTATCCGGATCGAGACAAATCAATCGGGATTAATTGGAGCAACGGTATCTTCAACAAATATATTAGAGAATTAGATTGAACTAATCTTAGAAAATGCAATATATTATAGGAAACGTGATGAAGAAAGTAACGAAGTTAATGAGCAGGAAAAAAAATGATAAGTCAGATTTTTTATCTTTGATTGTGATTCGTTTGTATGGGTACTATATTCATATCTGGCAAAAATAAGAACATACTTTCAGACTTTAACTCATATTTGATATCGCCGAACTTTATTTTGATTATGGCCATTTTAATGAGTATCCCTGGCACTTGTTATAAATTTTTATTAAGGGGATCTTAAATCTTCGATGTGTAATCGGGTCTATTACGATGACGATCAATGCATTGGGGATCGCAATATTTTCTTATTTAGTTGCTTGTTAAGTGTTTTTGAGGCACCTTTTAAGTAAATCTTCTTTATATTGGGTCTTTATACTTTTTTAAAGACACTTCACTGCTTACGCTAGGATTAGTTAGTTCTTCGAAAGGAAAAATCTAGTGGAAATTTCCAAGTATCATGCAAAGAATGCAATCGACCGGTAAAGAGAAAAGTTCAACAAGATCGTTCCACTAGAAATTTGCCTTTGTTACTATCAAAAATCGCTTTAGTGCACACAGGACAAATCAAACGAGTAATGACCTAAAGAATTTCTTGAGGCCTTTTTCAGTAGAAAATTCAAGACTCGGCCAAATCATCGAAAGATTTAGAGGCCGGTTGCATTTTTTTCGTATAAAATTTCGGACATGGCATTTTTTTTCCTCTTGCATTCCGTACATCGTGTCGTATCAAATTCGAGTATTCATTAAGCGCAGTCTTTGGGTGCTTTAAAATGTCGCAAGAGGAGAGAATAAGAAAGGTAGATGGATTACGAGTAAGAAAGGTAGATGGATCACGAGTAAAGTGTAGCTGCGCAAAGGTGGAACATTAGGATAACTGGATAAGCACCACTGGTTGCACCGATTTGCTTTTGGCCTTTCTTCTTTTCCTTTTACGACTTGTACTGCTTTTGGCCTTTCTTCTTATCCTTCTCAGGACTGCATTCCACCCACACATTCTCGAGGGCTTGCTATGCAATTATCCAGTTTTGCTTACTTTTTTTTGACTCAGAGGTGACCTTTTAATCTTTCATCTTCATCTTCTTTCCTTCTCTCTTCTCCTTTCTGGATCTTGTCTCTGCTCAAAGCTTCACTGCATGCCATGGCTTCACTCTACAGTCTCCCCTCTCTCTTTCTTTCTTTTTCTTTTGTTTTCCTGTCGCGATTCTCATACTTCATTGACGCTCAAGCTCAAGATTATGATTATCCAACCGCTACGCTCTCAACACGGTGGACAAATAACGCAACGGCTAGTCACTCCACCCAATACGGAGACAGATCGATCGTGCAGCCAATTCTACTCCGAGGCAAAGGAGATTTTGGCCCTGCCTACGCCTGCGGCTTCTACTGTAATGGTAGATGCAACACTTACCTCTTTGCTGTTTTCATCGTCCTAGTTAACAGTAGTGCCGTAATTGCTAATTACGATATCATATATCCACAAGTAGTGTGGTCTGCCAATCGAAACTATCCCGTAAAGATCGGCGCGACGTTGGATCTCATGTCGGAAGGCAATATGGTGTTGAAAGATGTTGATGGTACGGTTGCTTGGTCCACAAACACTTCTGCAAAGTCCGTTGTAGGCTTGAACTTGACAGATTTGGGGAACCTTGTGTTGTTTGATAAGGACAATGCGACTGTTTGGCAGTCTTTTGATGAGCCAACCGACTCACTTGTCCCCGGACAAAAGTTGAGGCAGGGGCAAAGATTGATGCCGAGTGTTTCTGAGACAAATTGGACTGTCAACGATATGATTACGCTTTCCGTGAAAGCAAATGCTTTATCTGCTCAAGTGGAGACTAATCCTCCTCAGGTCTATGTCGAGTATAAAGCTCCAATTCAGAATGCAAGTACCGAGTTTCCATATGTTGAGTTTGTAAATGGAAGCTTGTCTTGGTTCTCAGATTCTACCTCGAGTGTGAGTTTGATTGATCTACTACCTCAAGCATCTTCTGCACAATGCATGAAGTTGGGCTCGGATGGCCATTTGAGAGTGTATGAGTTTGATGAGTATGATATCTGGAACGAGGTGGCCGATCTTTTCACATGGTCTATCGGGTACTGTGGCTATCCGACAGTGTGTGGGCAATATGGAATTTGCTCCTCCAATTGGCAATGTAGTTGTCCGGCTTCAAGCGAGGGGACGAGCTATTTCCAACAAGTAAATGATAGTCAGCCTAATCTTGGGTGTTCCCAGAATGTTTTATTGTCTTGTGAAGCTTCACAGCATCAAAGTCTTCTGAAGCTCGAAAATGTCATGTATTTCAGTTTCACTCCAGATCTCAAGGACATAGATGCTTCAAGTTGTAAAAAGACCTGCGCAAAGAACTGTTCTTGCAAAGCAGCTATATTCAAGTACGACTCGACACCTCCTAGCGGCAGTTGTTACTTACTAACTCAAGTGTTTTCATTTATGAATGTCGACAAGAGTAAGTCTTTCTATAATTATACTACTTACCTTAAGGTACAGAATGTGACCACTGAAGCTCCTAATAGAAGGAGCAAACGTCTCCCTGTAATACTTGGGTCTAGCCTCGGAGCCCTCTTTGCCATGATGATTTTCATCATAGCCATAGTTTTGTTTGTTCAGAAGAGAGATGATAATCAAGCAGAGGAGGATTACCTTGATCAAGTGCATGGAATGCCTACTAGATTCACATACGATGATTTGAAAACCATCACTGGAGAATTCACTAAAAAGCTTGGCGAAGGTGGTTTTGGTTGTGTTTTCGAAGGTACTCTAAGCGACGGATCAAAAGTTGCAGTAAAACGCCTTGATGGTTTTGGGCAGGTTAAGAAATCCTTTCTAGCCGAAGTCGAGACTATCGGCAGCATCCATCACGTGAACTTGGTAAGACTTGTGGGATTTTGCGCTGAGAAATCCCACAGGCTCCTTATCTATGAGTACATGTCGAATGGGTCTCTAGATAGATGGATCTTTCACAAATCCAATGAATGTGTCCTCGACTGGCAACAAAGGAAGAAGATCATTCTTGATATAGCAAAAGGACTCAATTATCTTCATGAAGATTGCAGACAAAAGATAGTTCACTTAGACATTAAACCCCAAAATATCCTTTTGGATGGGAATTTTAATGCTAAGGTTGCTGATTTTGGATTATCCAAGTTGATAGACAAGGACCAAAGCAAAGTTGTCACAACTATGAGAGGAACTCCCGGTTATTTGGCCCCCGAGTGGCTGAGTGCAGCAATCACTGAAAAGGTCGATGTGTATAGCTTTGGCGTGGTAATCTTGGAGATAGTGTGTGGGAGAAAAATCTTTGATCGCTCCTTAGATGACGAAGACATGTATTTATTGAGCCTTTTAAAGAGAAAGGCGGAAGAGGAACGATTGCTGGACATTGTGGATAAGTCTAGTGATGACATGCAACTAAATGGATCACAGGCGATGAATATGATGAGGATCGGTGCATGGTGCCTGCAAGGAGACTATACAAAGAGACCCTCCATGTCTATGGTCATCAAGGTGCTAGACGGGGTCATGGAAGTCCAAGAAGATTTGGATTACAACTTCTCTGCTCAGCCTTCCACTGGTGGAGCAGCAAGATTTGGTAGGATGGACATTGAATTTAGTCCTACCACTGCATTACTACCCTCAGTCCTAAGCGGGCCACGATGACGAGGCAAACTAATAAGAACTTTTCTTCCCAACATGTCAAGTGGTAGAATGTATGGGCAATTCAACTTTTCAGAGTGTGAGGACTCCGACTGGTGATTCTCTTTTCAGCCTAGAAAAAAGCCTGTGGCACGATATCAATTATCGTTTTCACTTTGCCATAACTTAGCAAAGGATTGATTTTGTTAGGATATTGCATTTAGGTTTTTATTGTTTATGCAGAAACCAGTTGTGCTCAAGTTTGTTGTGCTTAAGGGAAAGAGCTGTGGAGTCATTTGTGAGAAACGCTGCTAAGATTAGTCAGTTGCTGGTAATATCTTTTGGTAGCTTTACTATGTCGTGGATCTGAATCTGATTTGCTTTTTGGTTCAACACTAGATATCTTTCATATTCAATGACTCTACCTTCCATGTCTTTCTCATTTTGAGGTTAATGGGCTATTTTTAGTCCGTTTTGCATATACACTGTTACAACCAATAAAGATAACAGGAGAAGTTCATCATTGGTAAGTTCAGATTTTTCCTAGTGGACTCCTAATAAATCGCAGGTCAATATTCTTGACTTTCAACGTGATCCTTCCAAGAGATATAGTTGCCAAAAATAAAGAACCGAGATGATTTGGGCATTCTAGATTCAATTTTGTGATCTTTAGATAACACTGATCATTCTAAATAACCTTGGCTTTTCCGCCGTCCTTAATCAACGTTGATCCCAGCATGCTGATCAATCAAATTTTATCGGGGACGAAGCTTGTGCGGGTCTTATTTTGGTCCTGGGACTGCTCGCAATTAACGAAAGTTTCCAAGCGATCTGTCGTGGCCCCCTCGCCATGCCGTGGCACCTCTTGATTGGATCTGACAACGGCAGGTCGACAAACCAGAGCCCACGTGGAGCTCACCCATAGGCCCGAGCTACGTGTAACTTCTCGCGAAGAAGTCCTCCCTCTTCCCGGCACAACTCACTGGCGACGGAACTATTTCTTCTTCCTTCCTCTTCTTCTTCTTCTTCCAAATTCCTCTGTGCTTTGTGCCCTTCGCCTTCTCCTGTAACACAACATCGCGTACGGAAGCAATAATCTGGCGATGAATCTGTCAATCTTCTCCTCGGCCGTGGAAGGCATCGCGCGGAGGGGATGGCTTTACACGGTGTTCATCCTGCACTTCGTGTTCGCTTGCCAGTTTCTCCTCCATCGGCCCCTCGTCTCCGCCCTGGGTACGTCATTCTCTCGCCTTAGATCCGCCAACTTGTTGCCGAACCGAGATTTCGAGGGGTTGTGGCGTGCTCTAATTGCTTGCGTCTTGAGCCACCGATTAGAGAGCGGCGATGAATTGGCGGATCTTTTCTTAGGGATCCTCTCGTGTATTTGAGATTAGGCAGGAAGTTTGTGCAGGAAGGCGAAATGAGATGGACTGAAGAGTCTTGAAATGTCTGTGTTGGATTAAAAATCTAGTTTTTTCAGAGGGATATTTTGGGTTTTATGTGATACATATGTTGCGCGATTGATGAATTTGCCACCAGTGTGGGGACCGGGGAGTTTTATCTAATTCTAGTTCATTGTCCTGAAGGTGGCGGCATTGTGGGGCTTAAAATGGATCGAGATTGTAAGAGTGTAGAGCAGTTCACGGGGGGTGGGGGTGGTGGGTGGCTGGGGCTGGTGGGTGTGGGTTGATGTGCGTCCGTGATGAGGTTAAATGGGTTTCGAGCAATGAAGTACTTTCTAAGCTGCTGATGCTCTCGATTGCCAATAGTCACCGCATCGGTTTCTTCACGGATGTTGTGGATAGCAAATGGGCATTAGTCTAAGAAACCTGTATGGTAGCTTCAGACTTACTGCCATTCTTTGGTGTGCTTAGTCTGAAATATCTGTAAATGGTGTGTTATGTCCAAGCAGGAAACTGGTTTAGTGGTGAAAGTAATTCCTGGCACTTTGGTAGATGTGTAATGGAAAGCTTCACGACTGTAGGTTTTTGCCAACCAAACTAGAAGGATAGTTCTCGTTAATGTTTACGGAATGCTTTAGATTATATTTTGGCAATTAATTGCTGGCTCATAAGTTTCTTTGGATTTTTTTGGGTACTGGGATGCGCAGATGGACAAGCTGATGCTACTGAGTTACTAGATAGGGCATCGCAGAGTACCAAGGTCAAACGTTATAATGAGGCACTTGATGATCTTAATGGTGCCATAGGGGCAGATCCAAAACTTTCTGAAGCTTATCTTCATCGGCCTCCACTCTTCAGCAGCATAGGATAACATGAATGGGTTTTGCTCGGATCATGTGGAGCAATGGGTTACGAGTCTAGTTATAACTAGTCTCAGAACATTCGACTAACGCACTATAAAAACTACTAGCAAATTTGTGTGTTGTAATAGCATGCATTTTTTCATCTGTGAAAAATTAGCGCGTGTATATATATATATATATATTTCAGCGTAAATTATTCGCCAAATTATATCATATTCCATATGAATCTCCCTCTCTGGAAAATGATATGTTAATCTAAAATTTAAGACTCGATAACATTTAAGAAATTCTTAATTTTTGTTCTTATATAACATAGGGAGATTTTTTATATAACTAACAACATTATTGTAATATTGAGAGAAAATAATAAAAATCTTGTAAGGAAATACCTAATAGGACAAGCAAAAACAAAATATAAGAATTTTCAATTATTGCTAATTTGCAACATTAAAACACATTAAAACTAATAATTTTATTTTCTTTTTGTTGATCAAAACTTGTGTTATTTAATGAGGCAAAGTACAAATTCTTGTTGAAAGCAAAATAAGTTGAGAGTGCAAAGAAGAAGTCATTGAAAGGAAAGTGATCAATACATCCCAACATAGAGTTTTCGGATAACCATTTAAAATCTCATACCGGTACTCGATGACACATTTATCTAAACTAATTTTTGTCTCACAAAAAACCCCAAACCGATGTCCTATGGCACATTTATTCAAAACTAATTTTCATCTCATATAAAATCCCAAACCAATACCTCTTGAAAGGTTTACCAAAATTAATTTTTGTCTCACAAAAAATCCCAAACTAGTATCCCTGATCTAATTTACCCTCCATTAAAATGTATACGTGTCAACACATGTAGATTTTCCACATCTAATTTGTCATTCTCCATGTTATATCCGTCTTGCAATCGTCTGCTATTTGTGTTGGCATGTTTGCATTTGAACAGGATATTAAACTAAATACTAATGGATGGAAGGTTTGCATCAAGGGTACCAATTTGAGTTCTTTTGTGACACAAAAATTAGTTTGTGATAAATGTGTTATGGGGTGAGATAAAAATTAGTTTGAAATAAAAGTATCATAAGAGTCCCAATTTTTAGATTTTTAATGATATTGACACTAGTATTTTTTAGAGAAATTCCTTTAAGGAAGAATTTGGTATGATATAATTATATAAATAGTAAGGTCATCGAGGTGAAGCTTCATCCGAAGAGAATTTCTTTCTTGGATTCAGGTCCACCAATTGGAGTCCATCACAATGTGGAGATTTTGTGAGCCCAATGTGAGGTCTGCATGTGGGTTTTGCAAAATCAATGGTAATGATGAAGGCCAAGTTGATACGGTGTTGACACCTAAATTTCGATCGACCATTTAATGATAATTTACATAGAAAATTAGGGATTAAATTTTAACCTCTAAACAAAAATATTAAAATTGCATAGCATATAGTTTAAGTTCATATAGGTTAGTTGCATTCCATATTGGACCGGCGATGACGAGTAAGCTGAAAATTCATCGCGTAAATCGACTTCGAGCACTCAGCTCGCTCAAGGGATTGGGGGCCAAAATTCATAAGTCTAAAAGGCTTAGGTTGTTTTAATTTGAGCTTAAATCAGCCCGAATTAATTTAGTCCACTTGGAATTAAAATAAAATTAAATGATAAAACCTAAATCTAAGCCCATTAGAACTAGGAAGCCCGGTTAATTAAATTAGGGTTGCAATATAAATATGTGATTATACCCTTCAATAGGGGACTCACAATTTTCAGAGATTAGAATTCTCAGAGATAACGAGCAAAAACACGTGTGAGAGTGAGAGTGTAAGAGAGAGAGACCGGCGGTCCCCCCCTAGCCAAGTCTTCCCCGGCCGCGGCTCCCGCCCCACTGCGCCTTTGGCCGTGTCACCACGCTTCTTTCACAGCCAGACTCATGGCCACAAGACGACGCTCCTACCATGCCGATCCAGTTACGTCCGTGAGCTGCTGCTGCTGTGCCCAGAACTGATGCCGACGTGAGCCGCTGCTGATCCAAGCCCGACCAGTGCTCCTGTCGCCGCTGCCAATCCATCGCCCGTCCCCTCGTCTCTGCGCCAGACCACCGCTTGACCAACGTTTAGCACACGATAGAAGGAACCGAGGATAGAGAGATCCACTCACGCGGGCCACACAATGGATACACACGGCCACATCGAAAGAGGAGAATCGTAGGATTCGGCCATAATACACTGACTACACGAAGAAGGTGCTCCCAGGAAGACCGGTAACATTTATTAATTCAGGCCTTCAAAGAAGACTTGGGCAAATTGGTCTATCTCCTCTGCAAGGACACCACTTTCACGAATCAGGGAGAAGAAAAGAGAAAAAGTTCACTTTTTCTTTTAGTTATTTCTCTCATATTTGGGTTCTATTGCTTGCGGTTCTTCGTCGTCGATTCACCTTGTTTGTGGACGCTGGTTTGTTCGCTGTGCCACCACCGCACCATTGTTCATCAATGCTCGACACTAGCCGCACATCCCAGATTTCTGAGAACCTACACTCTGGCCGCAATCAGCGACTGCGAAGTCCAGCCGCGCCTCCGCTCGGCCAGCCGAACCGACGCCGCTGCTGCCACCGCCTGAACTCGCGTTGCTGCTGCTCCTGGTCCATCATCGCTGTACCGACGCCGCTGCCGCCGTGGTGTCCATGAGCCCGGAACCTAACCAAACACCACCACGAGCTCAACGCCGGTCCACCCACCGTCCCGATCCGCGATCCCGATCCGCCGCAAATTCAAATTTGGAAAGAAATCCGCAAATCATGTAAAAATCTCTATCCGGTATATTTTCAAAATAGTTAAATTCTTAGTTTGAATATTTTGAATATTCCGTGAATATTATGTGATTGACTAGATACCTTAGGATAATGCTTGTTTTGTCCGCAATGTTCTAAAATACTCAAAATTAGGAATTTTTCCTAATTTGACAACGTATCTGGACGACTATCCGACCTTATCCCTAAGATACGATATACGGCAATAGGAAAAATCATTATCTTATCCATAATCACTTGGATACAATAATAAATTTTATTCGCTTTCCAAATTCGAACAATCAACCACTACAAAAAAAAACTGGATTTTTGCCACGAAAATTTGCGACGAAAAAATTTTCGTCGCAAATTTGCAACAAATTTTCCAACGAAAAGTAAAATTCATTGGAAATTTCCAACAAAAAACTTTTCGTTGCAAAATTAGTTGGAAATTTCCAACGAATTTTGCGACGAAAAAAAAAACCCGGTATTATTCGGCATTTTTTATATACGTGAGAAAATTCGTTGGAAATTTCCAACTAATTTTCCCACAAATTTCAATTTTCCGGGTAATCATTTCAGTGTGTATAGTTTTCGTTGGAAATTTCGTTGGAAATTTCCAACGAATTCAAAAAAACCCGGTATTGTTCGGCATTTTTTATATTCGTTGGAAATTTCCAACGAATTTCAATTTTCTGGGCAATTATTTTAGTGTGTACAATTTTTGTTGGAAAATTCGTTGGAAATTTCCAATGAATTTTTCAACGAATTCAAAAAAACCCGGTATTGTTCGGCATTTTTTATATTCGTTGGAAAATTCGTTGGAAATTTCTAACGAATTTTCCAACGAATTTCAATTTTCCGGGCCATTATTTCAGTGTGTACAATTTTCGTTGGAAATTTCGTTGGAAATTTCCAACGAATTTTCCGACGAATTCAAAAAAACCCAGTATTGTTCGGCATTTTTTATATTCGTGGGAAAATTCGTTAGAAATTTTCAATGAATTTTCCAACTAATTTCAATTTTTCGGGCAATTATTTTAGTGTGTACAATTTTCGTTGCAAAATTGTGGGAAATTTCCCACGAATTTTGCAACGAAAACCCTACTCCTTCCTTATTTAACATTTTCGCGCTCATTATTCCTGCAACTCTCAATTTCCACATTCATTCTCTCTCTTTCTCTCTCAATCACCTTCGCCTTCACCTTCTCCCTCCGCCTCCCCCTCCGCCTCCTCCCCCGCCGCCACCCCTCCGGCTCCGGCTCCGGCTTCGGCTCCGGCTCCGGCTCCGGCTTCGGCTCCGGCGCCATGGACACCAAGATCGGGGCCCTCAACTCCTGCAAACCCCCCTCGGGCGACGTCGGCTCCCTCCCCAAAGGCGCCGCCGTGGCCATCCAGGGCCAGGCCCCCGCGGCGGCCGGCGCCCCCGATGCCACCATGGGCCGCCACCTCGGCCGCTGCCTCGTCCAGATTGGCATCACCAACGTCACTCCATCCCCAGCGACTTCAACCTCACGCTCCTCGACCACCTCATCGCCGTCGCTGGTGAGCTCGAGGTCACCCAGATTTGGGCAAGTTCGAGCTCACCGGCCATGGAGAGCGTTCTGGGTGAGCTAGGTGAGCTTGAGCTCGTCGGCCATGGCGAGCTCGGCCCTCGCCATGGCCGGCGAGGCCCAGCCTCGTTGCCGATGAGGGCTGAGCTCGCCATGGCCGGCAAGGACCGAGCTCGCCGGCGACGAGGCTAGCCCTCGCCGGCCATGGCGAGGGCCGAGCTCGCCCAGCCGGCGAGGGCCTAGCTCGCTGGCGACGAGGCTGGCCCTCGCCGGCGGCGAGGGCAATTTTTCAACCAAAAAAAAAAATTTCGTTGGAAAAAAATTTTCCCCGATTTTTCGACCCAAAAAAAAATTTTGTAATTTTTCCACCAAATTTAGCCACGAGTTTTCCAACGAATTTTCCAATGAAAAAAAATTCGTCGCAAATTTCCAACGAAAATTGAAATTTTTCGTTGGAAAAATTTGCAACGACAAATTACCAACAAATTTTTTTTCGTTGGAAAATTCGTTGGAAATTCGTTTTCCAACGAATTTTCCCAAATTTTTCATTGGAAATTTCATCGGAAAATTTTTTTTTGTAGTGAACTTTCCGTCGATATCTATAACCCTATAAATATGACCGATAGTTTGATTTCTTTTCCTAATCCAAATTTGATAAGAAGAATCTTGCGGATTGCATGGATTGTTTGAGTGCGGTTGTTATCTTTATTTGATTGCTTTCTTTTTTAAATAAAGAAAATCCAAAAATATGTTAGTTAGAATTTAAATTAAAAGTTTGCATGCTTAAAGAATCCTAAATATATCCAAGAGAATAAGATAATTATTTGATTTAAATTGGGAAGAGTAGCATATTTCCTAGTTTAAATTAGAAATTGTTTTAATATTTGTGGATTATTTAGGATATTTAAATTTCGAATTTCCATGAAAAGTCCAAAAAAATGAGTCACTTTAGGACAGATTGTGATAGATTGCATGTTAATTTAGACATTTTTTTATTCCGAATTTTATGAGAAAAATATAAAAAATAAATCATTTGTCCGTCACTAGAATTAGATCACGTCGATGCATGACATATAGTTCGCATGCTAGTTTGCATTGATTGCATGTCATTTTTGCACATCATTGCATATAGGTTAGTTTGCATTTTAATAAAGCACAAACCCTAAAGAACACCTTGAGTGCCTTGCTTTGTTAATTAGAAATCATAATAGGATTGTCTGTATGATTTTCTACTAACAATGCAGATGCTTGTGTTGCATTAAAGTACGTCATTCTCCTAATCTTACAATCTATTTATGGCTTTCTTGGGTGTTAAATTGGTGGTTTGCGCACCCACATGAACACCTCACATATTAGTGATTAGGTAATAAAATGGATTCAGACTGTCTGCATAAATATTTTTTGAAAAGAAAAGGTACCGAAAGGGCGTTAGAAGAGCTTAGAATCTCTTATTTGTCGGAATAAAACATATTTCCCTATATTTTATTTAGGTTTCTAATCGACCTACCACAAATAGATTAGTGGCGACTCCAAATATAAAAAATTTTGTATGTTAAAAACTTAAATCCTAAGTTGCGAATTGATAGGACTTGGGAGGGCTTGAGTTAGGCTTAGACTTAATAATCCATTAGCTTGAGAAATTTAGGTCGCGGCATATGGGTTCACACCAAACATTTCCCAATTGAAGATGGACAGGATCAATACCAAATAATCTCTCTAGACAACCATCCTTTCATCCTTTTGAGGTGATTGTGCATTGCCTACTTCAAGACAATTCCCTGCTTCGAATGAGTTTAGATTGAGGATTGTAGGCATTAGAGTGATAAAATATAACTTTAAAAGGATTAGCGTATATAAGAAAGAAGCATCGGGAGCAAAACATATTTTCACTATATTAAAAAAGGGCATGATATCCTAAACCTAGGAACCTCATAACTCGATTCCAATGCCGGAGCTTCTGGTTCTACCGGGGAACTTATAAAAAATACTTTCACAGCCATCGAGAATCGAACCATATTTTTATGAAGGAAGAAATAACAACATAACAACATATATTTTGATAGTGAAATGGTGCAATTTTTATATTTTATTATATAAATTTCATTTGTTACACTAAAGAAAAAAGTAGGCTAGTTTCCTAGTAGAACCAGGAAGCCAATCAAAACTAACCGGTTAGATCAACTTCTATTTCAAGATCGGGAACCTACCCATAGGGAGCCGATTACTCCTATTCATAACTTGATCAATCAGTTAGCAAATTATCCTTACTGTGTTAATAAAACTTAAAGTTACTTACATAATTTTGTGAACCCGAAACGACATTTTGAGGACAGCTTGTCAAATTTCTTTTTCAATCTTATATGCTGTGATTTGTTAGGTTTCTCGATTGGAGATCTACAATATAAGTTTTTGAATGAAGCCTATTTATTACATGGTTTATTACGTGCTTAGTATCATATATTTATTTACTAAAATCAATTGTGGTGGTTGTCTGAGTCAGGGTAAAGATTTTATTTCGAAACCCATAACGGATTTAAGACGAGTTTGAGAAATAACAAAAAGTTAATGGAGAAGGGTTTGGGACAAGCTTGGCCATCCCAAACCTGTCTTGCTTCCATCCCTAATCATAGCGGCAACTTTTATAGGAGCTCATGGGCCACCATGGACAATCTCGATCCAAGATTGGGGGAGCTTGGCGACCTCGAAACGAGGTCGTAGATGCAGCGATGACCTCGGGTTTGAAGTGATTGCGGCTCTCATCGGCCAGAGAGAGAGAGAGGTGGAGCTGCCGCTCAGCTAGAGTGGAAATTGGGTTTAGAGTTTCTTGGTGATTGAGCGTAGCAAAGTGTTAGGGGCATTTTGGAGAAGAAAGTCACGGTTTGATTAAAAAAATCACGTGAATTTATTGAATTTTCCTAAAAATGAAAGATCACGCTTCTTTTATCAGATAAAATTAATCACTAGATTTATTATTTGAGTATCTAAAATGGGAGATATCCCTGTTTATATTTATTCCAAGGAACCAAGTGAATACACAATGGTCGAATCTTATATTAATTTCGTCAGTACAATAACTTTTTTAAAGAATATCTTACATATTCTTCGCTAAGTGCATTCCACACGCATTATTGAGGATTTTGTATGCAACTTTCCAGTTTTGCTTACTTTTTTACTCAAAGTCGACTTTTAATCTTTTCTCTTCATCTTCATCCTCCTCTCTTCTCCTATCTCGATCTTCTCTTTGCTCGAAGCGTCACTATAGGCCATGGTTTCAGTCTGCAGTCTCCCCTCTTTCTTTCTTTCTTTCTTTCTTTCTTTCTTTCTTTTTCCTTCGTTTTTCTATCGCATTTCTCAAACTTTATTGACGCTCAAGCTCAAGATTATGTTTGTCCAACTACTATGCTTTCAGCACGGTGGACGAATAATGCAATAGCTAGTAACTTCACCCCATATGGAGATGGATCGATCGTGCAGGCAATTCTACTCCAAGGCAAAGGAGCTTATGACCCTATCTACGCCTGTGGCTTCTACTATAATAATAACTGCAACACTCCACTCAGAATACAACCACAGCTCAGTGAATAGTACATCTCTTCTAAGTAGATCGAGCAATCACTATGCATGAGTACAAAGCAATACCAGAACTTCAGAAGCCAAACCTAAGGTTTAAAATATATATAGAATCACATAAGAGTTATTTCATTTCATCAAAACTTTATACAAGTCACAAATATACATTTAAATCCACCATCACTATTCAAATTATCAATGGTCAAGTCCATTGATCAATCTCTATAAAAACCACGTCAGTGGTCCATTTTATTGACTAATCTCAAATCACACATCAATGTTCTATTCCATTGATGAATCCCATATCACATCAAATGTCGATGGTCTATTCTATCGACCAATCTATTGTTCAATATCTAACCATGGTCACGACATAAATCCTTGTGACAAGGCTACCAAGATTCCCCCATTGGCAAGGTCTCCACCTACAAAGCCGGTAGCTCGACCCAGAAGAATATTCTAAACCCGGTATGCATACCCCAAAACTCCTCAATGGGTTCACAGTCATATTGAGCATCAAACAATCATCATCCAATATCAGAAATCCAATCCAGAATACATTTCACAAACCAAATAAATAACTTTCTCACAATACGGCTCATCTGCTAGAAATATATTTTGTAGAGCATTTCTTGAATCATTTTCGAACTCATTTCATAAATTAGTTCGTAACGCAATATACAAATGTATCCTTTCATAACACATTTCCAAAAACGATTTTCAAATCATTCTCAAATACTAAAAAGTAGCAAATGTCCGATCCCAATTTATGCAACAAAATGCTCTTTTAAGTTCAACATATATATTTATATCGGCTCATAATTCCTTCAAGATATGATTTTTATAAAACCAAAGAAGAAATAGTACCACTTACCTGGAATCCCCAAAAATCAAACAATCACGCTCACTCGAACCGACGATCTCGTAATCCTAACAATTAAACAAGAATCGACATCAAAACCAATTAAAAAAACTACGAAACGGCTAAACGATGCTTAAACGCTAACAAGACAACTCAAAGGCGCCCACAAATCGCTTCTCCAAAGCGATTATCCAAACCGTTCGCAACGCGAAACTTGATCGCACCATAATTTCCTCCACCGAATCCCGTTTGAAGCAAGCTTATAGTCAATAGAAAGCCCACTCAGAGCACTACAAGAACCCCAACATGGCTGTCCCAAAATCGAGCCAAACACCGATAAAAAATCAGCCTAAAAGCCGCTGGTCATGCACTGTTCACCTTGCAAAGCCAACTTCAAAAATTCATATTAGGCAAACTGCTATCAAGATCCATAAAACTCCAAGGCTCCACGACACCTTAAACTACCAATTCTATGAATATTCGCAGTTTAACGACTCAAAAATCGGACTTCGCGGCTTGAATTTCCAAAATTTCGAATTTAAACCCTAACTTTGAAAACTTATGCGATCGGATGAACGAGGGACGCGAATGCTTACCGGGCGTTGCAATACGGAGTTGATTCAAGCTGGCGAGGCTCCGGTGACGTGAGCCTTTCCTCTTTCTTCTTCTTTCTTTTCTTTCCCTTTCTCTCTTTTTCTTTCTTCTCTTCTCTTCTCTTCCTTGCTATGTGCAAGCTCTCAGTTAAAAAGAAGAGCCAAGCGTCCACTGTAGATACTTTTTGACTTTTTGACTTTTCTTTTTGTAAATACCCAAATATTACATCCATCCCTCCTTAAAAGAAATTTCGTCCTCGAAAGTTGCACTTACCTCAACTTTCAAACAAGTGAGGGTACTTGTGTTTTGCCTCCTCCTCAAGTTCCCAAGTGGCTTCTCTCTTAGTGTGGTTCAGCCATTGTATCTTTACAAAAGGAATGGTCCGTCATTGCAACACTTGATCCTTTCTATCGATGATGCAAATAGGCTGCTCTTCATACGTCAAGTTCTCCCTTAACCTCAATGGTGTAAAGTCTAGTACATGCTCAGGATTTGGCATATATTTATGCAACAAAGAGACGTGGAACACATTATAAATACCTAACAGTGCCGATGGCAAAGCAAGTTTGTAAGCGACTTCACCAATCTTCTCTAAGATCAAGAATGGTCCCACATATCTTGGTCTCAACTTTCCACGTGTGTCAAATCTCATAACACCCTTCGTAGGAGAAACTTTTAGGAACACATGGTCCCCCACACTAAACTCCACCTTGCGCCTTTTAAGATCTGCATAACTTTTCTGATGACTTTGAGCCGTTTTGAGACGTTCCCAAACCAATCTAACTTTCTCTTCTGACTGCTGAATGAACTCGGGACCAGTTAGTCTTTTCTCACCAACATCATCCCAACAAATATGGCTTCTGCATTTTCGGCCATACAAAGCATCAAAAGGTGCCATCTTAATGTTGGAATGATAGCTATTGTTATAAGAAAATTCTACCAAGTGTAGATGTTCATCCCAAGAACCTCCAAAGTCAATGATGCAGGATCTCAACATATCCTCTAATGTCTGGATCGTTCTCTCTGACTGCCCATCTGTTTACAGGTGAAAAGCTGTACTCAAGTTAAGTTTAGTACCCAATGCTCCTTGTACACTCCTTCAAAAGTTAGATACAAATCTGGGATCCCTGTCAGAAACAATGCTTATTGGAACTCCATGCAGCTTCACTATCTCATTAACATATTGTTTTGGCATGTCTTCCATTGAAAGGCCGAATCGGTATGACAAAAAGTGTGTGGACTTAGTCAATCGGTCAACAATCACCCATATAGAATTCTCATCACTTGGCATTCTCAGTAGACCAACTATAAAGTCCATGGTGATACGCTCCCACTTTCATTTAGGTATCTCTAGAGGGTGTAACTGTCCACCTGGTTTCTGGTGCTCAATTTTTTCTTGCTGGCAAACTAGGCATCGGTCGACAAATTTTACAACATCCTTCTTCATAGTGACCCACCAGAAGTTCTCTCTCAAGTCCCTATATATTTTAGTGCTTCCAAGATGAATTGAGAATCTAGTACTATGAGCTTCGTGCAATATCTCCTTTTTCAATTTTAAATCATCAAGAACACATAGACGACCACGAAACTTTAATGACCCATCTACGTGTATACTGAAGTCTACTTGTCCTCCAGCTTCCACGACTTCTCTGAATTTTTGCAACTGAGGATCTTCATTCTGTTTTGTCTTAATTCTATCAATCAACGTTGGTTGCACTCGAAGATTAGCCAAACGAGCACCAAGCTGATGTATTAATACCTCCAAGTCCAACTTCCTCATGTCTTCAAGAATAGGCTTTTGAGAAGTAAGTAAAGTTGCCATATTTCCAAAGGACTTACGACTCAAGGCATCCGCTACCACGTTAGCCTTTCCTTGATGATAAGTAATAGACAAGTCATAATCCTGTAAAAGTTCTAGCCATTTTCTCTGCCTCATATTTAGCTCTTTTTGGGTAAAAATATACTTCGGACTCTTGTGATTGGTAAAGACTTCACATCTTTCACCATACAAATAATGCCGCCATATTTTTAAGGCAAATACAACCGCTGCTAATTCGAGATCATGAGTGGGGTAGTTCTTCTCATGTGGTTTCAATTGTTTAGAAGCATAGGCAACAACTTTATCATCTTGCATAAGAACACAACCCAAATCTTCTTTAGACGCATCACAGTAAATTATGAAGCCAGTAGTTCCTGAAGGTAAAGTCAATATAGGGGCTGACACTAGCCGCCTCTTTAACTCTTGAAAACTACTCTCACATTGATCCGACCATACAAATTTAACTCTCTTATGAATTAGGCGAGTAAGTAGACCAGCGATCTTTGAGAATCCCTCTACAAATCGCCTGTAATAGCCAGCTAGCCCAAGAAAACTTCTCACTTCTATAACATTAGTAGGGCGATTCCATTAAACAACTGCTTCAACTTTCTTTTGATCTACTAATATGCCATCTTTCGAGATTACATGACCTAAGAATTCTATATGATCAAGCCAGAAGTTGCACTTACTAAATTCAGCATATAACTTCTTCTCATGCAAAGTCTGTAGGACAAACCTCAAGTGTTGTTCATAATCCTCCAAACTCTATGAAAACACTAGAATGTCATCGATGAGCACCACAATAAATTTATCTAGATACTCTTCGAATACTCTGTTCATCAAGTCCATGAAAGCAACAGGCGCATTTGTTAGACCAAAAGACATGACAAGGAATTCATAATGGCCATACCTTGTTCTAAAAGCAGTTTTAGGCACATCATCTGCTTTCAACTGACGATACCCAAAACGAAAGTCGATCTTAGAAAAAACCTGAGCTCCCTGAAGTTGATCAAATAAATCATCAATCGAGGGTAAAGGATATTTGTTTTTTATTGTCACCTTATTAAGTTCTCGGTAGTCTATACAAAGCCTCATACTACCATCCTTCTTTTTCACAAATAAAACTGGAGCTCCCCAAGGTGAGACACTAGGTCTGATGAAACCTTTATCCAAAAGCTCTTGCAATTGCGTTTTCAATTCTTGCAACTCGGTAGGTGCCATTCAATATGGTGTCTTAGAGATAGGTGCCGTACCAAGCATCAATTCAATACAGAACTCAATTTCTCTATCAAGAGGCAAATATGGTAAATCCTCGGGAGATACATTGGGAAATTCTCTGACAACTGGAACATCTTCCAACTTCGCTACACCTTGCTTGTGTCTTTTACACAAGTCAAATAACTACTACAACCCTTTCTCAAAAGTTTCTTTGCTTGCAAAGTCGATATCAACCTTGGAAAAGTGTCTTTACAACTTCCTGAAAATGAGAATTCGGGTTGACACGGAAGTCTAAAGATCACTTTCTTTGAAAAACAATCAACAGTAGCACGGTACGTGGATAACCAATCCATCCCTATAATAATATCAAAATCTCGAACATTTAACTCCACTAGATCCACAAGCATTTCAACATTATTAATTTGGAGTGCACATCCCTTGAACACATAATCAGCAACCAAGAAATCACCAGTAGGAGTATCGACACGCAATTCATATTCAAGAGGCTCAGGCAACACATCAAGCTTCTTTGCAAATTCAGTAGAAATAAAGGAATGCGTAGCACCGAAATCAAACAATGCATAAGCACATTGCAAGGCAATAGAAATATTACCTGCAACAACTGCGTTAGATGCCGCCGCATCCTCCTTTGTCATCGCAAAAACTTTCCCACTTGTCCTCTGTCTTTGCGGGTTCTCTTGGGGCTTATCAATCGAAGGAGCATTCCTTCGCATGAAACAACGATGTGCCAGGTGTCCTCGTTGTCCACATAGATGACATGTTCTATTATCAGCTGTAGAATTCCTCTATGTAGGGCAATCACGTTGTATGTATCCCGTTTTCCCACACAAGAAGCACACTCCTGTTTTCCAGCGACACTCACCGCCATGATACCCTCCACATGTAGTACACGGGCTACAAGTATTCTAGGCTCTAAACTTCCCTGGTAGGTTATTGCTTCTTCGATTGATACTGCCACTTACACAACTTCCTTGAAACTCAGTAAACTTGGGCCTCTTTTGTTGATGAACACCCTGTGTCTCACGCTCTAATTTGTACCGTTCCACCTTGATCGCTCGTTCCAAGACATCCTTGTATGTGGTCAGTTCAAGAGGTGTGAGCTTAGAACGTATATTAAGCCGAAGGCCTCTTTGGAAATGTTCAGCTTTAAGTTCTTCATCATCCACATAATGTTTCACAAACCTACTTAACAGGTTAAAGCGGCCTGCATAGTCCATCACTGTAGAGTCACCCTGAGATATGTGTATGAAGTCGTCCCTCATCTTCGCTTGGAATGACCTCGAGAAGAATTGAGTGTTGAAGGCTTTTGTAAAATCTTTCCAAGAAATTGTCGTATCTCCACCTCCCAGGGCGAGTCTAGTCCCTTCCCACCAATACTTTGCTTCGCCCTCCAAACATTGGGTGGCAAAATCAACCTTCCAATCATTGGGAACTCTATCAGTTCTGAAGATCCCCTCCATTCTTCTAATCCAACGTTCGGCCAATAGAGGATCCGATTTCCCATCATAAGTAGGTGGTTTGGCTTTTCTGAACTGAGCAACTGTATATTCTCTCTCACCTTCAGTCATAGCGGTTCCACTCCCACCTATATCTTTCAATTGACAATGAAAGTTAAGCACTACTTGACGAGCCTCAGATAAATTGCCTTGGATGGTAGGCTCAAGAAGTTCATCACTTGCATATTATGAGTCGGGACTTCTTTCAAATCAATCCTCTAGTCTCCTTTTTGAAGACGGGCCTTGAGAACCTTGAGGCATATCTCTGGTATCGGGGGTAGCGACTCGCTTGCCTTTACTATTCTTCCGAAGCGAGGCAAGTGTCTCTGAGTCGAAACGCATGATAACCTGGATCCAAGCGTAACAAAACCTTAGCACCTAGAAGATAACACGCTAAAACTATCACACAATTTCACAACGTCTCATAAAAATCTACACCCAAACAGATTATAACTTAAGCTCTGATACCAAAAGATGTCACACCCAAAAACAACTAGAAAAGGGGATGACACGGTCGTTCTTCCACACGAAGAACGCAGCCTCAACAATAACCAATAACCTGTTATCAACATATATATATATATATATATATATATATATATATCTCAAATCACATATATATCAGATAAACCAAGGGGTTGGTTATAACATCAGAGTTTCTATAATCCACCAAAAGAACATATACATCAAGAACTCAACCAACCCGACGAACTATCAATAACCTTACAAACAACTCCAAAAATCATACCCAAAAATCTAACTCCCAAACGTCCCCGCGATAGTGCTCTCTACTAACGGCCGCTAGCCGAGGAACCTGAAAAGATTTAGAAAGAGAGGAATGAGCAACCATAGCTCAGTGAAATAGTACATCTCTTCTAAGTAGATCGAGCAATCACTATGTATGTGTACAAAACAATACCAGAACTTCAGAAGCTAAACCTAAGGTTTAAAATACATATAGAATCACATAAGAGTTATTTCATTTCATTAAAACTTTGTACAAGCCACAAATACACATTTAAATCCACCCTCACATTTCAAACTATCGATGATCAAGTCCATTGATCAATCTCTATAAAAACCGCGTCAATGGTCCATTCCATTGACTAATCTCAAATTACACATCAATGGTCTATTCCATTGATGGATCTCATATCACATCAAACATCGATGGTCCATTCCATCGACCAATCTATTGCTCAATATCTAACTATGGTCACGACATTAAGCCTTATGACAAGGCTACCAAGATTCCCCCCCTTTAGCAAGGTCTCCACCTACAAAGCCAGTGGCTCGGCCAAAGCCAGTGGCTCGGCCTAGAAGGATATCCTAAACCCGGTATGCATATCCCAAAACCCCTCAATGGGTTCACAATCATATTGAACATCAAACAATCATCATCCAATATCAGAATTCCAATCCAGAATACATTTCACAAATCAAACAAATAACTTTCTCACAATACGGCTCATCCACCAGAAATATATTTTGTAGAGCATTTCTTGAATCATTTCCAAACTCATTTCATAAACTAGTTCGTAACGCAATATACAAATGTATCCTTTCATAACACATTTCCAAAAACGATTCTCAAATCATTCTCAAATACTAAAAAGTAGTAAATGCTCGATCCCAATTTATGTAATAAAATGCTCTTTTAAGTTCAACATATATATTTATATCGAATCATAATTCCTTCAAGATATGATTTTTATAAAACCAAATAAGAGATAGTACCACTCACCTGGAATCTTCAAAAATCAAACAATCACGCTCACTCGAACCGACGATCTCATAATCCTAACAATTAAACGAGAATCGACATCAAAACCAAGTAAAAAAACTACGAAACAACTAAACAACGTTTAGACGCTAACAAAACAACTTAAAGGCACTCACAAATCGCTTCTCCAAAGCGATTATCCAAGCCGTTCGCAATGCGGAGTTTGAACGCGAAACTTGATCGCACCATAAATTCCTCCACCGAATCCCGTTTCAAGTGAGCTTATAGTCAATAGAAAGCCACTCAAAGCACTACAAGAACCCCAACATGGCTGTCCCAAAATCGAGTCGAAAACCGACGAAAATCAGCCTAAAAGCTGCTTGTCATGCACTGTTCACCTTGCGCGGCCAACTTTAAAAATTCATACTAGACAAACTGCAAGTCCAAATCAAGATCCGTAAAATTCCACGGCTCCACGACACCCTAAACTACTAATTCTATAAATATTCGCAGCTTAACGACTCAAAAATCGGACTTCGTGGCTTGAATTTTCCAAAATTCCGAATTTAAACCCTAACTTTGAAAACTTCTCTGATCGGATGAACGAGGGACGCGAATGCTTGCCGGGCATTGCAATACGAAGTTGATCCGAGCTGGCGAGACTCCGGTGATGTGAGCCTTTCCTCTTTCTTCTTCTTCCTTTTCTTTCCCTTTCTCTCTTTTTCTTTCTTCTCTTCTCTTCTCTTCTCTTCTCTTCCTTGCTATGTGCAAGCTCTCGGTTAAAAGAAGAGCCAAGCGTCCACTGTAGATACATTTTGACTTTTTGATTTTTTTTTTGTAAATACCTGAATATTACAGCCCCTCTATCGACCCCCCCCCCCTCTATCGATCGTGATGTGTATTGTAGTGGGGCCATATTCATATATGGCGAAGGTAAGGACATATTTTCCAACTTTAACTTGTCTTCGATATTAGTAGACTTTATTTTGATTACGGCCATTCTATTGAGTATCTCGGTCATTTGTTAAATATTTTTATTAAGGGGATCTTCGATATTCGATGTATCATTGGGTATATCATGATGACAATCATTAGGAATCGCACTATTTTATTATGTAGTTGCTTCATAAGTGTTTTTGAGGCCCCTTTTAAGTAAATCTTTTTGATATTGGCGTCTTTATACTTTTTTAAAGACACTTCACTATTTTGGCTAGGATTAGTCAGTTCTTCGGAAGGAAAAATCTAGCGGAAATTTCCAAGTATCATGCGAAGAATGCAATCAATGGGTAAATTTTTCGGTACTGTCCGATCAATTTCTAAATCTTTGATAAAGAGAAAAGTTCAATCAGATCCTCCCATTGGAAATTCGCCTTTGCTACTATCAAAAATCGCTTGAGTGCATGTACAACGAATCAAATAAGTAATAATCAAAAGAATTTCTCGATAAGACTTGGTTAAACTATTGAAAGATTTAGAGCTCAATTGCATTTTTTTTCGTATAAAATTTCGGACAAGGCATGTTTTTTTCCTCTCGCATTCCATACGTCGCGCCATATTAAATTCAAGTATTCATCGGCCGCAGTTTTTGGTTGCCTTTATTTCTATTTTGTGTAAAAGTGAAGGGAAGCATATGGCCTCTCTCTCTCTCTCTCTCTTTGTTTAGCTGGAACGGGACCACAAGGAATCTCTTGCCATGGGGGTGAAGACACGGACAATGTTCGGACATGGGGGGATGGAAGGAAGCATCGGCGGTCATGGCATGGGGGGGAGGAATCCAAGTGACTGGGACTCCAAGCAAAGGATCCGAAGCCAACGTTGATTGGGGGGGAGTGGGGGGGCCAAACCCATGATAAAGAGAGACGGATGCAATTGCAACGCACGAGACGAGAGGTCAGAATTCAGAAAGAAAGCGAGCTGAAGACGGGTGGACCACCCGCAGTACAAAAACCAAAAGACATCAATCATTATACGACCGATTTGTTTTTTGCGAATAGCATCTGATCAGGACGTTCTCCCCTTAGCCTCTCTTTCTTTCTTTCTTTTTATTTATTACAATCCCCACCGACGCGAACCCGTCGAGGGGGGGCAGGGCAGGGCAGAGAAAGAGAGAAAGTCTGGTTGAGCAGATTCGTTGAGGGGGAGCCAATCCCGAGACGCCACGTCCCTATCCTGGCTCGCCCTCGCCCTCCTTTATGATGTGAATCCATGGGCGAAATACCACCATCACCATCACCACCACCACCACCATCACCATCATCTTCCATGGCGATGTAGTAGTAGATGGCGATGGAGTAGCAGGGTGTGGACAGAGAGAGAGAGTGTGAGAATTTGCCTCCCCCCCGCCGGCATCCCCGCAGTCCGCGAGAGCTCATCAGCCTCTTGGGCGGTTCGTCTGTGGTGGCGGCGGTGGTGGTGTGGGGCGGGAAGGGATGGGGCTGCTGAGCAACCGAGTGGAACGCGCCGAGATCAACCCCGGCGATCACATCTACACTTACCGCGCCGTCTTCACCTACTCTCACCACGGTCCGTCCCTGCCCCCTCCCTCTCCCTCTCTCTCTCTCTCTCTCTCTCTCTCTTCCTCCTCCCCTTCGGGATCGTGAGCACTACTAGGCTTCCCGAGGGTCTTCGTCGCCCTCAATTGCGTCTGAATTGCGCGGATTCTGATTGCCCTCTCTCGTCTTCGTTCCCACGTTTCGGGTTCCTTGCTGAATGTGGGGGTCGGGATGCTCCGAAACCGTGCCTTTTTTTTTTTTTAATAACCGATTCTGTCTGTGGGATTTGGTCCGGAATTGACATCGTGATGTTCCCCCATTTGCTTTGAAAGTTGTCGGGTTTGATGCGAGTGTGCAGCTTTTGCTTGATGAGCGTATCGAGTTATCTACCAAAAGACACGAATGCAGATGAAGACTTTCGAAATCCTTTGCCAGTTGAATCGTTGATCTAGGCCTTTCCCTGGAAGAGGAATTCTTTTTTCTTTCCCCCCCTTTTTTTTTGCCCCTTTGAAGTTAAAGACGATCTCGAGTTTTCTCAGTTGAGTGGTTCCGTAAACTTGTTTCGCTGGCGGTCTGGATTACTTCAGCAGTTAGCCCTGCTTACGATCACGACTTTAACCGTGCCTGCACTGTATATAAACGGAATTTGGAGTTTCGCGGTCTGCAGCGTAGCAATTCTCGTAATGATGATTGGATAAGCTATATTTGGCGGTTTTGCTGCAGTGGATGTTATAGCAATTGCAACAGGATAGAGCATGTGTTTTAGACAATAGAAAGATATCGCATGTGGACTGACAAGAAATGGTAAGTATTCGAAACTCGAATTGGTCAATTCTTTCAATTGCAGAGCTTAACAATATCATTGAGGTATACAATATACATCCATTTAAAGATGAACGAATAGAACAGGTAGAGCTTAAGAAGATGGCACGTAATAGCCATTTGGGACTGCTGATTGAATTGACTGTGCTGCTGCGTCAATAGTGTGTCGTAGCGACAGCAATGGTTAGGATGGATCTAATTGCTATATGCCATAGGAAGATTCTTACTTAAAAATGCCACCTGTTTCTTGCTCAGTTGAGGTTATGTTTGCTGGTGTCTTGCTACACTGTGTAGAACTTTTTCTGGCTTGTACCCTTTTGGTTCTGAAAAACATAAGCTGGAAGCATATAAATTTACCTTATAGCAGTTGGGTCTTCAGTTGTTTTTGGGACCCTACAGCAGGCCAACTGGACTGCCTAGTGCTTGAAGTTTGGAACATGGTGTCACCGGAACTTTAGACGAATTAGCATCCTCTAACCCCATCCAAGACAATGGATAAACGTATGTGCATATTCATCATCAGATGGCATAAGTAACAGTAGAAGGGAGATATTTGCTTCGGGGATGAAGTACCCTCCAGATCCGGTTTTCTGTTGCTAAAGTTTGTATGTATGGTGGAGCATTTTAGATGTATGCCGCATGTTAAATTGAGAACAATTCTGATTGTACTCTGCACCCAGCTGTAGGCTTTTACTTTGATGACTCTGTAAAGGTGACAAGTATTTTAACTTTTTCATTGAGTTTCCATAATGAAATCTCGAATCTATTTGATGTCTGTCATGTAGGGATCTATGTCGGGGGAAGCAAGGTAGTTCACTTTAGACCTGAGCGTAACGCCGATTCAAGCATTGAAGAATCTGACTCCTATGATTCAATGTCTTCGTCTTGTCCAACCTTCCCTGACTGTGGATTCAAGCTACCCAACAGCGGTGTGACCCTCACCTGCCTGGATTGCTTCCTCGGGAAGGGATCTCTGTACTGCTTTGAGTACGGGGTTGCCCCCTCCGTGTTCCTGGTCAAAGTTCGTGGAGGCACTTGCACCACTGCCCCTTCTGACCCGCCAGAATCTGTCATTCACAGGGCAATGTATCTCCTTCAAAATGGATTTGGCAATTATGACATCTTTCAGAACAACTGCGAGGACTTTGCGCTGTACTGTAAAACGGGTCTTTTGATAATGGACAAGCTTGGGGTTGGAAGAAGTGGCCAAGCTTCTTCTGCTGTTGGTGCTCCCCTGGCTGCCATTCTCTCATCTCCTCTGAAGTTGCTAATGCCAAGTCCTGTTGGGGTGGCTACAGTAACAGCTGGAATGTATTGTATGAGCCGGTATGCTACTGACATAGGGGTGCGATCGGATGTAATCAAAGTAGCCGTGGAGGACTTGGCTGTGAACGTGGGCTGGGCAGAAGACGATCATGAGGAAGCAGCGGAGAGGGCTCCTTCTGACAGATTGATTACAGGGTGATGTAAATGAGTGTCCTTCATGTGCATATACAACGGCGTATACTCACTGATAGAGACTTCTCCTAGCCATGCCCTCATATCCATTACCAAAAGTACTTTTTCTTCTTTTCCATCCTCCACCCTCTGGTATTCAAACTTTGTCACCAAGTAAACAATTATAATTGACTGCAGTTTGGATGTAATTCTTCGACGGTTTTAGCAATTGGTTATATTTAGCGTATGGCGCATCGTCATATACTGAAGCTTCTCTCATTTGTTTTCCTGTTAATCTGATGAAGAGCGACTCTCACTTGAACTGTGACCTTATTATTTGTGCCTTTACTTGCTATTCTAATGCTCGGGTTGCTTCAATTATGCCTGACGAGAAAGTTCATGTAAGACTTCTAGTAAGCTATTCTTATACCATTAAGTCTAGTTTCAGATTAGGGCAATAAACATTGAAGGATACTTATTATATTAAATAAGAATTTTGTTAACAGATGCACGAAACTCGTTCAGATGCAATTATAGGCTTTTCTGAATAGCTTACTAGCGGTCTTACATCCAAACCATGCAATTCTTCGACAGTTTTTAGCAACTGGTCATCTTTTAGCATAAGGCGTATTGTCATAAATTGAAGCTTCTCTCTTTTCTTTTCTTGTTAATCTGATGAAGAGCGAGGCTTACTTGGACCATGGCCTTATTATTTGTGCCTTACTGGCTATTCCAGCGCTCAGGTTGCTTCAATTATGCCTAACGAGAAAGTGATGTAAGGCCGCTAGTAAGCTATTTTTATACCACTAAGTCTAGTTCCAGATTGGGGCAATAAACATCGATGGATACTTTTCCTATTTAATAAGAATTTTGTTAACAGATGCACGAAACTCTTTCAGATGCAATAATAGGCTTTTCTGAATGAAAAAAGGAGATTTGCTTGCGTCTCTTTTCTTGTGATGCATGGTGTTCAGTTGCTTTTTCCATTTTCGATGTCCTGATAGAAATAACATAAGAGACTAATTTACCTTTCGAAATTGTCCTCAGGGACCTGTTTTGAGTAAGTGGTCTGATGATTTCATCTATGAAGTGGGGCAAAAAGAGTGCAGATGAACATCTGGGGCTATAGCAGTCATAGAAAATATTGCTGAACCAATAGTTGCAGACCACAGAACAAAGAATTCTCTTTTCTTTTGTCATGAATGATGTGGAATTCATAAAGTCAAGCCAAGGTGGTGCATTGCATGGTGTCTTGCAATATGCCTAAAGCAAGCAATGGATGTTATCAAAGCCCCCACATCCACAAGCTGGTGAACCTTGCTTCTTCTAGATTCCCTTCAATCATACATCACCAGGCATGATATCCAAGAAGTGGAACTCAACTTCACCAAGAATTTGGTGAGAAAGTGTTATTAGACTGAGATTTGAATATTTAAGCACCTGACCCTGTATATGAATATTCATTCCCTTATATACGGATTATGATCACGAGAAAACTATGCCACCCTTTCTCTTCAACTGAAATTAAGTGACTTGTGCTTATGAACTCAGGCCTCTGAAAGGGCCTTCATGGTTCTGCTTCACAACTCGGGTTATCTGAACTTTGGTCTTTGCTAGCGGACTGATTTTGTGCTATTTTCTCCTCATTGGAAGCCTTGAACTCTGCCAACTCTGCCAACTTGACCACTCCATCAACAGTTTCTTCAATTCTTGCCGTAATTTCTGTCAACAAAGACACTAATGTTGCCAGTGGTATTACACCAATGACAGGCGGTGCACGTTCTTTTGTAGTGGTCGACTTATTCTCATTAGATTCGTCAGCAAGCGGCTGCTGAAGAATGAGTTGAGTAGGAAGAGATTTCAGGGCATTTTGCAATTCTTGTAGTGCGAAATTCATCTCTCCAACTGATAATTGTAACTTGGATGAATTGGTCGTTGTTTTCACTGACATTGAAAGTTCTCTCAAGACATTACATGAATGAAAGCACACTGCCATGCTGGCTTCTTTGAGATATTCCTTCAAATGCTCGGTTGCCTGATGCCAATACGAATACACTCTTGAGTAATGCTTTAAATAGAATTCATAAAAACAACGAAAGTTCTGAATTTTAAAGAATAGCTGCTGTCAAGTTTATGCACCTGCATTTCAGAGTTAAGACAACCACTGAGTGCCTCAATACAGCAAGCACAGTTGCGCAGGAGAGCTCCTATCTTGAGGTACTCTTTCCAGGGATGCCAGAAATTGAAAGGGCCATGTGCAGGTTCCCATCTCGCAAAATTGGCCTACATAGTAGTGGATACGAGTTATAAAACTTTTGAGCATTTGAAGTTATACAACAAGCATTTATTAGATAGTTTGCTGTTTTCGCTGTCAAACAAGGAGTTACCATAGATTCCTCAGTGGCCTTTGAGTTTAGCACACATTTATATGCTTGTGTTTTATTGGAATTATCTTTTTCGCTTGGATGCCCACTCTGATTGTCCTTGAAGTAGTTTGCAACACAACCTGTGCATTTATAAGTGACAAACAGAAACTTAGTATAGTTAATGTCTTGCCGTCACTAGAAATTCCACAGAGAGAGAGAGAGAGAGAGAGAGAGAGATGCTGAACTTGTGTTAACATGATTACCTTCGAGAGATTCAGCGAGCTTCTCCATGTTCCCATGGATGAGCCGGTGAAGCTCATCACCGGCCCAAATAGGAGAGACAAACATACTGATGAGAATGCATAAGGATGTGCCAATAGCTATTGTTGATAATCTCTGATGTGCCATTCCAACCAGTTTGTCAACGCGATAACTGGATACTGAAACTAAGCTGAAGGTGAGTATGAAGATCATGGCACCGTAATCAAATCGTGCTTTTACCGATGGCATGAACCGAGAAAATGTTGCTGCTGAAGCTGCAAAAGAACTTTTTACGTTAGCTTCTGCTATAAGTGTTCACTACTAGAAGATCTCACTCTTTAAGATGTCTTTTTCACCTACTTACCCAGTATGAAAACAGATATTCCAAGAATTACGGGCTCGAGTTTTTCTCCTGACTGACTTGCTACCCAGTGTACACCTATGCCAAGTAACCCTGCAAGAAATGTGCCTGTGGCTCTATTTATGCTCTTGCATAGTGTAGCTCCTGCATGTATACATACAAATGAATCACAAATGGAGAAATTACATGACTAAAAGCAGTCACAGGTGAAAACAACAATGACTTCGTAAATAAGACTTCCATGATAAAAATACAAATACTAACCAACAGTGTGTTCAAAAACCACCACCACAGTCATGACAGCCCACATAGCATTTCCTCCGACACCATCGTATAAAGGCCTCATGTAGTAGAACAGCGAAACCAGGGACAGAGCAATCCCAACTTTGATGCCATGAATGACTTTCTTAGGCTCCAAAACTGCTAATGCCCACGCGTTCTCCAGAAATTTCAGGACCCTCGCCACGAGCCCTCCGACCAAGCCCTTCAATGCCAACCAAGGTTTGTAATAACAGCTGCGTTCAGGAGCTGGTAACTCCGACGTTCCGTCTGGAACATTGATCCTCCACTCTAGCCCTCCCAACACTTGTTTTTCCATGACCAGATAAATTCGGATGAAAGCTAACTATTTGTTTTCTAAAGGATACAAACTGAAGAGCACAAGCTAAGCTGCGTATATGTGGAACGGCCTTTGTTTGGCTTTCTTCAGGTCACGATATTCTTGTCCTGGGCTGTGTTGTCTGCTCGGACACCCGTCAAGCATATATATACGACCGTCTCAAAGTTAACAGGAAGTTGAATTGGCTTACTAAAACATAAGATATTGCCCCTAAAGTATTGGGGGCACGTTATACGTAGGTGATATTTTCAATTTTGTTGGGTACGTAAGCTCAAAGTTTGGACACACTTATCAGTCGCTAACATTATGAGCAAGTTCTTGTTAGCTCTACCCACGAATGCAATATCAGCCTTTTTTGGAATGAGAAAAGACGAGATAACATGGCCTAAAAAGGTCACAGCATGCTTTCTGCGAGACGTCATGGCACATGAAAATTTCCTGATGGGTTTATTTATCATCTCCAAAGATCTTACACGTCCCCTTTGATCTTTTGTCCTTGGCGACGAGTGCTTCTTCTCAAAGACCGCTCACGACGATTCGCGTCCCGTAGATATCCTCATTCAGTTCTCACGCGGATAAGGAACAACTTCAAACGCCACTAACTCGAGAAAGAGAACAGGAAAATTACCAAAAAATTCCTAAACCTAATGTATTTGTGTAAATTTAGTCTTAAAACTTTAAATTATGTCAGTTAAATTCTCAATCTTTTTCTCACAATTTGTCAATTGAGTCTATCCGGCCAAATTTGGCTAGAAATCGTTAACGTGGATACCAACCATGCTGTTCTATGTGGCACAGCCAACGCTAACATGTAATTTTTTAAATATTTTTTAAATTTTTTATTAGAATTTTTTCTTTTCTTTTTTTTTCTTTATTTTCTTTACTTCTTTTTACTGTGGCCGGCGAGGGTCGCTAGTCCCTCGCTAATCATTGGGCTAGGGTCACTAAGCCCTTGCCGGTTGCGAGAGAGGGTTGCGGCCGCAAGTGACACTTGCCTCGCTTACGACCACGATGGCCTTGCCTAGCTGGGCAAGCATGGTCCTCGCTGGCCACAGTAAAAAAGGAAAAGAGAAGAAAAAAGGAAAGATTCGAATATTAAAAAATTAGAAAAAAATTTCGCGTTAGCGTCAATCGTGCCATATAGGACAACCGGCGTCTACGATAGTGATTTCCTATCAAAATTGATCATATGGACTCAACCGGCAAAACGTGAAAAAGTTTAAGACTTAATTGATACAATTAAAAGATTTATGGCTAAATTGGCAATAGTGAAATTGATTTAGGACTTCTTAATGATTTTCCGGAAAGAAAACAACCCCGTTGCCCGGAGATCTATCTTTTGCTTTTATAAGCTTGTCTTAATCCCAGAAAGACATCTGCAAATTTGGCGGATTATGCAGTTTCGGTTTTGCATCATCCGGGGAAGGTTCTTCTGAGTCAAAAGTGAAATAAGTTATTCTGCTCGCCCATGTGCATGAAGTGGTGCACCAATACAATCGCGCACGTAACCGAAGCTGTGAAAATGTACATTCGTATCGATCTTTTGGCTAGTGGTCAAGTTCAAAAAGTGAGATAGTGACCTAATTTTAGGTACTCTACTAAAAACGTTTGAAGGTGCACTCGTGAGAGAGACAGAGGTGACCTAATTTGTCGTGGCCTAAAAGTTGAAATGCCACAATGGGGTTTAAAAAATTCAAGGGGGATCATGCTCTGCCTACTAAGTGCTTTTCTCTTTGGTTGGTGGTCTTTAATGTACAAATATTAGGGATGATTCGTTAGCTTATCGCCATGGTCGTGCCCTTTTCGTGTCATGGTCCTCTAATCGATCCTAATCCTTGACTGTCCTTGCTTCACGTGATCAATGAGACGATTCTGTTCACCGGAGTCACTGATAAAACCTCATTACGATCTTTTTGGTGATTGTTATCCTTAATCGTCTTTTGGAGTTTTGTATTAAAAAAAATTCATATCCACTTTTCATTCCGATATTAATTTGCATCTTGAATTTGAAAACCTACAATTGGCATCTCCAAATGGAATCCCAAATTCAAACATACCAATCTACCATCAAGCTCATCCAAATCCTAAACTATTCCTTCATTTCCCCCCTCCCTCCCTCTCTCTCTGCTGCGGGCTCCGACCAACGTCATGCCGCCACCATTTTTTATTGATGCTATACCGTCCCTAGCCCCAGCTGAACCCTCTGTGCATCTCTCTCTCTCTCTCTCTATCTCTCTCTACCATGGGCTCCGGCCAGCGTCACGCCCTACCATTTTCGATTGACGCTACACCGTCTATAACCCCTAGCTAAGCCCTCTATGCATCCCCCTCTCTCTCTCTCCCATGGCCGGCTTTGAACTTGGGTAGAGCTCCGTGATGTTGAACTCAATAGATCCAGGTCAAGCTCTACCCCGGTAGAGCTCAACAGTTATGAGCCAACTTCAACACTGATGGTCGCAACTCAATTGGGATTGTAGGTGACATTGGCAGCATCACGAGGGGAGGAGCTGAGCAATGGGTGGGGTAGGGTGTAAACAGATACGTAACATGATATTGTTTGTTGTAATCAGTAAAATTAAACAGAATTAATAACCCCGAAAAAGCGATAACACAAATCGCATAGGCTGAAAACGGCAAGCTTAGATTGGGGGAAACGACCTCCCTTTTGACAAAAATGAAATCGCTTTCCTTAAACTACACTATGAATAAAAACTAACCTTTTTCCTAAAAAATGGTTTTCACGAAAAATATTTTTATTTATCGTAAAGTTTTCGGTTAAACAAATGCATCCGAAAAGAAAATGGCAAATTCGTAAGTTGGACCGAATGTTAGACGCAATTTGAAATGCTAATTGCAAATTTTCAAGCTTAATGTGCAAAAGGCCGAGGAAGCGGTAGCATAGTCATATTTGTATATTTTCTCCATTCAGTATATATAAGGCAGGATAATTATCAAAAAGATTTTGTTGAACGTCTAATTACAGAAAGTTTGTAATTTCCCAAACACTATTACCCTCATATCATGCGTAGCCAGTGCATTGAGAATGACTACGGTTTCCTATTAAATACAATTAACCAATGCCCAAGCGCGCTCAAATTAACAAGACCATATAAAAATCAAGAGACATGAAATTCACTCCAATGCAATCGAGTCAAGAGCCACAAATTCACAAAACAGCCACACGCAATCACAAAGACTTCCGCAGCCTATTTCGCCATTTTCTCTTTGTTATCGTTGCGATTAAACCAATGCCTGTGTGTAGTAGTGATCAGATTGAAATCTCTAATTGTGACTGCTCATTTGTCACAATAAACAAAAGGGTTGATACTACCAAAAATCTCAAACTGGTACACGTGTAACAATTTTACCCTGAACTTTTTTTTTATCACCAAAAACCCCAAATTAGTACACATGTGATAATTTTACCCCGAATATATCACAAAAAATCCCAAACTGATATACTTGTGACAATTTTACTCTGAACATATCACAAAAAACTCCAAACTGTTATACATGTGACAATTTTACTCTAAACTAAAATTTTAATATTATTTATTTATTTTTTAAATTTTTATTAATTTTTTTTTCTTTTTTTTTTTCTTTATCTTCAACCTCTGGCCGGTTGCCGGACCGGCGATCGGCCAGAGGTTGAAGATGAAGAAAAAAAAAAGATAAGAAAAGAAAAAAAAAATTAGAAAAAAAAATTATTAAAAAATTATTTGTTCCGGATAAATTATCATAAGTGTACTAGTTTGAGATTTTTTATTGTAAAAAAAATTATTTATGGTAAATTTGTTACAAGTTTACCAGTTTAGAGTAAAATTATCACAAGTATACTAGTTTGGGGTTTTTGGTGGTAAAAAAAAAGAAGTTTAGGGTAAAATTGTCACAGATGTACCAGTTTGGGGTTTTTGGTGGTAAAAAAAAAGTTCGGGGTAAAATTATCATACATGTACCAATTTAGAGTTTTTAGTGGTATTAACCCTAAACAAAAAGCCCTATTGACCTCATCGCTTAATTATATACGCATCATCACAAAATACAATCACGAGCTGTTTTATTTGAATACTAAATATTCATTCCTTAACTACAAAATGTCGTTTTCTACTATAAAATTTTTTTTATAAACATGGCGATAAGTCCCGTATATCTATCCATACTTGCGGTTTTTTTGTGTTTTTTTTTTTGGGGGGGGGAGGATTATGAACCTTTCAATCAACAAAATTTCATTAATTAAGCTAATTTTTATTGATTTAAGCAACAAAAGAAGCTAGTATTGGTGCTGTGTGTTAGAAAGTACTTTTGTCCTAACCCCGGCGGAAAGCCGGTGGGACCTGGCTAGTCATGGGGGCCAATACTGATGGACGGCCGTGATTGGATGCTTGACTTGTTCACCCCTCCAACGGTTCGATTTCTCTCGACGACGGTGATTAAAAAAGATTCGGCCGGATCATGCTGCCCAGTCCAATATGGGCCATGGCCCATAATCATGGGGCCCATCGCCCACATCGCAATACGGGCTCGCAACGGAGGCCCAGCAGAAGCGGCGAGCCGGGAGCGTCGTCGTTTTCGAGCGTCGTGGCCGGTCTCTCTCTCTCTCTCTCCGAGTCGACCTGCGAGGGAGGGCAGGCAGTTGGCGATCGCGAGTCGTCATAATTATCATCATCATCTTCACCACCACCGCCGCCGCCGCCGCCGCCACCACCACCACCAAACCCATCCCTCCTTCCCCGAGACCTGAATTCCCGATTCTCTCTGTGGCAGAAGCACCAGCAAAAGCTCCCTCGAATTCACCCCCTCATCGGTCTTCTCCAGTCAAGTCTCTCCGCGTGGGGCGGTTGCTGCGGGGGGAAACCCCGAACCGAAGAACAGAGCGAGGAGCTTCTTTCTTTTCGCCTCTGCTTCTTTTTTTATGCCGTCGAATTGCTTCGGGAGGCGGCGATGGCGAAGCTGTATGTGACGGCGGTGCCGCCGGCGGATCTGAACCGGAACACCGAGTGGTTCATGTACCCGGGAGTGTGGACCACCTACATTCTCATCCTCTTCTTCTGTTGGCTCCTCGTCCTCTCCCTCACCTCCTGCTCCCCCGGCATGGCCTGGACCGTCGTCAACCTCTCCCACTTCCTCGTAATTCCCTCCCCCTTCTCCTTCCCCCACTCTAGAGATTCGCCTCGCTGCCTCCTCTCGCTTGTTCCTTCCTTCCGCATGTGTTGAATGGAGCTCTTGTTCGCTTCTCGCTTTTGTTTTTTTTCCTTTTATTATTGCCACGCGAACCTCCGTTTCTCCACTGCTCTACGCTGCTCTGATGTTTTAGCTGGGCAAACGCCACCTCCTGCAAGCTCCATTTTTTATGCCCCCCAATTATATATTCAAATTTTATGGGTGTTTGGTGCCGGAACATTTGCACAGCGTATGCTCATATATGATGCACGTCTCTCCCTCTGTTAGGCAGGCGTAGGAGTAGGAGGATCATGTGGGATTGACTGCTTCACATATCTTTAGCCTTCCTTCCTGATCTCTTCTTAGATTCCAGTTGAATTTGGTATTCGTGATTGGCAACATGCGATGTTATTGTCTATTTTAAGGAAGAGTAGAGCTTCTCCCGCCTATCAGAGCCTACCACCTGCTTCGTTCTGTCTCTATTGCATGTTGTATGAACATCTGATGTTTGCGTTTGCAAAAGGTCAACTCTTGTATAGCTTGCCGTTTATGGACAAAAACGAGCCAGAGATTCAGCCAACATCGTTTCTACATGTCTTTTGGTAATCTTTTGGCATATTAATAGGATACTCTTAAATCGCATCGTGTCGCTCGGAAGTTGATCGTCCAATTTACCGGTTGTAGACAATTATAGCCGTCCCATTTGGCCCATCTCGCACTCCAAAGCAATTATCCATTCAGTTTTTAGCGTTTGGTAGATAAGTGGCCATTGCTGGTTTAGGTTTGTTCTTTTCATGCCCTCTTAAGTGCCTTAACGTGGCCATACTGTTTTTGGGTCTCCTCTTTTCATTCTTGGTTTAGTTGCTTCACGCCTCCAAATACAAAATTCTAAGCTCTGGACTCCCCCTTCAGGTCACTTACCACTTCTTCCATTGGAAGAAAGGAACGCCTTTCTCAGAAGATCAAGGAATCTACAATGGCCTGACTTGGTGGGAGCAAATGGACAACGGGAAACAGCTGACACGGAACAGAAAGTTTCTTACAGTTGTACCAGTGGTGCTGTAAGTTCATTTCTGCAAAGTTATCTAGAAAAGATGATGCTATCATTCTATTCTAGGCTCTAGCATATCAAAGTCATAAAATGTTGCTAGATGGAATGCTTGACACTGCGGTCGTAGTTTTTATATCACCATTCAGGATCCAGGTCAATGGTTCTCTGTTGCTGCTCCATACTGTTTGGTTGTTTTCTATAGTCACGAGCTTATCAATCGGAGCAGTCGGGTTAAAAAAAATAGTTGTGACATTCAAAAATAGGGGCGCGATCGGGTCGTCGGGGTTTTCTAAAATGAATGGGGCTACATTTGCAGATTGTGTGTATAAAGTTTGTGTTGGTAGATTAGTGAGATGTGTTAAAACTATCAGCATATGGTGCGATGCCTTTTAGAACTATTATGATATTTGATGTCTACTTCAGTGGAGTAATACTGCACATTTGTAAAGTGATTGAGTATAATATGCATAAAGATTTAAAACTAGACTTTGATGCAATGTTTTGACATTGAACGAAAATGCTGAAGCTATGAGTGACAGGATACTACATGTATGTGAGGCCATTATAAATCTCTTAAGTGGGCAATGTGGGATGCTTCAAATATTTAGTCAAATCAAAAGCTAAGATTGTGTAATATTATCTATTAAGCTCATGTTCCTAAAGTAACTTAAATTTTACATCACCTATGAGCAATGATGCCCAACAGATGGATAGAACTATATTGTTGAGAACTATATGGAAAAATGATGAGTTTTGGGTCTTCTCTGTCTTTTGGCTAAAGTTATTATATGTGTCAATTGTCATAGTGAAGGCAGTTTATGTCTTGCCAATGGTGTTGATTCTTAAGCAAGACCCATGGTTACTTTGCAGTAATAGTTATCTCCATAAGTTAGCAGTTCGAGGTTGTCTTAATGAATACGAGAAACTTTATTGCCTCTTCCAATTCTCAACTCTAAGCAAGATTCAAGGTTGCATATTATTTAAGTCGGTTGTGCACTGTTTTTCCTGAAATTACAAGTCGTGACCATCATCAAATTTCCTTCGATAGCTAAAAGCATGGCCTAGAAAAGATAGATTAGCTAATAATTTCATGAAAAATAGTAGTTAGTTTGGACGACAGTATTGTGAACTTCCTTGATTTCAAATTTTGGGTGTGAGAATCTGAAATACATGATTGCTCGACTCTACTCATGGGGCAGTGAAATGAGCCTGTGCTTTGACATTCTCTTGGCGTTTTATAATTTTAGGTTGAAGGCTAGTTCTTGTTAAAAAAAGATAATGACCTTATTCATTCGTGTCATTAGAGTATAAATTTCACAAATTGTTGCCGACAGTGTGGATGGCTTTCACAAGTTAAAATCTACAGAGTGTTGGAGGAAGTGAACCTCCTCTCCTTTTGTTGTTCATTGTCCTCTTTGCTATGCTAGCGTCATATCATTGTGAACTGACTTCACTTTTGGGGTTGATTCATCATGCGAGCACCGACTCTTTTGTTCTAATGGTCCTTGACAGTTACTTGATAGCATCTCACACAACGGACTACCAGAATCCTATGCTCTTCTTGAACACACTTGCTGTGATGGTGCTAGTCGTTGCCAAATTTCCTAATATGCACAAGGTCCGAATCTTTGGAATCAATGCAGACAAATGACTGGACTCACCAGGACCTTTGAGCCTATGATCTAATGAGAACTGAGCTGTTGTTCTGCTTCATCTCTGTGTAGAAGTCGGATTGGCATATGCTCGGAACAGTGTTATCGTGCCAACTGCTTTTGGAATCTGTCATATGAGTGTAGCAGTTTACTTATGTACAGCAAAGAAACTCCACCTGTCCAGAAAACAGAGCAAGCACTTGTTGCTTTTGTCAGTGTAGTATCAGTACAACCGTTGCTTTTTATTATGGTAAATTTACTGTGCTCTTTTATGTTCTACATGACGACCAGAAGTTTCTGCTTTTTATTATGGTAAAAATAAGAGTCATAGGGACGGACTAAGGGACTTCCAGACTGAACAATCCCAAGGCTTGTTGCTGACATTTGTTGCTTCTGAAATGGCTGGTGTTAATTGTCGGTGGCGTAGCGCCTCGATTTTTAACGGGCGGTAGGATATTGGCCGTGGCCCTCGGCATTCTCAATCTGTTGTTGGGTATCCAGTTTGGCTTGAATCGATCGGCAAACACACGAACATTATCACGGTGAAGGACTTTCTGCGAATTTTCCTGATAGAGCTTAGTGAACTGAATTTGTAGCAGCCATCAGGGTCCCTCCGTGCCTTCCCTTCTAACAACAAATAGAGTGGAGTCTCCATTATGAGGCTGCTGGAGAAGAGAAGGGGGTCTCCGTGTCCAGAATATAAATGCGAATCGAATCGATCTCTACGAATTGACATCAACGGGCCATGTGCATTGTGCAGCCTAGGTGACCATAGAATATTGTCAGAATTTCTTGGCATAGTGGAGAATAGCTAGTGTTTATTTCAACACGCTTGCCTATTGGGAATGTTCCGGTGGTCCCGGGTCAGGCCAAAAAGAAGGGTCGGACTTGCACAAATTTTCCTTGGGTGTCTTTTACTTTGGTATATTTAAAGGGGAGTGGATAACATGCAAGTAATGATCAAATTCAGGCAACGACGCAGAGATTGGGGTCCTCCAAATCTCAGTGGATACTGAATAAAAAAGAACATTAGGTGAGCATTTGGTTGAGGCAGGTAACTCTCTTTTGTTTTCCATTTTCTTTCTGAGAGTCTCTGCCCACGAAGCTTCATCCTCTCTCTCTCCGGCCCCCCACCATGCCCCCCCCCCCCCCCCAACTCTGAATCAATTTGAAAAAAGAGAAGACCCCCTAACCCCACTCCCCGTTTACTGGCACAAAAGTCTCATCTTTTACCTTCACAAATCAGGATCATCCATGCCCTCAATGACTAACAGCAGCTCCACGACTAAGTAGAGTTTCGCACATCGAAATCCAGAAAACCGTAGAAACACAAATTCGCAGATATTAAGACTTCGATACCATGCTTTATCATGACATTACTTAAAACCCTAGCCATCTAACAATTTTTCTTTAGACATGCGAGATGAATTGGAATTCGAGGTTCTTTGCTAAGGAAAACCAGCTCTTTTGTCCTTGAGAGGCAAACTAAAGGCGGTCTTCACTGATCGCATGCACCACACACATACCTTATCTTATGGATAATTGAGAAACCTTCTTTGATAAATTCATGATATCGTCCGGGACATTACTAAAAGAATCCGGCAGGACGATACTCTTAATAATTCTTCGGTATCTATCTACCTTTGAGTCCAACTCTTCCTTTCTTTGATATGATATGAAAGCACGTCTCAGATAGGTAAACTCCATACCGATGAACTTCATCCAACTTTTCGCTTGAGTAGCTAGCAAAAGCAAACCCTTCTAAAGAACCAAAAAGCTTAAAATTGTTTAGGAAAAAAAGAAAAAGAAAGCCATACAATACATGTATTATATCTGTTAGCTCTGAACAGTTTGAGACATGTAGTAACAACCATGAGAGGAGGAAAAAAAAAGGGTTAACACAAAAGAGGAGAAAAGAGCCTGCACACGAAGCTTCCCCAGTTGAACGATCCCTCTCTACCACGATCCTCCACCTAACATTCCATTCCAATATGCATTCGAACTGCTCTGACCCTTTCCATTGTGATCTACTTGATCACTGCCACCCGTGCTCGAAAGCTGCTTCATCATTCCCCCAAAAGGGAACAGTAACTTCCCACCATTCTCTTGATGAACAACTCCATGGGCACTCGCATATCTGTTATCCACAGAGAAGCTAAGAGAGGGCTTGAGTTCTTGCAAATTAAACCCTGCCGACGAGTAGATAGCATTGGAATCAGCCTGTATGTTCGCCGGGAGGAAAGGAAGACTCAAGCCCCTTGAACCCATTCCGCTAGAACTATTCCTGAGCAGCTCTAGAGCTGAAGAAGGTGCACTAGAGTTGTTATCTGGACCGCCACTACTAGTCTCATGATCAACTTTGGGAAGTTGAACATACTGAGCAATTGTTGCGTGGTATTCTTGGGTGGCTGGAAAGCCCAAATTGAGATCTTGACCTTCATACAGTAGTCCTGCCTTAGGGTTTTGAGCAGAGAAGTGAGAGATTACAGTTGATGGGTTAAGATCGGGGAGCCGAGAAGAAGCTGATGGTGACGATGACGTCGACGAGGTGGATACTTTCTTGTTCTTCCTCGAACCGCCTCCCACTGGGACATTTCTTAGAGACCCGCCGTCGGTCCAGTACCTTCTGCAAGTCTTGCAAAAGTATCTGGGTTGAGTAAGGCTGTAGTTGTTGTAATAGCAGAACTTGGTGTTGTTCGAATTACACCTTGGGCAATTCAGCTGCTCCTGAGGCCTTGCTCTCTTCTCCAACATGGCCCTATTATTGCATGCATTTGGAGATGTCTCTTCCATTCCCTTGACCACCCTTGTGTCCTAGTTCACAATAAGGACTCACAAAAATTAGGGTTTGGTAGGATGAGGCAGGTGAGAAAGGTTTTTATTCCCACTATGGGTAAAAGATCAATCTTCACAATTCACCACTGACTTGTATGATAAGAACCATCTTTGGCAGGTAGGCTAGAGACAATCAAATCGAACATCGACAATTAGCTAGCGGTTTACGGCTTCTAGACATTAGATACTGTTCTTCTCCCTGGCCGAAGTAGTTTCTGTAAAAGGAATTAAAGAGAAAGAAAGGGAGAGAGAAGAGCTAAAAAGAACAAAGGCTGATTACAAATGACGCCTTTTCCCCTATTCCTTTATGATCACAGTTAACATAAGCAAAAGAAAAGGTGAAGAAAGGAAAAGTCGCAGTAAGCAATTGTCCTCTCATTTCAAAAAGTAAAAGTTTTAACTTTTGCAAAAGAGAGAACAGCAACATGATGAAAGTAAGATCAACGCCAAAAGAACACCATGTATCTTATGTGCAGGTAGAAAAGGACACCAAACAAACAACCTCTCAATCCATGGTTGCCTTGAGAGAAAAAAGAAAGCTGAGGAAAAAAAGAGAGCTCAGAATTGCAAAAAAAGAAGAAAGCGAGAGGGACGAGAGAGAGACGGACGTCTCTACCTGTGATGGCCATCGAGCAGTATCCATGAACAAGCCCTGATGGAGCAAATTAAGCAAAAAGGCAAAAGGTGACTTGAGAGAGAGAGAGAGTCCACCTTCTGTTTGTCTGGAGCTGCAGTTGATGCAAGAAAGAATGTTTTAGGTTATATGTATCGTGGCTTTATGCGTTGGCTTTACTTTATGAGAAAGAGAGAGAGAGAGAGGGAGAGAGAGAGGTTTGTTTTGACTACACCTCATGATATATGTTAGAATATTTTCTCACGGGGTTTACTGAATGGGAATTTCTGTCTGGTATGTGGATTTCAAAATTGTGCAAATGTGTGTGTTTTAGCCTGGTCTTTTTAAATTCATTTTGGGGTGGACTAGAGCTGGTGGTTCTCTACCTTTTTGACTCGAACGATGGAAAGCTCTTCATTTGATTCCTTGTCTTTCTAAGGGCCGTTCAATCTCATTGGCAAGGCTGAGATTTTTCAAAACCACAAAGATTTCATTACATCAAAAAGCTCCATCTCAGTGCATGCATTCACTTTTGATGTTTCTAAAAGCATCTCCTCAAATTTCCAGTTTTGCTCCATTAGGAATAGCTGAAGTCTTTTGGCACTACATCAACCCTCTTTCACTTTCTTGAGTGTTTTTTTCTGCTTGGAAAAAACCCTCCTCATTTTATCTTCTCTGAAATCATTTTCTCCGTTCGAAAATAAAAATTCATCCGAAAGGCAGGTGACAATGAGGAAATTATATTTTGTTTTGCATAAAAGCACTATCTATTTATAGCTACTCAATCCGTATTAAAAAAAATCGAAGTAAGCTCATGAATATAGAAATTTGCATGAGTTGATTAATCTCTCAGCAAAGGAAAATAAGGACATGGAGGTGTGCATGCATGGCAAAAAAAGAAGGCTTTGGCCACTTCATTTGAAGCTGCAACAGCGGGTAAACACCCATTTGAGCATGCGCATCTTTGATGTAATCTTTTGTTCCCTTCATACTTCGATCATAATGGAAGGGAATATATTAGAGAGCACAAAAATATGTGAAGGGGGAAAACAAAGGAAATGGAAAATGTTAACATATAATATAATATATTATAATACAATAATGGAGGTGGAAAATGGCAAAGGCAGCCGACAGGAGCCGACAAAAGCAACAAGTGCTGGGACCCATTCCACCCCTCGGTTGTGCGGTAGGAGTAGGACTGACTATGATATTCATCGCTAAATTAGCTTCAATTGTTGGTGGTGATTACCAAAATGGCTTTCCAAAGTTAATTCATACACTTTAAAAAAGAAAAATGTTTGCTCATGCTTAGCAAAAAATTTAAAAAAAAAACATCTTCACTTTCCTCTTCCAAAATTCCAATATATTATTCAAAGCCGTGAAAAACTTATAAGTGAAGTTACGTGTTGAAACTCGCATATCGTCATAAAGTTTTAGATGTCATGGATTAGAGTCAAAGTGTGTTCATCAAAAAGTTAAAAAAATTCTATCTAGGTGCGCTCTTGCTACATGAATCATATAACAATTGCTGGTAACATTCTGAAATGTGACAAGGGCGGTCTCTTTCTTCCTTTATACATTGCCGAAGTGACAGTGCCACCTTGCGACGACAAGTTACACATTACATGGACTCCGTGGAGTGGATGTAATAATAGCTTTTCCACCAGAAACGTCCAAAAGCCAAAAAAACCCATCAAAGCTCGACTCATCATCATCACCATTCACCGTCGCCTCAATCGACGTTCCTCTGTCGATGATCACAATCGAAGCACGACCCATCTGAGAAAAGTGGATCATCAGTTGTTGCTGTCGTGTCGAGGAGAATGGACCGTCCGGCCTCGAGAAATAAAGCCCGCTCTCCATCCATCCAAGCATGTGTGGTCTAGTCATGAGCTTCATCACGAGATAGGCTGATCAGATGAACAAGTGCTGCTCCACGCTAATACCTCACTTTGGCTCGTGAAATCCCCAGATCAATCAATGTGTTTCCTACATGGGACTATCCCTAATCGCATGCATGTCGAGCTAGCGCTTCTCATGCCCTCGACATCGAAAGTTTGAGGTTTATTCAGGCGCGGCAAAGAGTGTCTCGCCTCCAGTGGACTGTTCATTTGAAACGAAGGCGGGCGTTGTCGCGTAATATAGGAATTAAAGTAGATTGCTTTCAAGTGCTCGCTCGCATTTAATTCCTTCATGGATATAGAGCAGCCGGTTCAAACAGTATCCATACATTTCCGAGGGAGGAAACTGTTTGCTTCTTTTGGCGTGCTTTAAGTACGAGATGACGAGCGGTGATGCTATTTTGGCTTTTTTCAAAAGATATTGGAACAAAATATGTGTAAATTGAAACTTGTTTATGTTTTTCATTCTATCATGAAGAGATGCATGCATGCATAAGTACTTTTTTTCAATCAACACATGCCTATAACCAAAGCCTCCATTAAATACAAATCATAGTCCAATCTAACATATGTTTAATTATTTCCTAAATCGTATCGGTAATTTATTGTTTCGTACCCAAGAGTAAGGGTTTTTCTTATGCTGATAAATTTCAGTAAGTGTTGGTAAGTGTCAAAAAAAACCGTTGATGAAAAACAAAGACTACTTGTTGGTAACTTACCAATGCTTTCATAAAATCACCAAGCTTTCTTGGTAGTGTGCAAATTGGTAATTTTTGTACTAATATACCAACTTTTATTTGTATAGCTTTGTCATGACCATACTTGAGACGAAACATTAGATATTTTACCTCGATGTGAGTTAACGGATTACCAAGTAAGCATGGACAATTCCTCTCACAAGATGGCACTTATACTCTTCTCGAGTTCTCTTAAATCCTATCGATCGCAACTTGGTTTGACTCAGTTGATTATGAAAATTTTGTACTTACTATAATAGTCGCCACTAATTTATTGAAGGTAGATTAGAGGCTAAGTAAAACTCATGAGGTTGTCTTACTATTGTGAACCAAAGAATTCATCCCGAGAACTTAATCCCGAGGACTTGATTATGCTAGAGGTTAATCTAACACCCCGAAATTGATATCTTTTCTCTTTATGTAAAAACGCTTCACATCATCTCTCCAATTTTTTGATGTCCCTAGGCACGCACATCTAAATGGTCGAGCATCATCGACACAAATAATGGAATATAAACACATTGATGGTTACATGAAATATGATATCATCATCATAAATAAACCATGATAATAATAAAGTGATAAAGTGAAGGAAAACCCGATACGAGTCGGGCAAAGAATATCACACCGCATTAATATAAAGCTCCAAGGTAGGACCTCGTGTTTAACTTTAAATATGCAGGTACTCTAAATAAAGATGCATACATCCTAAAACTAAACGATGTAGTGGAAAATCTAATATCATGAGATGCGACTCAGCATGAATAACACTATTCCCAAAAAATGTGATTTACCACCAAATGCAGGTTTCATTATTTTTGTCCTTTGTATTTATCATTTATTGTCATTTTCCATTCACACTTAAGATAACGCGATTAAACATCTAAGTTACACTAAAACATGTCATTGAACAACAGATCAATCACGATAACACAAATTCGACAACAATATTAGGGCATTAGCATGCAATTTTGACCCCGAAATAGTATATGAAAGTAAAAGGGACACCCCAGGACCCTTATTGAAGCCAAATGAATCCTCGAAGACTGCCGTCAAGCCCTTGAACGTGCTGGACCGCAAGCTCCGAAGGCTCGATCGCTCGTCAAATTGTCCCAAATGAACCCTGAAGCGCCTCAACGAGACACAGGGCCACCAGAACAGCTCAAGGCCACCTCAGGACCCCCCAAACCAGCATTAACCGCTCCTCAACACACCGAACCAGCCACGGTTTGGCGAGTTTAAGGCCAGGCGGTGTGGTCCTCCAAAGGACCGGTTTGAACGTTGTTACGTACTAAACACATACAATGATTTAACACAAAATGACAACACTGTATTCTAACTCAACATGAGGTGTGACTTTACTTCGAGTAAATGAAGGTGAAACGAGGCTAAAGTGACACCCCAGGCTCTCGGCAACACATAGATCCGAGGCAAGCACGCGATATATCAACATGAAAATGAGCGAAAACGGGGATTCAAGTGGACCACAGGTCTGAGTAAAGGCGAAGTAAACAAGAAATGAGAGGAATTCTACCTTGAACGAATGAGACGGGGCAATCACACATTTGTGCTCACGCAGTTAGAGGGAGGAGGAAGGTCCGGCCAAGAGAGGGAGAGTGACAGAGAGCTCTCGGCCAAATGAGGAGGTGGGAGAGAGAGCTTCGGCATTTTAGGGGGGAGAGAAAGAGGTGTCTCGTTATCCTTATTCTTCTTGGTACTTTTTTTTGTGTCTCACTCATCTCTTCTATATACATGTGTGTACGGTACTTACGAGGATCGAACCCTGGACCTGGTACTCTCTGGTCCCATCTCTCTAATCCCTTTACTAGCAGGTCGCATGCCTATTCGCCTCTTTGTACTTCAAGATCACCCTTCCTTCAGTTTAAAGTACACGAAATACTCCTAAAGTCCTCTTAGCCATCCCTCCGGCTAAGAGGCATAGGAGTTGGAGGGGCTTGGTAAGAGTTGTTGGGGGCTTTGTGGGCCAAGAAAATAGTCTTAGTGGGCTTGGATAGGAATCAAATCAGGCGGTGCAACGGCGGTGCAATAGCGGCATTGGCCGGCTCCCGGGCCTCCTTCGGTCAAAATTTGGATCATCGGGTTCGAGGTCTTGATACTGTAATGCTTGTAGTTTAGTAGTGCAGAAAGAACTTAGCCGGAAAAAATGCAGGTGGTATGGTGAAACGATGACGGTTTCAACTAGGGGACAAATTTGGAAGTTATCAGCGAATCCGATCCTTAATTTTGATGCAATACATGCATGATGCTAGTTTCTCGGCGTGAGATCCAAGATCCTAAAACTACAAGATGTCTAGTTCCTTGATGCTAAGGTTTGAAGACAGAAATGCGGACGTGCAATAATGAAGTGCCTGTATCTTTGATTAGGCGCACCATTATCAGCGAATTCGATCCTAACTCTATGGAATGCATGTGTGGCCACTATGAAATGGAACATATGTATCTATAAACTATAATCCCTCTAGGTTACGTTTGGTAGTCAGGATAAAATTTAGGATAGAATTTATCCTATCCTGTGTTTAGTGTCTGCCCAAAATAAGATAAAGTCGAATATAGAAGGGATATAGCCCAAATAAAATTATTCCATGGGAGCGGTGGGATAAACGTAGATGAGATTAATAATATCCATAACATAAAAATTAATTTTCTTGAATAACAAACTTGTTAAATTAATAAAATTAAAATAATATTTGAATATAAATATTATTTTAATTTTAATATAAAAATTCAAAATAACAAAAAAATAACAATAAATTCGTTTTTATTTATTCTTATTTTTATTTATATATTCAAAATTACTTTGTATCATGTGATATGAATTTCATATATATAAATCAATACTAATATATATTTATTACATATTTTAGGTATATTAGTATAGTTTACTATTTAATAAAATTTTATTAGAGAATGATGGAGGGGAAAAAAGAAATAAAAAAATAATTAAAAAAAGAAAGGAAAAATAAAAAATAAAAATAAGCAAATGAAAATGAAAGTAGGTAAGAGTGTCGTGAGAGATTTTCATCATCTCCGTTTGTGTAATTTTTAGGTTCATTTACACTGATATGACATTCATAGCAAATAATAGATACGATAAGAAATGAAAATATTCGGCTTTATTTCCGCGCTTCACCAAACAATAGATAGGATTATATCATATCATATCCAGTCCTATCCTAGTTAGAAATCCAGACAACCAAATACAGCCCTAGTTTCTACATGGAGAAGGTATCTAGCGAGGAAAATGGATGTCGATTCATGTAAACTGACTGTCTTTTTTTATCAGGGTTCAAATTCCACTATTATTGGCCAGCCCAATCACTAAGATTTATGATGATGAAAAATACATGATGGATCTGCAGGTAAAATGTGATGCCCCATAACATCACCCGCAATACAAGATCTTTTAGTGCAATTATTTATTTATTTATTTATTATTAAGCATGTGGAAGCACAAAAATCACATCGCAAGTTAAACGTAAAGTTGACAAATTTGAATAATATGCATATACATTTTTCAATTATATTCCATCTTCCAAGTATCAATACAACTACAAAAAGAAACAGAATACAATGCTTCAACTTTGGGAAGAAGGTCGGGAGTTTGTCAATACTACCCCACACTCTTGCACCTAAAAACTAGCTATACAAAAGTCAAGTCATTATGCTATGGTTCGACAACCTCGCTCATTAACACGTCGTTAGCCAGTCGACCATCAAAACCCTTAAGTAGTCCAACCAGCTCACTTTCGATGTTAAAGTATCAGAACACAAATCAATGAGGGATCCATTAGTATCCATACATCAATCAATACAACAGAACTACACTTAGTATAAACTACTGCCGATTAAGGTATCAACACATATCGATATTTGCAGTCAAAATATATAGGAACTCCAAACCGCAATGGTGGAGGTTGATTCATCCTAGGAATCTAAAAAAATAAGGTGTGAGTCAAAATCTAATAAATGAAATCTCTAAGTCTAAGGTAGGAGATCATCTAGCCATCCAAAAAAACAACGCTAAATCAAGACGGTTACAAAATAACTATAAGAGCCATTTGAATAAACATAGGTAATCACTCTGATTGAGGTAGGTATTTTCTAGAAAGAGTTGGTAAATTTGATGGACTGATAAGTAAGGAAAATAAATGTGGTCAATAGAAAATCATTAAATTCAAATATAACCAAATAAACATTGGTAAGCAATTTCAATGAGACTTGTTAAACCATAACTAGTTGATAACCTAATGAGAACAAAAATGGTAAGTCACGTAACTAAAGGTTGGTAAACCCAGGGAAAATTATCCAAAAATTCTTAAACCTATTGCAGTTTTATCAATTCAACCCTAAATCTTTTAGTTGTGTCAATATTGGTAAGTAATTCAAATGGAGTTAGTAACCAAAACTAGTTGGTATCTCAATTGGAAAAAAAAAAGTTGGTAACACTCTTAAATATATAGGAGTGAGAAAATTTAAGGCCTCGATAAGAAAGATATAAACAAGTTAGTGAAAAAAAAGGCTTTAGTGGAGAAGATGCTTGTAAATATGGCTAGAGAGACGGATTATGGGTAAATACGCCAACAAAAATCCATGTAGATAAGAGACAACTTTGTTTGAACGTCTACGAAAAATCATTATGCGTAACTTAGATAAATAGTCTTCAAATCCCATGAAACCACACCATAATCGCAATTAAGCCTAGATGGAAACAAAAACTAAGAAATAATTAAGGAAACAAATATTGATTAGCAACCGTGTCGTGTCTACGTCAATCAAACTACTAATTTCGCTAGTCACATCTAACTATAGAAGCCAAAAGACCCAAAGAGATTTCGACGATAGCATTCATTAGCAAGACCCTAAATATTCATTACTCCAAATGCTTGATCGAACAAATATCGATTGGCAACCGTGCCGTGTCTATGTCAATCGAACTACCAATTTCGCTAGTCGCATCTAACTATAGAAGCCAAAATACCCAAAGAGATTTCAATGAAAGAGCACGTACCAAATGGAAGTCCGAGTATCAATTACTTTGGCCAAAGTCATAATCAGTAGCTAAGAAAGAGCACGTACCAAATGGCCTAAACCCATGAACCTTAAGACCGGTCCAGAGAGAGATCATATCACATCTCATTTTCTGTCAGTAAAAAACTTATTCTAGTACAACTTCCCAACTCGTCTGGGTCCAGAGAGAAGATCTTGGAGCGTTTAATTCGTGCTACTGTTCTTTTAATGGGAATCGCTACCTATATTCACTCAAAAGCTAGTTTATGTCGGTAAAAATCAAGTGTATATAAATCTTAACTGCAAGAGATATCGATATAACGAAAGAAAATGATGGGGTAAAATGACAAATCTGCGAGGAAAGTTCGCTTCCGATGAAAGTCACGTACATTCACATGCGCACAATGCCTACAAGTTCGAGGGCAGATCCCCTCCTCGAATCCTTGAAAAGAGGACGTGCCGACTTGATGACCAAAGTGAGGCCTCCCATGCAAAGCATCTTGCCTTAATGAGCATCCCATTTTTTTGTTCAGCAACGTTGGAAAACAGCACCATGTTGTCGTAAAATGGAATACTCATTTGAGCAAGAGGCCTTCCACCGGAAGGCACAGAGCAGCACCACCATAAAAAGCAAACAAGAAGATGTATCGCAGTGCTTTCGATGAGAATGATGTGATTTTGATGGGAAGAGGAAGACACGGACGGCCCTCTCTTGCGTTTTATATATATGCATGGTTCTCTCATCTGCCAAGAGTGGAGAAAAAGCAGAACGTTTGAGAGGTAGTTGCAACAGCCTAATCTTTTTTTCTTTTTGCGCAAAATGGGATAGTTGAAAGTATAGTAAGCCAAGCGGGCTTCCCATCATCACTCCCTTTCCTTTGTTTATTCTCCTATCTTAAATGATGTGAGGAGTCCGCAGTTGGATGATGAGTTTGGCTGTTAGCTGAAGTCTTGGGTCTTCTTTCAAAGTCCTCGCGGTGCATTCTTGGACATGCATGCTCATGGGGTCGTTCACCAGCTACTTTTCATGATTGTACTTCTCATAAATGTCTGTACTAAGCCTTCATGTACCGAGGTACTTAGCTCTAGCCACCTCGTATTTCTTCGTTTTTTATTTGGAGGTTCATATTAGCTCTAAAGCAGCGGTTTTTTACATTTGACTATCAGAGCGCGCGCCCTCTCTCTCTCTCTTGAATTTATGATCTTCAATCGCCTCGAGGTGTATCGTGCGGTGCTGCTTCACTGCGACTGGTTTATCCCGATCAGTTTGAAAAGACGTGAGTGCCTTCTTTAGTAGATATTTGCAGGTACATGTGTAAATAATGCCATCTTTTTGCCAGATTCACCATTTTAACTTCATCTTCTGGGTTTGACCTTCCTCCCCCGCCCTTCTATGCTGCACTTTTGGCACTACAAGGCTGTAACCACCTTTCAAAGGATCCTTTATCATCAGCTGATATTCTTGCTAGCGGGACTTCCCTTTGAGATTAACTAATCAACAGGTCCTGGGAGAATTAATGGCGTTTTACTTTATATGGTGCTATCTAGAACTTCGCGGCTGACGAACTCTGGTGAACTTCCTTTTTTATTTTCGACTTCTTTGACACGCCTTACGATGCACCTAACTGATCCCGAGTCATTTTTTCCCCTCATTCTCTTCTATCAAACAATTTTCTATTCAAACTAGGACTGGTCTAAAGAGAATCTTCCCATTCCGTGGAGCTAAGTTAGACTCACTCAATATGGAAACTAAGATAAATGACCCCCGCAACACGCCGAATTTGAATTCCATGCACTGGCTAGAGCTTCTTTCTCGGAAGCCGGTAGAAGATCCGTCTGAGCTAACCGTGAGTTAGTATCCATCTCGCTATATCAACTCTTTTATTAAGTTTGTATCCTACTATTCTCATCTATCGAACCACTTTCTAGGAAAAGACAGACATCTGAGTCGTACAAGATATGATTCCTACCCTGTCTCTTTCCATCACAACACGGACGTTAATAACGGCAAGGCATCATGCAATGACCTGATAACGGCGGGGCTACGTTCATTGACAGTGACTACAACACCTTCCTCTGCTTGCTTGGATTTTCGAATCTTTTCAATATTCTTCTCACTTTAGATTAGCCTAAAATTTGTTCCCCTCTTAAAGCCGGCACATGTATTCATGGTTTCATTCGGACTTAATTATCTGGATTCCTCCTATCGGAGTACATCGGCAAATTTCTTACAGGAAGTCAACTTCATCTCTCGGAAAATCACAAATATTGGACTTTGATCATAATCCAGTTTATTATGCATGTCCAATTTGATCCCAAATGCCATTTTAATTTCATGTCCAATGAAGTGATCCTTTGTGTTAGTTTCTTCTGTACAACTTTTAACAGGCTACAGTTTCAAATCAATTATAAAAAGTTCAAACTAATCAAATTGAACAAACTAAAAGTACCTAAGCACCAACAGTATTCTGAAACCTAATTGGAAACTAAGCTGCTGAAGAGTTTTAGTGACTTCACTACGTAGAGTTTAACATTAATGCAAAAGAAATAACTAGGTTTGCTTCATGAGGCCTTCTATTGGATGAGATAATATTATAAAATCCAAATGCCGTTGGAAGTGATACTGCCTTATTAATGAAAGGGGTTATGTAATGGCTGCTATTTTAGCTTGACATCATGAATGGCTTGGTTAGGTAAGTGGTGGTTGCGATTGTCAACTGGATCGCCTATGCATCTCATGCATGGAATGATGCTTAGTTGACTTCATTTAGTATAGGATGCTGTCAAATTAGAAATGCAAGCTACAGAAATATACATTATTGGGTCAAGATCCTCGTTCCGGTCCGGAGTCTCATCTATTGACATTGGACATGAAACATCGCATTAGCTACAAACTAGGAAATGATAAAGAGAACGAGCATCCTCATTTTATTCCTGAACATCGCTTCTTTACACTTCCATTTCATTCAATCAAAGAGGAGAACAAATCCAGAGTATCACACAATTGATGCCAAAGAATTATTGAGTGGAAACGGCACATTTAAGCACAAAAGCAAAAAGCTCTAGCACCAGGGCAGGTCTGCCGGCGGATGAGGAAGGGTCTCGAGCTCCCCTTTGCCATTCTTCACTATAAACACTGAAGCTAATCCCCAAGACAAATGTATATCGAAGTGACAATGCATGAACCAAACTCCTGCATATCATTAATTAAACTCAATTTATGTTAAGCATCTCCAAAAGAAATGACCGGAACGCGCTAACAATTACAAGGCCCGTTCCAATCACATAGGTGGCATAATCACAAAGACAAGGAGGATCGGCTCACCTGGATTGTCTACAACAAATCGAATTGCAGCCCATCCGCCCACAGGAACTCCAATTGTGTTCAAGTAAGGCGGATCCACCAAGTTGAATTGTGCAGTTTGGGGGTTATAGTTGCCAGAGCCATAGCCTACTACATAGAAGCTATATCCATGAAGGTGAATTGGGTGGTTTTCCGTAGAGACCGTCCCTGTGTCCTGTAATATGAGTTGCACCCTAGTTCCATATTCAAGAACAAAGGTTCTAGTTCCGATCACCGATTGGGTGTTGTTAGGACTGTTATTAGGTGCGCCGTTGACAAAGTCGTAGAACTTCAAAGGCACACCAGGAAAATCCTCAGTGAACTGGCCATTAATTCTATTGTAATAAGCTTCGAGAAGGGAAATTTTGGGGTTGACAAAGCTTATATTGTTCATAGACGCGGCCATTGTCCCATTGTTCAAGCCCTGGCAATTTTGCTGTGGCGTTGGGGAATGGCATTGTTGAACATTTAGTCCTATAGTGTAAAAGAGATTCTGATCTATCTCCTTTGGAACATGACCAGATTTCAAGCTTCTAAGCCCATCCATGACAGTCTTAACCGCAAGATTATCATTAAAACTGGGTAATCTAGCAGGCAAAGACAGGGAAGTGGGCAAAGCACCAAGGTATTGGAAGTATGCTATGGCCGATATATTTTGAAAGGGTACGCCTTGGGCCGACATGTAAGGACCCATGGCTATAGAATATTTTCCAATGGATTGATCGGCTGTGACAAGGACATTCATTGTCTGGCCTGGTCCAAGCATCACGCGATCGGTCATGAATGGCTTCGTGTACTCTCCATCAGCTTCAACAATGGTCATTCTGTGATTTGCAATTGAGAAGAAGTTTTCCGAGTTCAGACCTGCATTTATCAGCCTCAGCAGGTAGGTCTTTCCTGGGACCACGTCAATCTTGTATGCATCTGCAATTTTTGGCAATATGTATAACAGAAAACTAGTGCTGAGTCCATGCAAACACAAGATTACGTGTAGATTACTGAGTTATATAACACGGTGATGTTAATTATAATAGATTTATGAAGATAGTCATTGTTTCATACGGCAGTGATTGCTTTTCAAGAAGATAGTCTTAACAGGATTATAGGATATCGAGCAGCGCTGAAACAAAAAAAGCCCGTCACTCACACTGGAGACTACTAAGGACTTACTGTTTTCAATTTTCCATCAGGTGCAGAATGTTGTAACTGGCAGTAAATCCCTAATCAATATCTAGCTATAACGTTTCTCAAATAGATGGAGAACTCCAAGGGTTGTAATAGGGCTGTAATTATTTGAGGTCAGAGTTTTGCTAAGAAGTACCATTGTTGGAGCAATTGTAGTTAGGGCCAGGATGGCCGTTGATCGTAAATGCATCAGCTGGCGGAGGACCTCCTCCGCTAGCTAGAACAGCTTTCTCAAGTTGTACCACATCCTTCAGCCAATATTCCCCTGTAATGTGGAGATTATGGTTGAAAGATCTTGAATAATTGTATTTTCATGTGTAATTATGCAACTGTCAGTGCAGTATACGAGATTTAGAGTTGGATGAATTTTGTGCAGAAACATGGTTCATAAACTCGCAGGCAAAAATTACTTACCTAGAATAATGATGTGCTCTTCATAAGGATATGTGAAGGGATAAGGGACCCCTGTCCTAGGATATATGACAATAGCACCATAGATAGTGCCCCTAAGCCAAGAGACATGAGCATGCCAGAGAAGGGTGCCTTTCTGCTTTACCAATGTGAACTCATATGTAAAACTCTGTCCAGCTTGAATAGGACACTGTGTGATGTATGAAGGTCCATCAGACCAGCAGGATAGCATCTGCCGGATACCATGCCTTGAATCAGCCGACACAACAAAAGAATACTCAAATTAGCAAATTTTTGTCCTCTCCCATGCACAAAAAGGATTTCTGCATTTTTCTTACCAGTGAATTGTGACATTGTACGGACTCTCATTTGTAACTTTGACGATCACTCTATCATCTTCTTGGGCGTAAACAACTGGTCCTGGATACATTCCATTGACTGTTACTATGTCCTTGGTGTTGCATAGCTTGGTAATCCTTGTGGTTTGCACCTATTCATTTCAAGTTACATAGACAATTGTTAGTTATTAGTGTCAAGCATGGAACAATGAGAACTTGAACATAGAGAGTACGAGCGAATCAGGTAATCGAAACAAAAAGACATCTGACAGATGTATATCAGTGAGACCTTGAAGTCATAGAACCTGGTCGATCTTCCTCCAGGCCACGGTGCAAGAACATGCAGAGAGCTGAAACATGATATTAATGAGATAATGGAGAGCATGACCCCCATGGTTAGCTTCTCCATCAGGGGTTAAAACCGGAGATGGAGGATGATGAGGCTTACAGTGCAGGGTCATTTAATAGAGAACGAACCTATCTAATCACATTTAAAAAATTCGAGTTTAAGATAAAAGATTTTGATGCTTTTTTGTGATCATCATCTTTCATGATTCCTTCATGATGAACTCGACAAAATAAGGCGCTGGGGGAGTGATTATTTGAAGAGCTGACCAACCTCCTAAAGGATATAATTTAGCTACCTCTCTCTCTTTGGTTCTTTACTATTAAAGCTGAAACAATTGTTATACCTGCTCCGTAGTACAATGTCAAAACCACAGCAGGACAAGTAGCCGCTGCATTCACCTTCTTATAGTGCCTTCCTCATTGTACAAGCTTTGAGAGGTAACTCTATTTAAGCATGAACACATTGCTATTCGCTTCTCCTGAAAGCTCATCTGTATTGCCATTTCATGATACGTCATGTGCAAGGAGTAGGTGAGGGGAAAGAAAATTTGAAATTCTTCAAAAGACAGATGAATACTAGGTACTGAGACAAAGTCTATGTGTGGAACTCTTTCTCTTAACTTCATTCTTCATTTCAGGACCTCCTCCTCCTCCTAGTAGTCATATCTTATATTTGTGTTTCCACCCACATAGTTAGACCTCTAAGTGCTATCGATACATTCTGTACTTCTGTAAATTTTCTTTGATGTCTCTGTGCCTAGCCTTTCCTATGTTAGTCACTCATCTTATCATGATAAGGTATGTAAGTAGGTAGGTGACCTATTAAACCATGGAGGGATCATAGTTCTTTGTGTCCCTCCTGTAATCTGGATATATATCCAAGGAATTAGTTAATGTAGCAGTTGTAACCTAAAACAAGCCAAAACAGAAACAAAAAGGTTGAAGATTCTAAGTCTGAGCGGCACCTTTTTGCACTATACATAATTTTGTTTGTTTCATATCCTCTAATTTATATGTCAACATCCAAATCCCAGATCAAAATAGCCTGCATCTTTTATGTGAATGCATGCACAAATATGCATCATATGAATATTTCTTACTCATGTGACTGTCTCGACTATTCAATTGCTCAAGCGTGACAGGCAATGACAAAAAACTCTCCTTTGTTGACCTTCTTCTTTTTTAAAACTTTGTTTGAGTGCTACACCATAACTAACTCTTTGAAAAATGTCAAGTATTCTTCTCAGAAAAATGTTCAGAGAAAATGGAACCTCCATGTAAGAGCCTTCTTTGACTTATTACCAGGTGATGTCTGAATAACTTGCGTGACCCTGCAAGACTGACGTGGACAAATCGGAGAAACCTGCACTGACATAAGTTACACTATTACCCGGCTACTGCCCATGGAGTCAAGATTATACATGACAATTTTCACATCTTACATCCAAAGTAGAGGGTTTTGATCAAAACCAAATAATGCACGACCGTAAGTATTCTTGAAGTGATGAAGGGCAAGTTCCTGTGCTTAGCAGGAACTACAGTCCAAACTGCAGATAAGCATAACAAAGAGGGCTTAAAACTTCCACCCCATGAGCAAAAGAAGCTCGACTCTAACAAAGTCTTGCTAGCGAAGGCTTTTTAGGAAGGAGAAAGACCGACTTGCTCTTTGCCATCATTTGCCGAGATTCATTCTATAAGATTGTCTTTATTAAGTAGTCCATACAGAAGCACAAACAGGGTTGCTATCATGGTGAATGGGTTCATCCTGAGCTGTCACTTTAAAGGCGGTATCCACGCCGAACATGGACTCTTTTTGAGAGACCGAGGAGAGAACTCATCTACCAGTCCATTTCCCACCATTTTGCGTGCTAACTGCCATCTTTGGCAGAGGAATCTGGAAATGATGAAGATTCGGAGGAATTGTACGCCGACATAGAAACATCCAAACACCAGCCTCTGCTCTCCCCATACAGCTTCACTTCATCTGTTAATTTTAATGTGCTTATATTGGCAAATCATGCAAGTTTGTTGCCCTTAACTACTCCAGTTTTGTCTCGTACTTCATCCTTAATGCTGTATTTTTCTATGGATAACACGTAACACAGTGCAATTGACTTGAAAAATAAGCATGTGAGACTTCGTCTTCATACTGTGAATGAAAGTGCCTCAAGGCCATAATCAGGAGAGAATAATGACGAACATGGCAGCGTGATCATTATTCCACAAGACTGAAAGACCATTGTAGGCGGGGAAGCAAAATTCTACCAATAACCAGATTTGCAATTCATGGTAGTCCAAGACATCCATTGGATAACCAGGAAGAGAGTTCCAATAAAATGAAGCCAGAAACCATATTCTTTCCACTGTGAGTTTCCTTAATTACATATTCGGAGAGATGCTGAACATCATTCGTAATGGTTTGTGGATTCCGAACAGCTACACTAGCTGAACCTATAAGATAGTAACTACAACTCGAGAAGAAAGTAACAAAGATCATTTCATAAAGCGTGGTATATCACTGTACTGCACCCAAACAAAAATTCATCAAGAGACAAGTAGAACACAGTGGAAGTTGAGTACATTAGCACTTTGGTTGAGTCAATCTAATTGACAAAGCTGGTCCACATGCTTTGGTATCTTGACAACAAAGTAACATGTTAATTCTCAATGACAATTGTGGGTCTACCCAGAGCTTCCAGTGGACCGCATCTTGATTTCAGAGAAACTAGCTAATACACGTTTGTTTATAAAAGGGTAAAACCATTTTTCTCCATATCCAGGTAATCTCCCTGATAGAAGAAAACCACCTAATATTTCTTCGGTTACCCAGAATCTCAACCACAATCAGCTAAAGAACATGTTGCTTTCATGAACCCAACCCTGGCAAACAAAAAAGAGTCAGCTCATACCAGTTACCACTGACCAGACGGATAAATGAGTTCAACCAAACTGGAAAATGATACTCTATGAAACTCCGTATAAGAATTTCAATGAAGCAGCCATCATATTGACAGTAGACATCGATATCATGACCAAAATCACATAGGAGATGGCCATATCACATAAAATCCTACCGAATAGTTTCACAGAAACAGAAAATGCCCACACTCTAGCCCATTCAAATAGAGCAAGTCCGTAGCCATAAATTGGAAATCATTATATTTATTAGAATCAATGATGGCGGATGAATCCCACTGATAACTGACGAACTAAATCAACTCCTTTTCTGCTCACAGATAGGCCTAACAAAACACCTTCAATGCATACAGCTTCGCAGCAGACTCTGCGAGGTAACATGTACGAGCCAAAAGCAAAAACATCACATCGAGCGATATGTGATCGTGGAGATATAGCAGTGAACTCAGCAACTGTGGTAAACTTCAAAACCCGAGACAGCAAAATTGTCTGTAATCTATGCCTGAAAATAATTGCTGTGATCAGCTAGAATCAGAACCACGAGAATGCCATTGTCTTCTCCCAGAGAAACTCAACTCTTATCCCACCACGTGATATGACAAGGATGTCAATCAGCATGCAATGCCCAAAGCAGCCCACATAGTAATAAATTCAAATCCGGACAGCTACCCATCCGAGAATATCTAGCGAGCATTTAAGCTCAATTGTCAAGATTCTGAATATACACGAGCAGTCGATTCAGCTCTCATCCATTTAGGGGCAGAAATCTAGCAGCAACATCCAGTTCCGGGCCGAATCGTAACAAAGCATATATAACAATTTCCAGGTTGACGAGCAACCAAGGACATCTATCTAGATAGCCCGAAAGCCCACAGCTTCCTATCTACACAAGACTTGACGACGACGAGCATCAGACAAAGCAAAAAAATCACATCTTTCTCGTTTATTTGTCCCCAATAGTTCAACAGGAAACGACCCTCTTGAACGGAGGATGTAAGCACAATCGATCGGAGGGGGAACCAAAGCTAATTAGAAAGGCAGGGGGCGGGAGCGGGGCCGGGGCCGGGGGCGGAATTGCCGGCGGCGGTGGCGGTGGCGGCGGCGGCGAGGGGATCGTGAGAGATGGGCTTGGTAAGCATGAGGGGGCGGTGGTCCTTGGACTCCTCGTCGTCGTCGAGGTCGGTGGTGCTGAGGTTGATGCAGGAGCACCGCTCGAGGGAGGCGAAGAAGGCGGAGGCGACGCTGGCGCCCACCCAATTGGCCATCCTGTCCAGCTTCTCGCACGACATGAATCCGCAACCGTTCTCTTGCTGCTGCTGCTGCTGCTGCATCTTCTTCTTCTTCTTCCTCCTCCTCCTCCTCCTCCTCCTTCTCAGGCGATGTGATCTGAGAAATTCGGGGAAATCGAACCGATGATGATGGCTGGAGAGAGATAGGGAGAGAGAGAGATGAGCGCGGCAGAAATGAGCGCTTGACTTTGCGTTGCCGGTGTGGCTGAAGAACGGACGGTTGCTTGATTGCGAGTCGTTTGTCGTTTTTTCCGGTATTATTCATAATTTGTTGGCATTTTAGAGGCAAACCAGCTCTTTTCAACAAAGAATTGTCGTTCCAAACTCTTAATTAACATAGTCAATGAGTAAACATTTGATTTTTAATGACATAAATAGTCCATGAACTTTTGATTTGTTTAGTATTGTCCTTGAATTTTATTTCAATGTACAAAAATATTTCTGAATTTGTAATTTGTTCAATATGGTCCTTAAACTTTTGATTTATATTCGATCTAGTCCTTGACCTATATAAAAAAATGTTCAATGTTGTCCTGTAACTTGAATTGAACATTTTCATAAAATTTAAGGACTAAATTCAACATGTAACAAAAATTCAGGAATCACGTTAAATAAAGTTAAAGTTCAGGAACGATATTGCACGTTGGGCTATAGAGTAAGGATTATATTGAACAAATTAAAAGTTTATGAGCTACGTGATACATCAAATCAAAGTTAATGTATTATTTATGTCATTTTTCCTTTTTCAAAATATCAATGATAAGTATCACAAGAACACTCAATTCATTGGAAATTAGAATATTTTCTTTCTTGGTTATTAACAATTAGTAATAAGTTTATTTACCAAAAAAAAAAACAATTAGTAATAAGTGTTATGGAGACACTTTTTGACAAAATGTAAGAAAAATATTACGAAATAAATCATTTGCGTGAATGCGGATTCATTTGAATCAAAGTTCCCTATGTAAAAGCAAATGAACTCTACCATATGGATTACCACAAAACTTCATCTCTTGTCTTTAGATTTGAACATTTTAATCAATTAACTTTTTTAAACATGATATCTCCGCCCTTTATTTCTAAATTTGGTTTATTGATGATAGAGCAGTTTTTGTTTTTTTACAAGAGTGTGACGTGACATGCTTGAATGCAGTCCCTCCTTACAACTCCAAATCTGAATAATCAATGATATCGTGTCTTTTGAAGTCAACCAGAGTTTTAACGTGAAAAACTTGAATGCAATATTTGTATTGCGAAAATCACAATGCTCAAATATCTAATTGTAGTCTTAATTGTCTATGTTCATAGTCTCAAGCATCGATTGAATGATAACAGTGTTCGACTCTAAGTAGTTTTAACAAGTGCGTCTTTTTTAGCTCACTTGATTTGGAGTCGGAAGGACTTCAACAACACAAATTTAAGAATTTGATTGAATAAATTAAAAGTTCAATTACTAATATTGAAACTTTTTACACATTCATCATTGAATTACTAAGCATACTTGAAGATGATTGTGCAATCAAATTTATCAATATGTCACCCAATCAACAATGAATGTGTAAAAAGCCTGTTGCATTAGTAATTGATGTAATTTCTTTTTTTTTTTTTATGTCTATCGTAGCTTCTTTATAGAGTTTGCTAACTAATAATTTATTGCGTGGATAGTTAGGTTAGGAACGATTATAAAAAAAGTAATTATCATTATTTGCAATATTTAATCGATTTACAGCGGACAATAGTAAATTTACACGAGCAAAAGTATTTTTCAATCCATCATCAGTCGGTAATTTTTTATGGATGAGGTAATGTACTTGTCATCACTGTAAGTTCTTTGACTACCATGCCTCGTAACTTTCTACAAGAAATTTTAATATATCTAAAGAGATTAATTGATTTCTTTTCTCCTATTGTTGTTAGTAAAAATCCCAGTTGAAAGTAACTTTGCTTTATGATTCCTAAATTTTTTCAACCATTGAGTCGATAATTTTCCTTAATATTCATAATTTTCCTTAACCAAATGTAAATTTGATTACCTTTGTGTTCATAACCATACTTCAACATACGCAAATTGCAATATGAAATCGGTTCTCCTAATAACCATTACCATTTTGCAAAAGAGACCAAACGATCTTTTTTTTTTTTCCAAATTAATCAAATGTTCACACAAATTGCGGAACTGGTCTTATGAATCCAACCGCGGGACCATAAAATTTCCCATCAGACTATAATCTCTTATCTATCATTTAATTGTAACTTCCCTATGCACACGATATCTTTAAATATAAAGTGTAAATTTAGATACAACGATGATTGCAATTTTTTCATATAATTAACACCTTTTCTGCTATTGAAATAAGAAATATATGATGCCAGTAACTTATCTAATGTCTCTAGAATTACTTTCCAAATTGAAAAAGTAAAAAATCTATGCAGCTCTAATTGTACTATTCACAGATGATCAATTATTTTTTTTTTCCCGAGGAAAGAAACTATAGATATGTCGGTATTTAATAAAAGGTGCTGTAATTTTCTTTTTCGTTTTTTTTACCGAGGGTTGAGTGATAATGATCCCAGGAAAATGCATACGTTTTTGGCGCTGCTGGTGCTTGGAGGTGCAGAACATGGCGTAGCAGCTCATCCTTCACCTTCGCCTTCACCTGATCCCTGACGGCCGACGACTATGCCGGAGCTCGACTCCGCCGCCGCGGTCGATCCCGCCGACCACCTCCCGCTCTCCCTCCTGCGATCCGACGTCATCCCTCCCGCCCCGACCCGTTCGCCCACCGGATCCACCATCGACTGGATCCCCGACCTCGCCGGCTACGCCTGGGTCGCCTACGGGGCCTCCTCTCTCCTGGTGATCTCGCACCTCCCTTCTCCCCTCTCCGAGGCCGAGCCGCTCATCGCCCCCTTCCTCAGACAAGTCTTCGACCTCCCTCGCCCCGTCTCCTCCGTCTCTTTCTCCTCCGACGGCCGCGTCGCCGCCGCTTCCGGCGATTGCGTCTTCATTTACTCGCTCGAATCCTCCAGATTACTAGGTATACTTGAATTCGACACAATTTTCTATTTCTTTTTCGTTATTCCACTTAGGCTTCTACAGATCATTGGAGTTGAGTCACAGATCATAGAACAAATCGTAGGTGGGCATGTTTTGGCATTCCTCTCGGTGTTAGTTTACTGGTGATAATTGAGAAAATGGCGATAAGTTCTTGGAGTTAAAGCTGTCCTTGTGTTCAGATTCACAGTCTGTGCTTGAGCTCACTTGCTTTCTAAATGGGGCATGTATAGATGGAGAGTTGGCTTCCCACGCCGAAGCACTCGTGATTCTAAGGGCGTGAATAACTAGAATGTGTGAGACTGGGCTCATTAGAGTTGTTTAGTTGGTAGTTGGATTGATTCTTGAAACATGCCTGGTGGATGGTTTTATGCCGTCTTGGTGAAAAAAATTGAGTCTGTTGAAGCGTGGACATCAAATGGATATCCCCAGCTACAATCTTGACTTTGTACTGTAGTAAAATCCCAAATTCTATGTGAAGAGTTTTTTTGAAATGGCCATCTCGTTAACTTTTTCTTCTCAATGTTGCCTTTACTGCTTCTCCTTCTCTAATCTCCATTATCGGATCTCATGTAAGAGGTCATTTTAAGTATTTGCGTGTGACCTCGACGACTTAGTTGTTCTCCTTCGAGTCGCAAACAATTTTTATCAGATGGTTCTGGTTTCTAAGAGCATGTATGTGTACCTCATATTAACTACTCTTCCATTTCCATGCACCGAAGCACAAATCAAGGAGTAATGATGTGATTCCCAAACATGTTATTTATCAGTAGTATGTTTGCTATGGTCATTTTCTCCTTTGGGGCTCTTGTGAACTAATATTCCGCAGCAGTTTTATTCTGGTTTTGAATTTCTTAAATTTAAATGTTTTGTACTCATCAGGTTCTTTTTGTTGGAGCCAGAATGCAGTACTCAGGCAGTTTTCAAAGGTGGAGGCGGTCAAGTGGACCGGATCAGGGGATGGAATTATTGCAGGTGGAATCGAGGTGGTGTTGTGGAAGAACAATAGCAATTCCTGGGAGATTGCTTGGAAGTTTAAAGCTGAACAGCCGCAAACTCTGGTTTCTGCAACTTGGTCCATTGAGGGACCATCAGCAGCAGCTCCTTATCTGAGTAAGCAGCATCTTGGTGGATCATCGGACATTGAGGAGTGCAAACATGTTTTAGTTTGTCAAAATAATCGGAAATCTGAATACATGACGGTTAACCTACTTCATCCTCAACCTATCCTCATGATTGAATGGAGGCCATTGGAAGGAGGACGGCTTAAGGGAAATCTGAAAGCAAGACATGTCCTTCTAACATGCTGCTTGGATGGAGCCGTGAGGTTATGGAGTGAGATGGATTATGGACGAACAAGAAAGATGGAGAAGGACACCAAGGATCCCAAGTTCATACGGCATTCGTTTTGTGTTGTTGCTGTAATCGAGACAAACATGGTTCTTGGTGCAACTCTCAGTGAGAACTTTTTTGTTACTTGGGCAGAAGAAAAGAGGGCGTTGTTTAAAATTGGCAAAGAAAGTGGCCAGATTTTCCCCACGGAGTTTTCTGAGCATGAAAAGACTGGCCGATGTGAATGGGTAGTAGGCATTGGTCCAGAGTTGAAGATTACATTCTGGGCAATCCATTGTCTTGATGAATTTTCTCCTCTTAGGCACCCTCGGGTGACATTATGGAAGTCAAAGGACCTGCAGTGTCTTGACTCGGGGCATCTTCACAAAGTCTCATATTTGAATATCAAAGATCAACACCCTGTGAAGAAAGCAATCATCTCAAGGAATAGTTCTTCTGGACCACCTGTTTTATGCTCTTTTATTCACCTTTCACCCTGCAATTCGATGGTGTGGTTGCTTCTGTACACTCAGGTTGCAGATAATGTAAGAGATTTGTCTCTTGGTACTTCTCCAAAAGAGAAGTTTTTATCAGGTTCTGCTGGTGGTGAACTAGCTATAGATGGTCATTCTGAAAAAATCTTACGAGTTGCCATGCACCCTAATCACTGCGAAGTCAGATTAGCCGCTTCCTTGGATTCTAATGGTTTGCTCTTATTTTGGTCATTTTCCACCATTACCAATGAATTTCCTGGGTTTCCAAGCACGATTCCCTCGTGGAAGCTCTCCGGAAAACTTGTGACACAAGAAAAAGGGCCAAAATATACCAGCTTGGTCTGGGCACCTTTAGCAATGAATGATGACTGCATTGTTCTGATGGGATATCATGGTGGGATTGATTGCTTTGTGGTTAAAGTTTCTGAAAAGGAAGTGCAAAAAGTAGAATGTCACAGATTATGCACGATTCCTTTTTGCGATAGTGTTGCTCCTGAAGAAGGCCCCACAGATATCTTTTCAATTCCTCTGACCAACAAAGACTTCAAATTTGATGGCTTCATGCTTTTGGCTGCATGGATTAATGGGTTTTATACATTATCATGGGACATTGCTGTACAATACTATGATTTATCTGGAGGCAGTCGTGAATGTGACTTTGAGACCAACCACCCAGCTTGGAGCAGCATGTCAAAATTTGAGAGTATTTTTTGTGGCAAAAGATATTCTATTTTCGTATCTCCTTGTTCTCCACAATACCCTGATTCTCATAACCGTGATGCTATCACCAGTTTCTCCATAGTAAGTCCTGGTCTTTCCTTATCATCTATACGGCAGTATTGGAAGTGTATTTATGATGAACAGTGCAGCAATTCTCCTGCATTTGTGATGGCAGCAGGCTGCAGAGATGGTAGCTTGAAGTTGTGGAGAAGTAACGGGACTGAAGTATCTGCTGCCACTGTCAGATGGGAGCTTGTGGGTATGGTTGCTGCACATCAAAATTCGATTAGTAAAGTGTGTCTTACTGATTGTGGTCAAAAGATTGCAATCATATGCAGGGCTCGTAATTCTGATACTGTTGGTACTCTAAGTATATGGGGTGCTGTTAATATGATGGGAGCAGGACACCTATTGTTAGAAGATACCGTATCCCTGGATGGATGTGTCATTGCTATGAAGTGGTTAGCATTAGGCAATGGCCAACAGATTCTTGGAGTATGCATGCAAGATAAATTGCAGGTTTATGCAGAAAGGCGAGCTGGTAGTCAGAGTTTGTTGAATTCTGGAAAGCCTTATCATATGCATGTTTGGATTTGCATTGCACATGCTCGCTTATCATCTCCTGCGTATGACTTTATTTGGGGTCCCCAGGCAACAGGTGTGGTTGTTCATGAAAATCACATCTGCTCATTCAGTCAGTTGTTATTCCTTGTAGATAGTGGCTATCTGGGGAATTCTCATCTAGCAGTGGAAAATAATATTCCATGGAATAGTGAAAGAGGCCCAAACACTGGCATTCTTGCTCCAATTCTCCCTGATCTTGACATTCATAAATTTGAAAATTTATCAGTTGAAAGCAGTGGCAAGTCATGGACCTCTGGGACTGCTAAAAATCTGAGCTTGAATTGTGATCTTCTAGCCAGTTGTCTATGTGTAGAAAGGGCTACATCAGAATATTGTTTTCCTACAAAGTTCAAATTCTGGAGCATGTTAGAAATACTGGAGAAGTTGTGTGGATCTCTTCCTTTATATCATCCACATGCTCTCCTTTTTAACATATTTTCAGGTACCTTCAATTGCTGCGTAGATTATAAAGTAACTTCCCAATGTTCTTTCTGTGACTTGGCATTGTGAGCTTCCGTGACATTTTGCCACATTTATAGCTATGTCATTTGCTACAACTGGGCCTAGGTTTATAGTTGGGGTTAGATAACCTAGTGTTCATGTTGTTAAAATTGCAAATCTTTCTAATCTCTTCTTTTAATGGTCGTTGCTTGTCTGATATTTTGATTTTTGTTGGCTTCTTTCTGATTTGGTAAGTGCTATGGGTGCTTTACGAGTGGACTGAATAGTGGGTAATACTTTTGAATGTCAGGGGCTGCTGATATATTGGGCATGCATTGAATTTTTTTTGTTGGATATTGTTTTGTTGTCAGCAATTGTTCTCTTTTATTTTCTTTCGTGGACTAGCAATTAGGAAAGAGAATTGGGTGGTGTATGGATCAGACTTAGGATCAGAATATAAAAATAGTTACTTGGATAATCTGATGAGAATATGTTCCCTGTTATACTAGTTCTCTCTCTCTCTCTCTCATGCGACAATTTTATTCTATGGTTTTTTTAACTGTACAGTAACGTAAAATTACAACAAGCTAGGATATGGAGTGATGATTTGCTGTCACCAAAGGAGTTTGTAGACTTTAGACATCAAAGATTGGACAAGATTGAGGAGTGTTCCTTCATTTGGTAGGCAGACTGCATGAATTTGAAGTGAGGGCTGCTTGTAGTGGGAGGGGGACTATCAGTGAATTTGTTCACACGGAACTTATTCAGGGAATAGAATGTGGCCGTGTTAGCTGTTTTTTTGCTCAAAATAACCTTAGAGAGCAAACTCTTCACCACCAACTTATCCTTTTACCAGTTTTTTAAGTGCTTTTAATCATTAGCTTTAAATGAATGCTTCAAAATATATCTATGTTCCCATACTTTGATATATTCCAGGCAATTGGAAGCGTACATATCTGGCCTTGCAGCATCTTGTTGCACATCTTTCTTCCGAAGCTCATGGGAAGACTGCCAAATCACGCCAAATTGTTCCGCAAATAGTTCTGTCAAGTTATCTTGAAGGTGTTGCTTTAGAAAGTTCTCCAGCCAGACAAATTCAGTGGAGTGGAGGTGCCACTTCAATAACATCATCCTTCAGTTTTGAAAGAGGCTCGACTGATTTATCTTCTAAGTTTGACTATGATGCTTCCAGTAATAGACCTAATTCCTTGTCATTAAAATCTGAACTTAGTAGCTCCATCAACACTCTTGAGAGGGGGCACGAGTTAGAAGCTATGTCGCAAAAAGAGAAGATGGAAATTCTAGCAATTGTTGATCTTGTCAGTGAAGTCAATCATTCGCATTCTACCTCTGTTTATGAAAGTCTTGATGAGCCTGGACGAAGGTAAGCCTCAATATGGTTGATTTGCATTACTTGGTAATATGAGTTGCTTTCCTGCTGCTTGGTGTTGTTGGTCATGTAATGATCACATCTTTTCCTTCTATTGAGCTAATGCAACAGTCATGGTTGTTTTTGTTTTTTTATGGTAAGGATCATGGTTGTTTTTTAGGCTTGGTTGAAGTGATAATTTGCTTATGATGAATGCGAGAGTATGCATTGACTCTGGAAGTTGATGCAGTCAAAATCTTTTATGGTTGGGCATGCCTTAAGTAAATTTTGTTCTCCCCGCCTGTGTTTTGCAAAGCTCAGTGAGAACTTAGACTTGTGTTAGAGATCTTCTTGTGAAAAATTGCAGAGTAGTATTTTAGACACCTCTTCTGTGACAAGTAGATCTTCTACCCTCTTGTCCACATTTTGCTGTAAAGCTGGTTTAAATTAAAAAGTGTTACCAACTCTAGGAAAGGTATGAAAGCCCATTCCTCCAGCCAAACGAGTTATAGAGTTCTGCTTGCAGTACAAGTGCTGGAAAGGAGTTGTTACTTATAGGGAGAATCAAACATCTGTTTGATCCTTGAGCAGTTTCTGCGTATTTACTTGTCATTAGAGATGGCATGATTGGGACATGCTCTGTGCTCTTATCATGAGCCAATGAAATCTCCTCTCTCTCAGTGCTTTTTCCCAAATTGTGTTCAGAACTGGGGACTTCATGATCTAGAAGAGCCTTTTGTATCTAAATACTTATCGGATTTTCTTTCCATGCTTTCTGCTTCAACTCTGCCCCAGGTTTTGGGTCTCAGTGAGATACAAGCAACTTCATTTCCTCCAAAAGTGTGGAAGGATGGCATCAATGGAAGAGTTAGTCATTGATTCTGCATCAATTTGCTGGGCCTTTCACTCTGACTGTCAGGATAATCTATTAGATTCGTTTCTCTCAAATGCATCTTCTTGGCAAGAAATGCGAGCTATTGGAGTTGGACTTTGGTTAACCGATGCATCACAATTGCGTGCAAGGGTTAGTTTTGCTCCTCCACTATTAAGGCATGTGACTATGTATCTGATGAGTATGGAACTTGGATTCCTCATTTTTATACGGCTTCAAGCCGCTTGGTCTATGCATTTTCTGCTTTATTGCCAGGACATTTTTGGGGGTTGGAGAAGCTCTCTACCTGGGAGTTCACCTAGCTCCTCTTATTATTATTTATAATTTTTGGAAAAACCTGGGGAGTTACTCTGGTATTCTTCCCTGCAACAAATTGGCTTTTAAATCCTTTGGGATCTGATTGTTATTAAACTTGCAGATTTGTTTGTTTGTTAAGTGCCGATTAGACTTTCCTGCTTCGAGCTATCTGATGGGGGTTGTTTTATTGCAGATGGAGAAGCTGGCAAGATCACAATATTTAAAGAGAAAAGATCCTAAAGACTGTGCACTTCTATATGTATCATTAAACAGACTTCAAGTTTTGGCTGGCCTGTTTAAATTAAGCAGGGATGAGAAGGATAAGCCTTTAGTTGGATTCCTCTTGCGCAATTTTCAGGTACTGTGTGACAGAACTCATGTGTAACGTCATGTCACTGATTTATGGAAAGATATTGAAAGGAAGAGGAAAGAAGTTCCTGCCACATCACTAATTTTGCAATGTCAGCGAATTTCTCAAGCTCCTGGTTGTGTTGTACATTTCATTTGTATTTTTAGATAATATAGGAATTTCATTTGTTTCTGGTAACCCTTTTCATGTCTTCGTTTCAATCTGCATTTTCATGACAGGAGGAGAAAAACAAGGCTGCTGCACTTAAAAACGCATATGTCTTGCTAGGGAGACATCAGCTAGAGCTTGCAATTGCTTTTTTCCTGCTTGGAGGTGATATTTCTTCTGCAGTGACTGTTTGTATTAAGAATCTCGGGGATGAGCAGCTTGCTCTAGTTATCTGTCGCCTTGTTGAGGGGTGCGATGGACCAACTGAGCATCAATCAATAACAAAGTTCATGCTTCCTTCCGCATTTGAGAAGGGTGATTACTGGCTTACCAGTCTTCTAGAGGTGTCCTATTATTCTAGCTAATTTTTGGCTTATTTCTAGTTTTTGGTTATGGATATAATCATATAAATGCAACATTAGATGCTCGTACCCGTCATAAATATCTCTTTCTTTTGCAGTGGCAGCTGGGGAACTACTCGAAATCTTTCTTGAGCATGTTTAAGTGCCGAAATGGTCCTATCCCAAATGAATATACCCCATTGTCTAATCATGTTGCCTTTCTGGACCCAAGTGTTGGTTTATATTGCATTCTGCTAGCAGCTAAGAATCGTATGAAGAATGCTGTTGGGGAGCAGAATGCTGCATTTTTTGGGAGGTGGGCATGTCTGATCACAGCTACTGCCTTGAAAAGAAGTGGGCTTCCTGTAAGTATTGTTTTCTGCTAATTAGGGTTATAAGAGATCAAGAATGTCATATGTTCGCTTCTCTTATGAAAATTCACCGTACTTGCTAAGTTGTCTGCATCTATAGATGAATTTGTTCTGTTGCAATAATTCTCAGTGAGCTCTACAGCTTTCTTTTTGGTTCTGTTTGAATTAGCTTGAAGCTATGGAGCACTGTTCTTCTCCAAGGTTTGACAGGGGATGTGATGATTGGGGCATGTTCAATAATGGGCTTTCTGAAGTTCTACTGGGCAGACCAAAAGCATCCATGAATAGTTCCTCAAATTGGCTGTCCAATGATGCATCCACCCATTTGGAATCCCATTATAAACTCGATTGTGCACTCCAACACTTCTCAAAATTAATTAAAGAACACCCATCTTGGCCATACTCAAGTATGGGATCTGTTGGATCTATGTCATACTTTGAGTATGAGATGCATGAATTGAAGAAATTACTGCCAGAGTTCCGAGATAAGCTATATGCTGGCTTGGAGGTTGTTGAGCAGAAGTTCTCTGTGGATGCTGCCTCTCTTCTTAGCATGGTATATTGACTTTTGAGTCATTACATGTGACACTATATGTTTTCCATACTTCTCACCCGTTGACTGTTGGCAAACTAACATGCTTTTGTTTTACATGGTATATGTTTGCAGATATCACGGTTTGCATACTATAAGGGCTCCTTTTTGATTGGATTTGATCTATTACAAGGGTATTATTGTCGGCAAAAGACTTATGATGGGAATGATCTGCTTGGCAGTCTAGAACCCTCTCATCCAAAGCTTCCATTGGCAGCAGCTGCAGAAGTTTCTGTCTTGTCTTCGCGATTCATTGCAGCCTGTAGTATATCCTTCTCTCTACTGGATTCACATGATTTCATGAAGACTGAGCGAGATGAAATAGGATCCAAATTGTCAGTTGCTGGGGGAATTCTATTTCAAACTCTTATACTTCTATTTAGGAAATTAAGAGCTGTTTTCCAATTATCTTTGAACTCCAATGATGCAGACTTTATCACGAAACCTTTTGCCATACTTGATTTATTCGAGTATTTTGCTCATTTTGCTTACATTTGGTTTCAGAGGAACTTAAAAGCTCTCAGTTTGATTTTGCAACCCCTCACAGTTTCTCTTTTCAATGGTCATACAACTCACAATGTGGATATGGAAGATCTATCCAAAGTTCTCCACCAAATGGAAAATTTTTTATCTGATACTGCCACTGTCGATACTGTCAAATGTGATCCACAATCAACTGGAAGTGTGAAAGGAGAACATGGAGGAGACATACACATGATTCCTGAAGATGAAAGATGGCAAATTTTGGGATGTTCGCTATGGGAACATATGTCTCGTTTAATGAACCATAAGCTGAATTTCATGTTGGAAACAGTTCAAGACAGACACCTTTTTGGTACTTCTCTTAGTGAACTTTGTTCAAAAGTATGCAGTTCTGCTTATCTTGAAGCTGATGACAAGAATATGAGAGAACAGATTGAGCTGCTATCAGTTTTTCTGGTCCAGTCACTGAAGACAATTTCTGGTCATGTTTCTTCATATCACAATAAACAACTTGCAGCCCTAGTGCAGCGGAAAGTTGACAATGGATGGCCAGCAATGACTCTTGTGTGGTTGCAAAAGTCTGATCTGACTGAACCCAGATCTCTCCAAACTCATCTGAGTGATACTAATACTAGTTTGGATCCAGTTAACAGTGATACTGAACTATCAATGTATGAAAAACTATGGACTTTATGGGCTGATCGTCATATTATATCAGACAGTTTTGCCTTGGAGAACATAAATTGTTTAGAATATGTAAACACTAGGCCTTCTAATGGTTGGACAGGAGTACATGAAGGGATGACATTGGAGGAAAATGAATCGAGGAACAATGGAAGTAAGTGTAGCGCTGATTCTACCAGCAGCGTGAGTGGGTCTCTTTCTAAGGGATTATTTTCAAATGGCAACTCTTTGTTGAGTTCTTGGCATAAAGAACTCAACCTTATGAAGGAGATCACTCATTTTCAAAATCCTAAAGATATTTTAAAGAGAAATGGCGAGCTCATCGAGGTAATTTTTCTGTTCACCCCTCCCATTGCATTTATATAGCAGTATGTTATTGATGGATCAAACTGCCTGAAGGTGGTAGTAGGTCCTTGAAGCTAATATCTGGATCTCAATCGTACATGATGTTGACATAGTTTTGATGTTTTGAACAGGCATTTTGCATTAACTCCATCAATGAGCGGCAAGTTGCAGTTTCTAGTAATAGAAAGGTGAGTGATTCCTGCGCATAGATACTAATATTAGTAGTGATCCTTAAAGCTTTCTGTTTGTGAGCATTTGAATTGTGCTGATCACTACGTAACTACTTGGTAACGTTGACAATTCTTTTGGCTACCTAGACATGTTTGCATCCCTTAATGCTAGTTAATGAAAAAATTACTTTATCTGCAATAAAAAATATAATCACTTTGGGGTCATAGACATAAATTCTACAAAATGAAGAAAATTTTAACGGAAGCTCCTTGTATTGCAATTTGATTAGTTAAAACACTTCAACTTCTGATGATACCTAGCTTCTAACATGTTTTAATAAGCATTGACGTGCCGACTCCATGGTTTGTCACATTCTTTTACTTTTATCAGATATAAATTCTTCTGACTACTCATACAGTATTCCTAATGCATGGTTGTCTTATATAGGGTATAATTTTTGTCAAATTGCATCAAGAATTGCCTTATAAAGAAGGATTGGAGCATGTATGGTCAGAAGCTGATTGGCCACAGCATGGTTGGGCTGACTCTGAATCCATTCTTTGGAGCAAAACAAGGTCACATCTGGGATTTGGTGGAGCAACTACGGGGATGGGATCTGTGGCCATGCCGGGGAGAGACCCGACAGGTGCTGTAGCATTTGGTATTCCAGGTTATGCTGGCATTGGTGCCTCTGGCTTAGGTTGGGAAACTCAAGATAAATTTGAAGAGTTTGTTGAACAATCAGGTTACTTGGAAACTGTAAGAACTAGGGCTCTTTCTAGTCACCCATCCATGCCGTACTTCTTGGTTGGCTCCAGCAATACACATATCTACTTATGGAAGGTATGATTTGTTGCAGTGGACAAATGATCAATTTTACCAAAGTCAAATGTGGGATTGCGTCAATTATCATTTGCTAGATCTTTTATTTGGCTGTTTCGGCAGTTTGGCTTTGAGGAATTGTTTATACAGAATCGAGCGAGAAGGCTCTTTTCCACTTTTATCAATTTGCTCTTTTAAACTTGATGGTCTGCAACTTTGGCTTGGGACAATCGGGAATATTTTCTATTCTATGAATTTTGATTTTGTTTTCTAAAATTTTTTCCACATCATTCTTTCTGTGCCCTTTTGTTCGTGAATTAATGTATATTGATGTGTGCTCAATGAAAAGAACATGCTGAGAGAAGTTCCCAGCCAGAAAAAGCAATGCCAACCTGCAAAAGGAATAATATTGCATTGAGTACCCTTCTGTTCTACACTTCTCTGTTTCTATGATCTTCTTAAGTTTCAGGTCTACACTGCTGGGATCTGTGAGATCTATTTTTATGAGTTGTGCCACGTTTATCACTTTCACATCTTGGTACTGCGATTTGTGGGTTGTTAACTTACTGCTTTGAACTTCTGTTGCAATATTACTGTAAAACGATTGTAACATAATTGATAAATGCAGTTTGGTGAGGAAAAAGCTATTGCTACTTATGGGGTGCTGCCTGCTGCAAATAGCCCTCCACCTTATGCTCTTGCATCTATATCAGCCTTGCAGTTTGACCCTTGTGGACACAGATTTGCTACAGCCGCATTAGATGGGACCATATGCTCATGGCAGCTGGAGGTTGGAGGAAGGAGCAACATTCGTCCGACTGAATCATCTCTTTGCTTTAATGGCCATGCCTCGTATGTGTAACCTCTTCAGATTTGTTGAGCAATCACTATCTTGTTTAATTTCTTCTGCACGTGGTACTGGAAATTGGGAATAGAAATAACGATGCATGGCCTGTCTTCTTACTTATTTGGTTGATTCGAGATTTTCCTCTGTACTTCAGATCAGGATTTTTCACTGAGGGACTTTGTGAAATAAAGTAACAAAGAACAGAATGAATTGCTGCGGATAACTATTGACAATTTTTTTTGTGGAATTCGTCATTTTGGGTCCTGAGACAGCACTTTCCTTCTCATAGAGTTGGTGTCCTATTTTCTTTTGGGTACTTATCCCTGTTTGTTCTTTAAATGGTACATAATTGAATTCATTCAATGCTGATGAGAGCACACCGGTGAATATCGTGGCTTTTCATTATCAATTTGAGAATTTTATCCACCACCCACCTTCCTCGTGGCACTAGATGTATGCCGTATTGAGTTTAATTTTGGTTGCAGGGACATTGCCTACGTTAGTTCGAGTGGATCAATAATAGCTGCAGCTGGATGCAGCTCCAATAACATGAATGTGGTTGTATGGGATACACTGGCTCCACCTTCTACTTGTCGAGCCTCTATAATCTGTCATGAAGGTCTGTCATTTTTCTTCAACTGAAAATATGAATTTTGTGCTTGATTTGTACTTTCTAAACCCCAGATGTCACCTACGAGGACACCACATCCAAATGAGGTAGTGTCTCTTTTCAAGCCAAATGAGGAGTTGACTTCATTGATTCTGAATGTTGGTGTAATCGATTATAGGGAGCATAAGGTATGGGCAAAAATAATGTCCCAGTGCAGAATACCCCTGCATTTGTGTCTAGAGAGGGTCCTCGTCAAACATTTGACAGCTTTACCCTCTTCACTACGGAGAAGCTCATTTGTGACTTTTGCCTATGACTTCCATATTGCCATGAAGCAACTTTACCATCTACAAGGCTTGCCCCAAAGTTAATTGTAGTGGCAGACGATTTAATTATTCTCGCTTGAAGTTAGTGCATAGCTACATGATGCATTTTTGGAACTTAAAAAAGCAATAGGTGGAAAGGTGCTATCGTGTTATCATCCTTGACCATGGATCTTGTCAAACTTTTGTACTTTCTGTGCAGGTGGAGCTCGCTCTATTTGTGTGTTTGATACTGACGTAGGAAATAGTTCCGTTTCTCCCCTCATATTGACTGGTGGTAAGGGCGGTGGTGTTGGACTCCATGATTTTCGGTATATTGCAACCGGAAGGAGTAAAAGGCACAAGAGCTCTGATAATAGTCAGCGTAGTTCCCAGGCAACTTTGTCTACTGACTTGACGGTAGGGACTGGTACTAAGTTTGGGGTCGAGAATGTAGGCGGGATGCTCTGGTATATACCAAAGGCACATTTAGGTAATGTGATGTACTTTCCTACCGCCATAATCATTAGAATGTGTGTTATGTTCTGATTTTTGTGTATTTCTTGTTGTGAAGGGAGTGTTACGAAAATATCCCCAATTGCTCAGACGAGCTTGTTCTTAACTGGAAGCAAAGATGGTGATGTCAAACTTTGGGATGCCAAAAGCGCCAAGTTACTACATCATTGGCCAAAATTACATGAAAGGCACACTTTTCTACAACCAAGCACTCGGGGTTTTGGCGGAGTCGTAAGGGTAACATTCTTGCAATCAAGTTTGTAATAGGACATCACCATATATTATCTCTGGACTTAGCTATATATTTATTCTGTACATACTGTATAGAGCAGTTTGATTCCCCGGGATGCAGAAGAAATTAGCTCGATGCCTCTGCTTATTAAATAATATCTTTATATGCAACAGGCTGGTGTTACGGATGTGCAGCTTGTTTCACATGGGTTTATTACCTGTGGGGGTGATGGCTCTGTAAAGCTGGTTCGGCTAAAAGATTATGTATGAGGAATGCGCTGAAGGTGCATAATTATTTCTGCAAGAGATATATCAACATCTCCAGATGGGGTGAATTCAAGGACGTCGTATGGGCTTTATTGTCAACAGTCACAACTGCAACTTTGCACTGTGTTCCCATTGTTCAGCTCCTAAAGGATAGACTGTATCAAGCAAGCTTCCTTTTAGATTATTCTGGGGAAGGCAAGTTTTTACCAAAGCAACCAGTTCATCCAGAACGGGATTCGATTGGAGTGCCGGAGGAGAAAGCCATATTATGTAGATAAATTCACAGTGCTCTGCTTTGATCATCTTTTTCCTTGGCAGCAATGTTCATAAACCACATTGCATACCCAGGACAATGGTTCCTAATTCCTATTTGAAGTGTATAGTTTGTTGTTGAACAAGGGGGTTGAGCATGCATCACTTGGGTGCAAGTGTAATTTTTTTTTCCTACAGAGCAGTGCCCATATGTAACTTTCTTGATGAAGGAACTGTATACGAAGAAAGAATTGTGATTGACTCTCTCGTAGTCGTCTTATGCAGTTGCTTCCTAAAGATGAAAACAGGGAAAAACAAAGTAAACTGACTTCTCCGCAAGACCTGACGAGCGAGGATAATGAACGGCAGTCATTAAGCTGATTTCTATTGGAGTCTTATGTGCATTTATAATGTACGATTTGCAGAAGGGGATACACAAGACAAATGCTGGTCTGTGAGACATTTTGTGATTAGTGTATACTTGATGTGCTTAGCATTATACCATCACGACAGGACAACGGAATAGTCCCCCACGTACTTCCTCGTTTTTCCGAAGACGAGCTGCTTCAAAGACATGAATGCTCGTTGCATCATCGTAGTCCCCCTCGATCTTAATGTGCCGTTTCTTAATGTGCCGTTCTTCCACCGGACAGCGTCGCGTGTCAATCGGCGATGGCAGTTGAGCCCTACTAACTCGTGATGATTTTCGTACGGATGAGTGCTGCATTAATGTGACGAACGTGTATGAGTGGTCCAATGGTGATGGATGGATGGGCTTTCCTTTCTTCCGTTTCTGTTTCGTTTTGCCCAAAAGTGCTGCCATTCCGTTTTAGCAAATATAGGATTTTATATGATTTAATTTTCCTTTTTTCTTTTCTTTTATCATTGTATATGTCTGATTAAAGGAAATCTCATCTTTTGTGATTGTTACTTATCTTTTAAGCTTTGACCCAATTCCAAAAAAACCCTCAACTTTACACTTTGTTCCAAATATATCCTGAACTTTTTTTTGTCTCAAGAAAAACTACCAACTTTTCTCTAAGTCCCAAATCTATCCTCCCGTCTTGAAAAAAAAAAAACAGAGACCCGGTAGCTACGACGATGGCCAAGCCTTCGCCAGTGGCCGCCGCCACAGCCGCTGGGAAGGAGCGGCGGCCCTCGCCTGGGCCTTCTCGAATGCCGGCTAGGGTCGCCGGCCTCGGGCGAGCCGCCGGCGAGGCCGTGCAGGCCTCGATCTGGCGTGAGGGTCGCGTCCTCCCCCAGATCGGGGGTTGCACGCCCTCGCCGGCGGCTCGCCCGGGGCCGGCAACCCTCGCCGGCCCTCGAGAAGGCCCAGGCGAGGGCCAGCGAGGGTCGCCGGCCTCGGGCGAACCGTCGGCGAGGGCGTGCAGCCCCCGATCTGGGGGAGGGTGCGACCCTCGCCCCAGATCGGGGGCTGCACGCCCTCACCGGCATCTCGCCCGGGGCCGGCAACCCTCGCTGGCCCTCGCTTGGGCCTTCTCGAAGGCTGGCGGTCCTCGTCGGCCCCGGGCGAGCCGCCGGCGAGGGCGTGCAGCCCCCGATCTGGGGGAGGGCGCGACCCTCGCCCCAGATCGGGGCCTACACGCCCTCGCCGGCAACTCGCCTGGGGCTGGCGACCCTCGTTGGCCCTTGCTTGGGCCTTCTCGAGGGCCGGCGAGGGTCGCCGGCCCCGGGCGAGCCGCCGGCGAGGGCATGCAGCCCCCGATCTGGGGGAGGGCGCGACCCTCGCGCCAGATCGGGGCCTGCACGGCCTCGCCGGCGGCTCGCCCGGGGCCGACGACCCTAGCCAGCCCTCGAGAAGGCCCAAGCGAGGGCCGTCGCTCGTTCCCGGCGGCTGTGGCGGCGGCCACCGGCAAAGGCTTGGCCACTGATGCAGCTACCGGGTCCTCTTTTTTTTTTTTTTTTTTCGGGACGGGAGAGTAGATTTGGGACTTAGAGAAAAGTTGGTGGTTTTTCTTGAGACAAAAAAAAGTTCAGGATATATTTGGGACAAAGTGTAAAATTGAAGGTTTTTTTTGGAATTGGGCCTATCTTTTTAAGCATACAACTATACTTTTGTTCTTATATTTCCAAATCAATCTATATATGTATCTTTCTCTTCTTTGATTTTATTTTGTTGTAATCCTTTAAATCCAAATTTAAATAATTCATTTCGTTTTCTAAATTTAATTACTGTATGATAATCAAATTGGGGATGAAAAATTGGAATGTTGTCGTGTTATTGTCAAATGATACGATTAATATCTGCAATCTCTATCTTAATTAATCAAGCTTTCATTATTGTGGTGTATCAAGATGGGGTCGTTCTTAGCATTTTATTTGTGATACATATTATATATATGTGACATATGATGAGAGGGCGGTTACTTTTGTAGAAATTAGTTTTTCTTTATCGAATTGATCTTGTTTTTTTCACCAGATTAATTCATTTCATCAAATTAAGGCGAAAGAAATTAATCTGATAAATGAATTATTCTTTCTTGATTGAATTATTGAGATGAACTATTGATTTCTTCACGAAGTAGACAAATATCAATTTCCTTTACAAAAATTGTCAATTTCATGGGAAATTTTTTTATAACGTGAGTACATATATTTAGATTTAACTTTACTGATAATTATTCAAAATAATCTATGCCAACTGAAAAGCGTTCTACAAAAGAAAATTAGTTTTTTTTTTCTCGGCATCACACCATTCCCTTCTAGTGCATACAATTTCAATCAACAGGCGATGGTTGATGACTAAGTTAAAGCTCCCACAGAAACACACGCTCATTGGAATCAGAAACCTATCTCTGATACTTTCTAAGTGAAAATTACTTAAAAAAACAAAAGACGTACGAGTCGTATTATGATTCTTGATGGTTGATTCCTAAACAATATTTCGTAACAAAACATCCCTTCAACAAAAAAAAATTGACCTTAGTGTCTACTTTTATGATTGATATCATCTGGCTCTGAGCAAATCCTCGAGCAGAGTGGTTAGTTTTCCCAGCTCATGTGCATATTATATTTCATGTCGCGCCTATTGCTTATGTTGAAACCAGTAATCTAATTCCTAGTTGGCGTGCTAGTTCCTTGATCCCGAGCCCCTGCTGATGACTGGGTCGTTATCTTCTACAAAACGTGGACCACAGAACGACAAACCTCTCTGTTTAGACAGCAGCTATTCCCATGGGGAAGGAGACTTGCTGCAAAAACCCACCCAGAAAAAGTCAAGTTTATACCCAACTGTAATTTCTATGTGCAGTTTTAGTTAGCCCACAGCTCAGGAACAGAGATAAAGAAGCTGTTTTTTGGTGGGAGTTGCTGATCCCGTAATCTAATGGGTCAAAAAGATTAGTTTATTATGAGGTAGAGTGTCGTGAATTGCAAGGGTGAGGAGGAACTGACAGTTTTTGCCTTGCTTAAGACAAAGATGAAAGAGTGGAGACGTGGGAACAGACGGTGGGGACTCTGCGAAGCACAAAGGGAAAAACAAAAGGAAAAAGAAAAAAAAGGGGAAGTGAATCAAAATCAACGTGGTAACTGCTAAAGAAAAAGGCAGAGGCTGACACGACCCTTTTAGTGTCTGACAAGCGTCGTGTTCGCCTTTGTCTCAGATTCCAGGTTCAGGAAGTTTCATCTCAATCTCGATCGGTTTCGCTTCACCTGATTTCATCTTCCATGTCTCCACTGCAAATTCTAGATAGATCTGCAGCTTCCCACCTGTCCACCTGAGATCTAATCCACCTATGTACTCTCTCTCTCTCTCACTACGTGTTCTGTTTTTTTCATCTGGGTGTTTTTCCTTTTACTGAAGTTTTGATCTTTTTGATTGGCTCTGCTTGTGAACCCAAGTTTGACGGTTAATCTTACGAATCTGCCGACCGATGGGTGTCACCTGATTTTTATCATCTGAAGTGTTTGATTGTGTTCTAGCCCATATGCATCTTGCTGTTGCCATATCCGATGGATGTCGCTTTCCTATTCTTCTTAAGGTTTGGATGCGTATCTTGACTTTAGATGAGCATCTCAGATGCGTGATAACTGTGTCTACTCTTTTGGACGGCCATATTGGATTTGGTTTTCGTTTTGGTACGAACTGATGGGGCGGTGAGCTCGTGTCTGAACATGCGGTTGTCTGATCAATTCGGGAAGTAAATTTTGCCATAATCTAAAATTTTGATTTTGGATCTTGTGTTCTCCCCTGTTCAGCTAATTAAGTGACTGCTTACTTCAGCTTGGTGATGGATGTTCCCCTTTTCCGATCGCAATCGTCTTCTTTCTACACTCACTAAAATTTGTCATCAATTAAGTAACACGCTTTCCAGCAGTTATTTTTCCTTATAGCTGATTTTAACCATAGATTTTCAGTTCTTCCTATGTAAGTTTGCCTTGCCATCTCCAAACTACATGCTGTAAAGACACATATATCTTGAGTTACGCTCAGTCGTGTTCATACATATATCATTATGGTGCTTCTCCTTGGGGACCAGCTTTGCATTTGCTTAATTTTTTTTGTCATCAATTTTGGAGTCATCAGTGCATTTGATGATCCGCTGCACTCGTTCCCTTTTATAATCTTCAGTTTATTTTTAAGTTTGTGATGTGTTCCATAGGAAAATGTGAGACGTGTCTGTTTTAAAAACTGATCATTATGTGGGCTTTAGAGTCATCGATTTGCTATTCTCTTTATTGTCACACTTATTCTCAACTTCAGGCGTCAGTCAACTGGTGCTTTATGTATTTGTAAGGAAGTCTTATATTGTCTTTTCTATTGTAAATTATAGAGAGTCGATACACCCTTTATATTCATGTGATATGTATGAACTTGTTCGATGCTTTTGTAATGAACGGTGGAAAAGTGAAACGTCCATTTGTTTAATTCTGGATTTGTTATTCCCTTCCTTTCTAATTTCTAGCCAATAGCCATACTGCTAGAAGGATATAACTGTTAGACATGCACATAAGCTGAGATAGTCTTACTAGCAGAGTGCCTTGAACTTGATAATGTAGCCTGTAGTCCCTGAGAAGAGAAATGCGATAACAAAAAAGGAAGGAACTTATATGTCTTGTTTCTTTTTCACCTGCTCTTTTCTCCTCTTTCTCAAGGAGGGGAATTCGGTTCCACTGCATAGTATGATTTGGTCTCGATAGCCCCTGTGGTACTTCTCTTAATACTCCACTAACATCCAAGAAGCTTTGGGTTATTTGTTCCTGCCGATCATATGTTGTTGACTAGAGAGAATCTTCCAAACAGCTAATTGACCTATTTACTACATGATATTTCTCATTCTGATCTTTGCTCCTTTTATGCTGTTTTTGTTAGCTTCAGCGAACTTTTCATTTCTTCAATGGAATGTGGAATAAATTGAGAGAGTATGGCAGCTGCAGAAGCAAGGGCTGCATGGCAGAGAGCAGCTAACCGTTGCTTTGTACAAGAAGATGCCAAAAGAGCTCCTAAGCTAGCATGCTGCCAATCATCATCTTCAACGTCCAAACAAGTGGATGCAGGACCTGCTGGTTCTACTGAGGAGGGAGATCATTTTGGCTTAGGTTTCATGCCTTTTAACAGGAAACCTTCATTTACCAATTTGCCTCCAGAGGCAAGGTGGTGGCTTCAGCAACAACCTAGCTATAAGTTCCCAAAGGGTCTAGCATGTGAAGGGTTAAATGCATTGGATGCTGAGGTCGATCTGCTGAATGCTACCGCGGAAGATTTAAAATCTAAATGTGGTGAGATGCAGAAAGACGGAGCTTATATGCATGTTGAGAATGAGAAGAATGACAAATTTGAGAATGTCTGCGATGCTGAAGGTTCAAACCCAGTGATAATGGGCCTGTGTAGTAAGGATGCAAAGGAAGTTGAGAACATGGATATGATGGAAAGCTTTGAGCTTGTGGAAATAAATCATGCTGGGATGTCAGCTTCCAAGCAGACTAATGAGCTCAGTTTCGATTTGGATTCTACATGGATCAGAAATGGGAAGCCAGAACCATGGTGGCGCACATCAGATAAGAACGAGTTAGCCTCCTTTGTTGCTAAGAAGTCACTTGACCATGTCGAGAATTGTGACCTTCCACCACCTCAAAATATGCATTCCAGGAAACACCCTTATTTGTGTATCGGATGCTTAGACTACAATGAAGTATTTGAGACATCCTCGGATTGGAAGGTTGATCCGCTTGGTACTTTGGGTGAAACCATTCAGGCAGGAAGTTGTCCTGCATATGACCAAATGTTCAGAAGGCACTGGGCTTCAGATGAAGATGGTCATTGCCCTCATGGCTCTGACAAATCATCCAGGTACTTGAATTGTCCATTATTAAGTGAATTTACTTTGCGTGAGAACTATATAATGACAGACAACGATAAGGAATGATTCATTTTACTATATTGGGACTTTTGTCACATCAAAGTACAGAAATAAGGCTTGCTCACAAGTTCGTTTAACTCGATTGTTATTTTACGAATATACATGTATTGATTGCAGAAGTATTCAGTTCTATTTTATTTTGTAAATTTGCAGCGAAAACAGTTATGATACAGCTCGCAAGGGTAAAACTGAAACATGGGAAGCTACCGACTGCGACCCTGCTAAGACTCAGCTACTGGAAGCACTGTGCCATTCTCAAACACGTGCAAGGGAAGCAGAGAAGGCTGCAGAACAAGCACGTGCGGAGAAGGAGCACATTGTAAAGCTCTTCTTTAGACAAGCCTCTCAGCTTTTTGCCTACAAGCAGTGGTTCCAATTGCTTCAGCTAGAAACAAACCTCTTGCAGATGAAGAACACCGATAGGCCAATTTTCCCGGTGTTCCTTCCTCTGGTGCCTAGCAAAGGTAAAATAATGAAGAAGAGCCGTGACAAGGCTTCCAAAGTGAGACAGGGAAAACGTAAGCGTCAAAAGCATGACGTGACCAAGTATGCTGTGGTCTTTGCCGTGGGGTTGGGCCTTGTTGGGGCTGGATTGCTTCTTGGGTGGACGGTTGGGTGGATGATACCTCTTTTCTAGCCCGCTGCTGTATCTTATGCTTCCTGCGTGGATTGCCACGCATGAGAGTGGCGTTGGTGTGTATCTATTTTTAATGTTGTCATACCTTCTTAAGGTCTTTGGAGCCTTGTATATAATGCCTAGTCCGAAGATAATTTGCATACTGAGGTGTAAATTTGTATATAAGTGCTTCATGTCAGGTGCAGATCTCTGTATCAGCACATAGATCATTTGGAGATTGCTGCCATACTATTGTTTCCAACATTGGGCTCAGTTAAAAGTCAATTTTAACTGGCATATCGGCTGCACTCAAGATTCTCTCTTTACAATTGATGCATGAACTGATCAAAATGCTGGTGTGTTCTTGATCCAAAGAGCAAGTCCTAGTTTTCCAGAGATTAGTGGCTGTGCCAAGAACTGTCTCGAGGGATGGTGTTACTTAAGACTCTTGCTGCTGAAGGCAATTTGAGAAGAATTCTGTCATGCTGGCTCCGTATGTAGGTTGCAGAAGACTAGAGGATTGTTCTCTTCAAGCTGATTTAACTGTTGTTGCAGTGTTATGAACAGTGTTATGAATTAGGCATGCTATGATGAAACTACTACTACTTGATCACCACCTCTTTACATATGTAGTAAAAATAAGGGATAATGATACAGACAGTTCATGAATTTTTAATTTGTTTAATGTAATTCCTGAAATTTAGCCTAATATTCAATGTGGTCCCTGAATTTTTAATTTATTTAATTTTGTCTCTAAATCTTTGGTACATCTTCAATTTAGTTCCTAAATTATATAGAAATGTTCAATGTAATTCCTGAACTTGAATTAATAAAAGAACTAAATTGAACAATAGTTCGGGAATTGAATTGAACATGTACCAAAAGTTCAAGAGAACATTGAACAAATTAAAAGTTTAGTGACCACATTGCATATTAGGTTAAAGTTAAGGGATTACATTGAACAAATTAAAATTTATGGACCAAATTGCATATTAGGCCAAAATTCAGGAATTGTTTGTGTCATTTTCCCTAAAAACAATGAGAAAATCAGGCTCAACGGCTTAGTTCTTGTGGCAAAAGATGCCATTTGATCCCAAACTATGGCTCCGTTTGTTTCGCGAAAAAATGAATGATTTGAAAATATTTTTCTAAGAATAATTGCTCATATCACTTAAAATAACTAGTTAACGACAAAATTTTCTATTATTGAAAAAAAAAATATGTCGATTAATTATTTCAAGCAATACGAGTGATCATTTTTTTATAATATTTTTTTTAAATCATTCATTTATGCAAAATAAACGGAGCTTAACAGCGTTTCATTTATCCGATATAAACACATGTCTGTATAAATACCATGACAGGATTAATCGTGGTCTTAGAAACTCTACCAAATGTGCGAACAAATCCCTTCCTTCATAAAAATGTGTAAATAAACTGCTGGCCGCACTTAAAAACCGTGCACTCTACCGTTGAGTAAACTACCATTGCCTCTTCCAACCCAGAAAAAAAAGAATTACTATTGCCTCTGCATTTTAGCTTATTACCAATTTTCTTTTAGTCTTGTGATTCCTCCCGCTGACTTTAGAATATTCAGGTACTTCTGCCCCCAAAATGGAATGAAAAAAACAAAACAAAACAAAATGGAAAAAAGTTAAGAAAAGAAGAAAATGAAAAGCAATACCCGACCCGGACCCGGATCCGGACCCCGTCGATATGGAACCCCCCAAGTTCTTAAGGAAGCAGCAGAACCCAATACCGGGCCGATCCAAATTCCGATCGAGGTCAAAAGCGGAGGAGTCGTAGGGAGCGAGAGAGAGAGAGAGATGGCGGTGATGGAAAAGCTGAAGATGTTCGTGGTGCAGGAGCCCGTCGTTACCGCCTCCTGCCTCATCGCCGGCGTCGGTAACCACTCTTCGCTTCCCTCCCACTTCGCCGCTTCTCTCTTTTGCCTCCGAGTTTGCGTTCTTGTGTCCCGGGGGTGGGGTGGGGTGGTGCCGCTCGCTGATTGTGATTGCGCGCCGTGAATTTCGCGATTAACCTTAGGGACGATTCGATTCTAGTACTAGATTCCTCCGCATACAGGTGTTCGGTTGAGCTGAGCTGAAATTGGCGCATGGGTTTCGTGCCATTTCCCTAATTACCTTCAATCTGCATCCCGGAATCATCATCGGTGTGCTCCTCGAGCTACCACCAGCTCAGCTGTCTTAGCTGGGCTGATATTGGCGCTTTTTGAGGCTACATTGTTGCGTCATTCTCTGAATTAGTGAGGCTTAAGTTGACGGTCCTTCTTTCTTCTTTCGATGTGTTAAAGATGAAACTTGATGTTGCCGCGTCCTGTTTTGTGAGTTTTCCTGTAGCTAACCTCTCATCTTGGTTCAAGAACCATCTTTTATATTCCTTCGTTTCGTAAAGGGAGATCCTTTTTCATGTATCATTAACTTGCGATACTTTACTCGTCTCAACGGTGGCGATTCTTAGCTGGTTTCTGTTACGCATCAGCATAGCACCTAACTTGCTTAGAAAAATCGGATAAAGTGGAAGGGAACTTTTAGATAGTGTTAAGCACACTAAAGGGCCTAACAATGCTCGGTTTTGTTATAGAGCAGAGTTGGTTAAGAAACTAGTCTCACTTTATGGAGTCCTTTTATTTCACTAGAGAACTATCATGATTTATGAGGAATGGAATAATGGAATTAATGCACGGTTAGCAGAAGAGTGAATTGTTGTATTGACGCAGTAGACTCCTGATACCTTCGTTGGTGAGATTACCAAGAGCGTGCATAACTCCAAGCCCGTCAACATGTCTAGTTCGACTCGGTTTGGGACTTGTTTCCCCTAACACCTTCGCATGTGCACCTTAACAAATCTCGCCCTCACGTGTGAGCCACTTGTGTTGGGCCCGCTCCCAGTTAATCCATTTAATCCGATTATCTTTTTGCACCAACGTCATCTCCTCTCGAGAATCTCCGCTTTGGCCCGCCCAAGATTGGCAAGTTTGTGAGGGTAACATCCACCCTTCAGACTCCACCTCAGTCGTCTTGGCTCAGCCAAGCTTCGCGGGAAGTTAGGGGACACCATCCCTCACTCTCGATTAGAGAGTCACATATGAGATTTTCCTTTCTTGAGACATTCGCTAGTCACCGGAGTGGGCATGAATTAACCATAGATTCTAATACCACTTGTTTGGTCAACCCAACATGAGCTTGCTACTTTCATCCGGAGAGATCATCATGGAGGAACTCAAGTCCCAACCCGTTAACATATCAAGTTGGGCATACCTTCACTAAAAAATTTAAGCGAATGAGTTATGAATCAACTATGATATATTACATAACACCAGATCCTTAGTGTGTGACTTTTTCGCCTAGCACCCTCACATGTACACCTTAAAAATTGAGAGTACTGGTCTTGCCTTATGGAGTGTCTTTAATTTCACTAGAGAACAATCATGATTTATGAGGATAAAGGAATTAACGCCCGGTTGGCGGAAGAGTGAATTGTTGATCCCTGTTATGCAGTATGAGTGATTTTTTTTTTTTTTTGGGTAAGGAGCAGTATGAGTGATTTAGTTACTTCTGACTTGAAGAATTGGAGGTGCTTTCTAGTTACTTTTGAACTGAAGTTGAGAAGCCTCAAGTCTTGAGTCACAGTGTAGAGTATCTTCTCCATTCTAGTATTTAGCCATTTTGGCGTGAAATTTGTGCTGGGAAACAATTGATATTGGAGTAAACTTGTCGATATGGTCAAGCCACCATATCGTTGAAGACTAGGTTTAGTTGCATTGTCTGCAACTTCAGGTGCTAAAGAGCAGCTTAGTGCCGGATAGGAAAATGTGAAAGAGATGTTCTTGGACATGAGCTGAAGGGGTTGTAATATATTACGCTTCTTCATCATAATAGTGGCATTATCCATACATGTTAGTTTTCAGTGCCAGAGGCTATGTGCTAGTTTAAATGTGGATTACAGTTTTATAAAGCAGACTATTGGGTTGTTGATTCGACACACTCCCGTATATACAAGACTTATCGCATGGAAAAGTTGTTTTTTGCACGCTAAAGAATATCAGCAATTCTGTGTTCTTCATCTGGCAAATTAATTTTATGTACTTCAGGCCTCTTCCTTCCTGCTGTGGTGAGGCCCATATTGGATTCATTGGAAACTTCCAAGCAAGTCCCCCAAACTCCTATAAGTGATGTAAGTAATATTTATGCTAGTCTTTCAGATCATCCTTTAACAGTTTGGGTAGATAAAGTGCTGATTTAGTAGTATTCTATATGTCATGTGCTTGTACATAAGTTTCTCTAGTCGTTCTAATCGTTTCCTTCTGAGTATCAAGTATAATGTCAGTGGTTATGTAATTTATATCAGCATATATGTGCTGTTTTGTTGCTGTTAATGGCTGTCTTTGAGGATGCTGAGACCGTGAATTTACCTCCCATTGCCACCTGGTGCTCTTGCATCTATTGTCCCAAAAATTGCAAGTTCCAATGTAAACTATGCTTCTTATTCTCGAATTGCGAACTTTATATATCGTTATTGTTAGCCCCTTTTCTTCTATCTTCAATATGGCTATTGTGGTCACCGAAAGGGCGGAAAATAAAAAGATGAATGGGGGATTCTTTGAACTCACTTAAAGAGTAACCAGTGGCCTAAACAATTGAAGAGCTGGATTATTATTCGAAACTCTGCTTGCTACATTTGAAAGTTTAACCCTTATTCTGTTTTTCTCTTTTCGCTAGTGTCATTTCATTGCCTATGTTGATAGCTTGGTTACGCTTATGGGCTGCTCTGTTAATGCTAATGACCTCTTATATATTTACAGGTGGTTGCCGGGATGACTGGTAAAAAGCAAGCATAAGGTTGACCATCATGAAGTGCCCTCTCTCTGCTGTATCTTCATCGGCAGCAAAATAAGTGTTTTCTTTCTTTGTTTTGGTGAAGGCTTATCATAAATTTTCTCCAATTGGAGCAGGATTTATATTGATGATACGGTTCATCTGAAGTCACTCTGTGCATGTGGAGACGTATTAGGATAATTGCTTAATCGCTCACTGCATATTTCTTCATAGTTGTGAACTTCATGCAATTTGTGGAGGAGGATAAATTGTTGTTGAAGAATGCTTGCTTAACTTCCTCTCTAGCTTTTTATTGTCGGTGGAGCTGGAGTACATCAGATTTCGTGATGAAGTTGCTCTGCCGCTCACTAACTTTCTGCAAAGGGAATATTTTGGATTTCGTGAATCACGATTACTAAAAAGTTGGTGGTAGGGTCACAGACCTTTAGTTTAGGCAACATTGTGTGGATTTATGCGCCTTAGACAACGGGAAAAGTAACAAAAAATGCACATGTAAAATGTAGATAAACTTTTGAACATATGGTCAGCCAAAGCCACATCCATGAACTAGCACTGTACGCATCTTAAAAACCTGTAATTTCACAGGGTTTATTCTCTCGGTGATCCTCTAGACATGCTGCTTAATCAGACTAAGAAAACAATGTCGCAACCAAAGAGACACTGCTTCTGCTTTGTACACGACTAACACACTCGCAGCTAAAGCGGCCAAGACAGGCCACAAGACCTTGCATTGAATTTCATGTTGGCATTTATAGTTGGAAGATAGCAGCAGCGCAATGGGGGGACTCTTATTTGACTGTGTTGGCTACGTCTCAAATGCGCAGAAAACTGATAATGGACGAAACACGACGTTGGAAGACAGGGCGATGATGGAGACGTGGCATTAGCAAAATGTCGAGAGACGTATGGCTGATTCACGATCGCATCTTCCCGGCTTTCCCACTCCTCCTCCTCCAAGGTATCGCCTCCTTCAATCCCCCGTACAGAGTTGCCTGTCATGCATCCAGACTCTGATTATTTTAGCCCTTGTTGGAATAGAGAAAGATCTTTTTGCATCTGCTAAAGAAAGATTTGGAATAATAGGAGAAGAGGGTCATTGCTCACCCAGCTGAAGTGAGAGTTCGAATAGGAAGAGAGGAGAGGGAAGCTCCCTGCCCTCCTCATGTTGTTGCTGCCGTTCCTGCATTCGCTCCTCCACTCACTGCTCTCTCTGTCCACTACGTAATTACATGAGAATGAAGGGAACACATAGCTACTCCCGCCCCCGCTCATCTCCCTATTCTTCCTTCTACTCCAAGAAGACCCACCGAACCACCACCACCACCCACTTGGCTTGCTCCTCGCGATGACACCCTCTCTCGCTGCACCCACATCAATGCCCTCCTTATCATCACCGTCGCCCACTCTTTCAGCAACCACGTAGCTCCGGAACGATCCATAACACTCCCCTCCCATCCTGAACGATGATGTCTGCTGCCCACCGACAGATGATGGCATCTTGGCTATTATGGCCTCGCTCAGCAGCTTAGGGGGCAGTTCCAAGCACGTCCTGGTGGCCGAGTACGGCTCACCAGGCCCAGAGCTCGGAACTATGGCCAGTGCACTGCAGGGCCTCGGCTTGCCCGGCTCTTCCTCCCACCGGAACGGGACAGCTGCCGTTGTATGGAACGGCGGTGTTCTCATCCCTGATCTGTCCGGTGACTCCACCATCTTTGGGGCCACTGAAACTAGCAGCAGCTTTCTTGGTGCTGTGCCTATGCTCTCTCCTGGTTCCATTGCCTTGGATCCCATTTGCTTTTGCGTTCTCTCTCTCTCGCTCTCTCTTTCTCTCTCTCTGGGTGTTTTATTCTTGATAGGGCAGGTTTGTGTTGCGTATATACATAACTAGGAGACGAAAGACAGAGAGACAAGGAGGAAGAGGGAGGAAGGTGCTGGGGAGAAGGAATGGACAGGAAAGGGGTACTTTTTTGTCTCGATCTTTGGGCATTGAGTTGTAACCCCGTTACAAATCACAGTAACATGAGAGGACTAAGGACTTTAACAGGAGCAGAACCAACCAATAATGAGTAACTGTGGGACTGAACTGACTTCGCCATCAAGAGAGAGTACTTTACAGATAAATTTTGCTAGTACAAGTTTAGGCAATTGATGTTAACTCGAATGACTACTCCAAAGTTTTTTAATCATCAATAACCAATAGAGGGTAATCGATTGCAAATTTTCTTTATTGTCCATATGCACTTTTTACTATAGCTCCGTTTGATGGGGCTTTTTGGAAAAAGTTTTTGAGGAAATGAACAAGACTTTAAGTTATCTGATTTTTTCGAAAAGTAAATAGTATTTGGTAAAACTTAATTAACAAATATTTTAATTTAAGTTTTGTTTGGAAAAAATTAGACTTGTAAAAGATTTCAAGTATATAATATTATTATATAAAGAAATCTATTTGTGACCACGGACACCAGCGAAACAGATCTGGTACTGGAAGTTGTTGTTTGAGGTCGCATGACTTTAGATGACCCCTTGCCAAGGTCCACCTGGTGTTGTAGACCCTCTCCCGAGGTCGCGCAAGGCTCATTGGCACCGTATCTGGTTCGCCAGAGCCAGATTTGGCTCGCCAGTGATGTTGTGCAAGGTGAAAAATGGTGAGTGTAAAATTGAAATTTTGAAAGCAGGTAGAGTTGGAAGAAAAAAATGCATTAGCATTTTGAAAACTAAAGCCCAAAGCTAGGTAAGACTTGCATTCGACTAAAGGCCTTCAAAGGACTTTGTAAATACAATGGTATCTCCCCAGTGCTCTCCAAGAAAATTGCTAAACATCACTTGCATTTTGTCTTAGGGCCTTTCGCAAAATGATTCCCAAACGCATTCTATATATGTTCCACTTCCCCAACATTAGAATGACCTATCAAGAAAGTTAAACCATTAGGTAAAAAGAGACAATGTACTTAATCAACGTGGGATTATAATTGACAATCTCCCTCGCATGTAGTATGACTCGGCTTCACCACCGATGAGTTTGAAAGGAAAGCGATAGGATTCAAACTCTTGACATGTGCTTTTTTAGGATGTTAGAATGACCAACCTAAAAACTTAAATCATTCGATGAAAAGAGATTACATGTATATAAACACATTATAATCATGTGTTTAAGCCATATAAGTTTACAGTTAACACCCTCGTATGAAATTTTTAGGAACTTTCTAAGGTACAATAATGTGGTGATACATTCTTATCATTGAACGATGGAGACTAACAATTGCTCAACTTCTTTTTGTCATTTAGTGTTATCCACAGATGGCACACAGTTGATGGAGAAGTTACTAGCTCAATACATACGCATAGTTATTTTTAACTCACGGAAAAGTCGCCTAACCACGTGAAAAACAACGTATAAGAAACATAGATTTATTCTTTTATAGGAACTTCATTGTGCGTGTGGACAAGTCGCTTGTAAATTTTTGTTTTTTTAAAAAATAAATATAAGAAAAATATTTTTACAGTCTACGAAAAAATTTAAATAAAAATAATTATTAATAATGAAAACATTTCTCATCAGCTAAATATTTCAAGTTATATAAACTATCACTTTTAAAAAATATGTATTTTTTAAATAATTCATTTTTCACATGACAAGAGCCTAGGTCGAAGGGTTTGAAGAACATAATCTATTAAAAGTTTTAATGGAATGTAATGATGATGAGCATGGCATAAGATTAGTGCCGACGAACATCCAAACGCTGGTCCGCAGATCTGCAGCAGGAAGTACAGATATTCTCGTGCCCGCCTGGTCAATCCCTGTTGCTTTCCCTAAGCTCTTTCGATTTTTCCCAGCGAGGGCGATAGCATTGGATTCCAAGGTCTGATGCAGAATGAATTCCCACTTTCACTGTGCTTTGGACTTTTGCAGAGTCTGATGGAAGAATAGTGCCCTCCCCAGCAAGTCAATCCTCCTCCCAATCCCTATCCGTCCACTCTGTCCTCCACTTTCACACGCAACTAATGAATTGGAAAAATACTACCATGCATGTATGAGAGGTAGCTTGAAAGGGTCACATAAATGAGGGATTCATTCTACATAATACGCGTCCCTTGTGTTCGTTCGAACTGCTACGTTTGACGGGTCTTGTGTTACATCTAATGAGACGGATCGAGTAAAATGATCTGTCAACGACACGCGAAATCAAACAGTTATTCGGATTGCTTTTACCATATGAGTAGTCTATATATTCGGCTTGAGGTTTCCTTTCACTCTCTTTCTCAAGTTCCTACTTCAAGTTAGAAGAATAGAAGTGTACCGATGAAGTGCAACAAAAGCTAGGTAGGTTTCGCTATTGATCAGAAAGGAGGCATTTAGCCAAAGAGTGCAAGTCTTTTGGTTTATGACTTTCCATCCTACTTGTCTTTTAAACATCAAAAGTCAACAAAAGCTAACCCATAGACATCTGAAGTCCAGTTTCTACCACGTGCTTTGTTTTTTTCTTTTTTTTGGTTTAGAGTGATAATTAAGAGAGAATCCACCCAAGTTTTTTTTTTTTGGTAAGGAAAATCCACCCAAGTTTTTAAGTTCAAAACCGGAAGAAATGACCAAAACAAAAAACATTTCAGCTCTAAGCTCTTATTAGATATCCGCAATCAGTGGGGGCTGCTGATCGTGACTCAGAAGTTTATCAATCGATTTGAAATCGGTATAAGGTTGTGATTATCGGGATCTTCGGAGTGTTTGCTGAGGATCAGAGACAGAGACGGACGGTTGGAGAACACGAGAAGATGGCCTGCCAAGCGCTTGTGAAAACCAAGCAACTAGGCAGGTATCCGGCCAAGATGTGGCCGGGTTGCCGACTAGCCTCCGAAACCAAAAGCGCTTCTGTTGTGGCCAGTTGTCTAAGCCTATTTTGGCCGGATACCCGCCTTCAATGCGAATTTGATCCATACTGTTTTAACACCCATTTTAAAAAATTATTTTGAAAATTTTGAAAACTTCAGAAAACTTTTGAGAAATATATCCAAAAAGAGTTGAGAGTGCGAGAAAACTTATTTTTTTATGATTAACTCTTACAATATAGGTGATATTTAATGCTAGGAAACATTTGCGAATGAGTTTGATCCGATCAATCGTAATATTTTTCCTTGATTATGGTGGAACATTGCGTCGATCACTCCCCATGGAGCAGACACATCCGGCTGAATCTCATAAATCTTTTGTGTCAAGTTTATTTCTATATGTATTCCTCGCTTGGATTGTTCGATTTTATCCGTACTTTTGCAGTTTTGCACAAAAGGTTGGAAAGTATATCCTTCACAACAAATAACGTGATCAAACTGTCATCTTTGCATTTACGTTTGACCAAGGAACTCAGTTATATTTGGGTAAATATTCTGAGGGATGTGTCGGCACCATGTATAAAAAAGTGATTTTGCTCTTTCAAGATTCCATTTCCTTGAGTGAAACTTATATATTTATGCCTTTTGTTGACAAAAGTCAACTTATGACCAAAACCATTTGGAAAGGCAGCTCAGCCACCAACCACTCCACAAATGTCCAAGGATGATGCAAAAAAGACTTAATTTTATGGCAAACATTAGATACTCACCGTAAGAACAATTTGATAGCTATACCAATTTAATTAATCATAGGGCAAAAAGAACTTACTTTTTCCTCGTGAGATTGTGCATGCATCCCATCATCATTAGGTGATGTTCTCATTGATTTAATATAATCAATTAAGTCTAGACTCTTCCTTTTTGTCAGATAAGCACGAAGACTCATTCTAATATGGAGAGCCGAGTCAATTAACCCTAGTGATTGATCGTGACAAAGAGTGGATCATCGCTTTCTTTTCATCGGTAAAAAGGGTGGAAAGGGGCAACCAACACGAGTATCCTCCTCTTGGCATTACAGTTAGGATCTTATGTCTATTACAAAATATTCAGTTTTAGACATAACTATTCGGCATCAATCAAGATTCGAAAATTCAAGATTGGCTAGCCATAAGATGCTAGCAACTAAAAAATCTCTTCACACAAGCTACTACGGCAATGAAGTAATATAATTCGAGCCTTTCAGAAATTAGTTCACAGTGTGAATCGCACTTGAATGAATCATATCTTCCCAAGTAGAATTCGAACCTACAACCATTGATTGTTTGACCTTAACATACAAGAGTTCCCCCAAGGCAAGCTCCCACAATATCACATTATATTCTTGCAAATACGCATGCATATTGCATACGCTTGTGAGCAGAAATTTCATTTCTTGACCGTAGCTATTATAGGTCCCACACGTAGATCCCACAAAAATCAACGATTATGATTGACTTAGTCTATTAAATCCCGATCCAAGCAAGTATTTTGTGTCGGGAGTAGAGGCACTAGACTCCAAATCCTCATCCATTACGAACCGCCACAAGAAGCTTCATTATAAAAGAAAATAAAATAAAATTCACCTCCAACCACGCAATTGTTCGAGCCATCCGGACAGTGAAATCACATTGAGCATGAGGGGAATGATCTAGATAGACCTCCAAGGAACAAATGCAATGCAAAGACTTATTGGACCCCTTCATGATTAAAGAAACGAGTAATCATTTCCCAAATAAAGCAACCCCTCAAAGAAAGAAAGAAGAAAGCATGGCACTAATCGGGAGAGGGTCCTGATCAAAATCATTAGATGTTGATAGGCACTCTAATCTTAGCAGCAGTGAGTACAGCTACGGCCAACGAAAGCCTTGTCCACTTATGTAGGACACCACTAAGAAGACATTACTCTCTAAGGTAGCAGAACAACAGATCCAGCTTTTCACTTCTTGTTGGTCAGTGGGTTAAAGGAGTTCCAGAACCAGAAGCACTAAGGTTGCATTTGGTCATCTAGATTTTTAGTTAGGATATGATATGAAATCCAAGAATTTTGCTATGTTTTAACCACTGTTTGGTGAATTGTAATAATAAAGCCAGATTATTTCATATATTATCATGTCCATTATTTGTTATGAATGATATATCAGCGTAAATGAACCTAAAAACTGCATAAACAAAAATGGTAAGAATCTCTCACGACACTCTTGCCTACTTCATTTTTATTTGCTTAATTTTTTTATTATTTATCCCTCCCTTTTTTTCTTTTTTTATTTCTGTTTTCCCTTCCATTACTCTTTAATAAAATTTTATTAAATAGTAAACTATACTAATATACTTACAATATGTAATAAATATAAATACTAAATATTTATTCATTTATATATATGGAATTTGTATCATAAGATAGAAAGAAATTTGAATATATAATTAAAAATAGGAATAAAAACGAAAATTGTCATTATTTTTTGTTATTTTGAATTTTTTATATTAGAATTAGAATATTATTTATATTCAAATTTTATTTTAACATTATTAATTTAACAAGTTTGTTATTCTAGAAAATTAACTTTTTATATTATGGATATTAAAAATCATATCCACCTTTATCCCACCTCTCCTGTAGGATAATTTTATTTGGACTATATCCCCCTTATATCCGACTTTATCCTGTCTTAGACAGGCACCAAACACAGGATATGATAAATGTTATCATATCCTGAATTTTATCCTAACCGCCAAACGTAACCTAAGGGTGCGTTTGTTCGAGCAAAATAAATTTTCAAGAATTAATTTTTCATACTTTCAAGTGTTTAGTTTGTGAAAATGATTATACAACAGAAAATTGTTTACGATCAAAGAAAACATGCATGCTTAAAATTAGAAGAATGGATTTCCTAATCCGGAAAAGGGAAAACATTTTCAATAATTTTCAAGAAAGCATTTTCCTTTACCCTGAAGTTTTCTTGAAACAAACACACCCTAAACTCCTAAAGCAATTATCAATGATCACGTGAAAACTTAAGACCAGAAAGAAATCACAGGCCACCGTTAGCAACACTTAGATGGGGAAAAAAAAACAGCACTTGAAGGCCCGAAACGAGGCCCAGCCCATTGAAGCCCATTGAGCACTCGATCGGAGCCATGCCTTGGATCGGACCTTACCTTTTGCCATCACTTGCGTGTCAAGCATCAAGCCTAGCACCAGTTTAGTCAGTCCCTCTTGCCTTAAGAGTGCAATCGCATCGTCGGGCCGCAATCGAACGAGATTAACATCGTTTTCTTTTGTTTATTGGAGTTGACAGGCAGACGCATTTGCTGGCGGGAGGATGATAAGGCAGTGATGAAACGAAGTCCAAAGGATGAGAATGATTATGTTGCTTTGTCGGCTAATTAATCCCACTTGACCCTTTTAAAAGAAGCTTATATCTCAATTACGAGAATAACACATCCGTAATGTTATAGTATTTTCACGTCAAGGGGATTTGACATGGAAAATTACCCAATCGATACAAGACTTATTGTACGGATGCCAATTAAATTCTAAATTTTTCTCGATTTTACTAATTTAGTCATAAACTTTTACTTAAAATTTCATTTTAGTCCACCGGCCAATTCACCTAGAAATCGCTGACGCGACGATCTATGTTGGTAATGCATAGCAGAAACTCGATATTTTCACCTAGGGAGATTGTCAAGAGAAAGCTCAGGCCCGAACCCGTTAACATATTCAGTTGGACTCACCTTTATTCAAAAGTTTAAGCCAATGAGTTATGGGTCAACTAGGATATATTAATTACTCAACACCACATCAATTATTTGATGTGGAATTTCTCTAACACAACCCACACATGTATCTCAATAATCTCCCCATCACGTTTGAGTTCAATATTAGGTTTATTTCTCCTTAATTTAGATATTTTTTTGTATCAGCTTATCTCAAGCTGAATCTCCAAGTCATTGGAATGTCCTCGCAACTAAGGGTGTCAATGGGTCGGGTCGGGCTTTGATGATACCCTGATGCCGAAACGCGATAGAAAATTTGACTGAACAAGAAAGTTCGATAGAAGAACAATTCGTCCTCTAAATATGATTATCAAATCAAAAAAATTCAAAGTCTGCTAAAAAGAAACCCTAAAACAAGCTTATATAGACCCAAACCTAATCCTATTAGGAAACGTAATCATCAAAACATAAATTAGGAAACTGCCAATTATTAAATTAACCCAAAAAAATACTAAAAAAATAGAAAAATCCATCTAAACGATCTCGAATCGCTAAAATCCATCGTTAATCACGGCCAAAGGCGTGAGTATTGATCAGTACGCCGTTTCGCTTCAGCCGACCAAATTTGAGCTCAATCGGACATAGTTGACTTCAAGCCCGCCGGTTCGTCTAGTCGCATAACGGGTCCCGCCGGTGCATCATCCTCCCCTGCTAGAGAAAGATTCGTCCTCGAATCTGCTTCTCCTTCGTTATCGTCATCAATCTCCTCAAGACCTTCTTCTTCTTCAGGGTAGTAATGTGACAAATCCGCAACATTAAAAGTTCCGGATACATTATACTTACCCGGTAATTCGATCTTGTAAGCATTGTCACTAATTCGCTCCAAAACTCTAAAGGGTCCATCAGCTCTAGGTTGAAGCTTGCCAAACCTACCCGCTGGAAATCGTTCCTTCCTAAGGTGAATCCAAACTAGATCACATTCCTTGAAGACGACCCTTTTCTTGCGCAAATCCATGCGTTGCTTATACTTCATATTCTGCCTGTTGATCTGATTATGGACTTGGGAATGCAGCTCTTTGATATGTTTTGCATGTTCTTCAGCTTCCGAACTAAATTGCTTGAGAACTGGTATCGGTGTGAGATCTAATGGAGTAATTGGATTACGCCCATAAACCACTTCAAAAGGAGTTTTGCCAGTAGTTCGGTTTTCTGATCTGTTATATGCAAATTCTGCCTGAGGCAATGCCAAGTCCCATTGTCGAGGATTATCTCCAATCAAACTTCGCAGCAAATTCCTTAAGCTTCGATTGACAACTTCAGTTTGACCATCAGTCTGAGGATGATGAGATGAACTAAACTTCAAACTTGTACCCATGTACCTCCAAAGAGTACGCCAGAAGTGGCTCACAAACTTCACATCACGATATGAGGTTATAGACTTAGGAATTCCATGCAGCTTAACAATTTCCTGCAGAAACAATCGAGCAACCTATGAAGCATCACATGACTTGCTACACGGGACGAAGTGGGCCATCTTCGAGAACCTGTCGACAACCACCATTATTGAATCTTTACTCCGCTGTGTTCTTGGTAAACCCAAGACAAAGTCAAGACTGACATCCTCCCACGGTGCAACTAGAACAGGTAGAGGCATATACAATCCTGCATTAGTACTCTTGGTCTTTGCCATATGACATACCCTGCACCTTTCTATAAAACGTGTCACGTCACGCTCCATCCGAGGCCAATAAAAATGTTCACTCAATAAGGCCTTCGTCTTATCCACGCCAAAGTGCCCAGCTAGACCGCCTGCATGCCCCTCAATAATAATAGATTCCCTCAAAGAACATTGAGGAATGCACAATCTGTTACCTTTAAATAGGTAATCTTTCACAATTTGGTATTGCTGAAAAGGCTCCGTTTTACACTTCCTCCAGATATCCCCAAAATAAGGATCATCAACATATAATTCTTTAAAAGTGTCAAAGCCTAGAACCTTTACCTGCATCGTAGACAGCAAAGAGTATTTTCTGCTCAATGCATCCGCCACATTATTTAGTACTCCTGCCTTATGCTTGATGGAAAAGCTGAAAGCTTGAAGGAACTCCACCCACTTTGCATGCCGTGCATTTAATTTGTGTTGCCCATTGATGTATTTCAAGGCTTCATGATCAGAAAATAAGATAAATTCTTTCGAAATAAGATAATGCCTCCAATGCTCCAAACTCCTCACAATAGCATAAAATTCTTTATCATAAGTTGAATATTTCATTTTCGCCTCATTCAACTTCTCACTAAAGAATGCCACAGGTTTACTCTTTTGACTTAAAACACCCCCAATACCAACACCTGAAGCATCACAATGCACCTCGAAAATTTCATTAAAATCAGGAAGCACGAGAACATGTGCTTTAGTTACCTTCTTCTTTAATAATTGGAAGGCAGCTTCTGCCTCCTTAGTCCACACAAATTTACTTCCTTTCAGACAATCCGTCAGAGGTGCAATAATAGTACTGAAATCCCGAATAAATCTCCGATAAAAAGACGCAAGCCCATGAAAGCTACGTACCTCATGAATATTTTTCGGAATCTCCCGATTTGTAATAGCCTCAACCTTAGCTGGGTCCATATGAATGCCTTCCTTAGTTACTATATATCCCAAAAAGGTCACACGATCAGTTAAGAAGTGACACTTCTTGGTATTAGCATATAATTTCTGCTCCCTTAATGCCTCAAACATCCTTCTCAAATGCTGCAAGTGTTGATCAGTTGATGCACTATAAACCAATATATCATCGAAATATACGACGACAAACTGGCCAATAAAAGGACGAAACACCTGATTCATCAATCTCATAAAGGTGCTCGGTGCGTTAGATAACCCGAAAGGCATCACCATCCACTCATACAGACCATCTCGGGTTTTAAAAGCGGTCTTCCACTCATCTCCGGGATGCACCCTGATTTGATGATACCCACTCCTCAAGTCTATCTTCGAAAAGATAGTCGCTCCATGTAGTTGATCAATTAAATCATCAAATCTCGGAATAAGAAAACGATACCTGATCGTGATCTTGTTAACAGCTCTGCTATCCACGCACATTCTCCACGAACCGTCTTTCTTAGGAACCAATAAAGCTGGCACTGCACAAGGACTCATGCTCTCTCGAATTGCACCTTTTTCTAATAATTCCTGCACTTGCCTCTGCATCTCCTCATGCTCCTTAGGATTCATTCTGTAAGCTGCCTTATTAGGAATAGCAGCTCCTGGAACAAGATCTATACAATGCTGTATGTCCCTCATGGGTGGCAATCCATGTGGCAATTCCTCTGGCACGACATCAACAAACTCCTCAAGTATAGGCTGAACTTGAGTTGGAATTTCTGGACTATCAATATTCTGCTCCATAACTATGACAGCAAAAAGCTCTGGAGCATTCGCCGCCTCTTCTTGGAATTCCGATTTGGACAACAAATTACTTTTCCCTTCTTTTCTCAAATCTGAAGGACCCAGGGTAATAGTCCGGCCATCCTTCTTGAAGGAGTATGTATTTTTGAATCCATCATGCTGTGTTTTCCTGTCAAACTGCCAAGGTCTTCCTAACAAGATATGACAAGCATCCATTGGAACTACATCACCCCACACTTCATCAACATATTTCTTCCCAATTGAGAATTGCACTAAACATCTCTTGCTTACTTTTACCTCATTCCCCTTCTTAAGCCATGACAGCTTATATGGTTGAGGATGTTCGACAGTTTTCAACCCCAACTTTTCTACCATAGTGGTAGATATTACATTCTCGCAACTTCCCCCGTCAATTATCATACTACACACCTTTCCTCCACTAGTGCACTTAATATGAAATATATTATGCCTGAGCCACGATTCATCATCTACCTCAGCAATATTTAATATTCTTCTAACGACTAGGGACTCACCAGAATCAGCATAGATAATTTCTTCCTGTTCCGCATCCTCTTTTTCACCTTTAGATTCATCGTAAATTGGACCTTTATCAAAAACTGGATTATCAACAAGCGTCACAATCTGAACAAGAAAGTTCGATAGAAGAACAATTCGTCCTCCAAATATGATTATCAAATCAAAAAAATTCAAAGTCTGCTGAAAAGAAACCCTAAAACAAGCTTATATAGACCTAAACCTAATCCTATTAGGAAACGTAATCATCAAAACATAAATTAGGAAACTGTCAATTATTAAATTAACCCAAAAAAATACTAAAAAAATAGAAAAATCCATCTAAACGATCTCGAATCGCTAAAATCCATCGTTAATCACAGCCAAAGGCAGTGAGTATTGATCAGTACGTCGTTTCGCTTCAGCCGACCAAATTTGAGCTCAATCGAACATAGTTGACTTCAAGCCCGCCGGTTCGTCTAGTCGCATAACGGGTCCCGCTGGTGCATCATACCCGACCCGACCCAAACCCTATAGGGCCACGCTTGACCCACCCTGAGTACCTTTTTAGCATATAAACCAAGAGAAGCGTCGGGTCGGGTTGATTCGGATCCGGTTTTGTGGGTGGGGTCAATATTTTGGAATAAATCAATAAGATAAAAACAATAATAAAAAAATCCCCACGAAAGTGACGTTTTTCTTTCAGGAACCTGGAATCATCTGGACTTCCGTTTGCGACTCCTCCTTCTCTCCGGTGAATTTCTTCATTGAAGACGACTTTTGCAAGAGAGCGCAAGTGAAGAAGGAGAAAGCTCCCGTCTTTCGCCTGCTTATGTGTTGCATTTCGCTATGTTTGTGGTGTGACTCATGAGGTAGTCAACCAAGCTCTCGAGCGTCATCCCCAAACTTCCCGAAGGTTCTCGCCAACTAGGGTTTCTGTGCTCTTTGTCTGATTGTCGTTTCCTCGCTCTCGAGTTCCTCCTTATCGGCTGGTGGAATTGGCGAAAGGATTGGTGCGATTGGAGCCAGGTTCCGCTTCCCGAAGCAGCGGCCATGAGAAGCAAAGCTGAGATTCGGGGAGTGGGAAGAAGGGCGAAGCAAGCGGGCGTGGGGGGGGGGTGGGGGCTCAACATGGTAATCGGGTTCTGAGGATGCCGAGCTTTGTCCTAGCCAATCCAACCTCAAATTCCATGTGAATCTCTCCCTCCTTCAGTTTAATGATGGGTAAGCGGTAGTTGGACGGAACAGAGGAAGAGAACTACTTTTAGCCCTAATGGTGTCAAAAAGCCAACGCGGGCCAGGCCCGACCCTACCCTGACTTGACAATACCCACACCTAAAAACACTACACCAAGCAGACTAAGGCCTGAGCCCAAAATACCTGAAATTTTAGAATAGGGTCGGGCTAGGCCAAGCCGGATCGGGCCGGCACGGGCTTTTTTGACACCCTTACTCGAACTATGCACAATAACCATCATCAACTGCTAACTTAGGATTGCATCACCCGTGATCTCTACCTCGCATCACCAGACCAACTGTTGTAGGTCACTTCTCGCCAAACCAACCATGATGGCAATTTTCACTCAACAATCTCCCCCTCGATGTTCTTGATTAACCAACCAAGCTCTGATAACAGCTGTTGGGAATTGCACACTGATTTCAGAAAAATAACCCAAGCAAACAATCATCACTAGCAAAATAAAATAATAAAAAGAACATAATCGAAAGAACACATCAGCAAATTTACTATTGAAGTTCACTCAAACTTGGGCTACATTTCCGCATAGAGGCACTTTGCGAATCCACTAGACTTTGAAGAAAGTAGCAATACACTGATGATCTTTTCTCAAGATCGGAATACAAAAAAATTGAGAATACTCACAAAGAAAAACTCATTTTTTTCTTCTCTCTTTTCTTCTCTCTCTCTCTCTCTCTCTCTCTCTCTCTCTCTCTCTCTCTCTCTCTCTCTCTCTCTCTCTCTCTCTCTCTATTTTCTTCTCAACACTTGACGGCTAGCTTCTATTAATAACTGATATATAAAGTGTAGCTTTTAACCTAAAAGCAAAATTAATAAAAAAGACAAAAAAGCTCGTACTAATAATATTTGGCTTCATCCTTCAATCTCCTAAAGTAAACACAGCTATTTAACTAACTTTTAGAATAGTCCTTATTAGCTATGAAAGAATCGAAACACTTATACTAGTGCCTAGGAGACTGTTTCAACTCATACAAAGATTTCTTCAATAAACAAATAGATCTTCCTTACCCGGAATAACAAATTCCTCTAGCTGCCTCATGTAAATCCGCTCCTCTAACTCACCGTGAAGAAACGTTATTTTCACATTTAACTACTCCAGCTCGAGACCCTGTGCAACAACTAAGGTAAGTAAAATACGAATAGAATTATGTCTTACCACAAAAGATAACACATCGTTGTAGTTGATACCCTCCTGCTGTGTATACCCCTTCGCCACAAGTCTCGTCTTATATCTCGTTGCCTCGACACCGGGAATGCTCTCCTTTCTTTTAAAGACCCACTTAGTTCTGACAATCTTCTGGCTCTTGAATACTTTGATCAACTCCCATGTCCAATTTCGATGGAGTGATTCTATTTCTTCACTCATAGCTCCTAGCCACTGCGACGACTCAAAACTAGCTATCGTCTCAGAGTAAGACAAAAGCTCATGTGTCTCCATCTCATCACCTACAATCAATGCATAAGTAATATCTGTATAATCATAACGTACTGATGGTTTAATTTGCCTTCTCTGTCTGCCCGCGGCTATAGTATGCTATGGCTCTGCTAGTTGTTCAGTATCTCACCGACTTGAGGAACTGCAACCTCATCTACAGTCTCGACTTCTGTTACCTCCGAGGTCTGCAGAGTCTCCACCTGAATCTCCACCTCACTACTAACACCACGATCTATCTACTCTGCTAGTTTTGTCTCAAGACTCCTCCTTTGAAGCATTACAATCTTATCGAAGATCACGTCCCTGCTAATCAGAAAACCGGGTGATCTGGGATTAATGCATCATAGTCGATAGCCTTTTGCTTTCTATAAATGCAACTCTCATAGAAATGCAACTCAACTTTTTGCAAACTTGGAAGCAACTTCCTTGAGTGCAATTGCTTTGCACCATTTTCACCAAGATGTCCCAATTGATAATGCCAAAGAGTAGATAAATTACCTATAGCTATTATAGTTGCAACCATATCACTGACATTGTCTCCCTGGAGAAGATAAAGTGTACCCTTACGCTTTCCTTTTGCTACTACTTTTGCCCCTGAGGTTATCATCCATTCTCCACATCCAAAAGCTGTTACCATACCTTTTTGGTCAAGTTTACTAGTTGAAATCAAATTTTTATTTAACTCCGGGATTTGTTTAGTTTCACGCAAAACTAAACATCCTCCACTTGAGACGTTCACAATCACAGCTCCTTTTCCAACAATCTGACACATGTAACCGTTTCCCACAACCACTGACCCAAAATCTCCACTGGCATAATCAGTAAATATGCCTCTTTGCGAGGTGCAATGAAAAGAAGCATCAGAGTCAATAGTCAATAAATCACTTGTTTGTCGTCAAGTCATACTCTATAGATAAACATAAGTTCTCTAGCGAAGCTTCATCGCTGACTACATTAGCTCCTTGATTCTCATCCCGTCGCTTCTTTTTGTAGGTTTCATATTGAAACCTCTAGTGTCTAGTCTGGTGACAAAACCAACACTCATCTTTTGCAACATCTCTCTTTCTCCTTGATTGTGACTTGCTACGCCCGCTGAATTTTCGTTTGCTTTTACTTCTCTCACGGTTCTCCACTCCTAGTGCTGTGGAAATTAAACAAGAGAAGTACAAGAGAACAGGTGAGCTGAAGCTATCTATAGAACTACTTGATCACTTTGTTGAAATTAAACAAGTTTGGGTCAGCTGAAGCTATCTATCTTCCTATCAATCATTTTCTATGGATTTATAACACAGACACACATTTATGGCAATGGTCCAATGTCTAAAACCACTAGGAGTTGCCCAATTCCTAACACCAACAGGGTGCAACCCCCACATTCAATTTTTTTCCCTGCCGCTACATCAACGGAAAATCATTCGATACACTCATATCATGAATGATGTAATAAATATAACTAGTCATGAAAATGTATTTTCACATAGTGCATTTTCTCTGGTGAGATCGATATGAAATCTATTAACTTTTTTTTTCTGCTCGTTATTGATACAATATTCCAAACTAAATCTACTTGATCACTTCCTGTTACAAAATTTTATCAGCTCGTCCTACTTTTCCTCGACATTCTTCACAATTTGCACACGCGAAATCTGCGGTGTCCTTTCCATCCCAAGGAGTGAGATCCGGTAGCAACCAGTCGCTTCTATATGCACGGACGCCCGATCCCACCTGCCCACCGGTTTTCCATTTTCTCATCAAGCTACTAACGGAATGAATTCATTTACGAAATTTTAAACTTACATACGTGTCAGCGCTTGAACTCTACTTTTATGACGGATTCTTCTTTCATCGCCCGGTGTACTTAACGATGGTCCTCGATTTTATACCGCAGGTGCTTGTGCATGAAGAAAAATTAGGGTTAGCTTGTGGGTGAGCACGTTGATATTTATCACACCGTCAGTGGAGAAGGAAAGAATAGGAGGAACGTTGGGGGTCCTAGTAGTCTCTGGCATTTGGAGCTACGTGCATACGTTCACTTTCGTCGCTTTTCGCCTCCATTCCAACCCCGAGAACAGACGAAGGACGGGGGATTCGTGGACGATGCTCTCTGTTCTGGCTTCTTCTTAGGATTTTTTGGTTCGTGTTGTACGATAGTTAATGTCGCGTCCGTTTTTTTAGCAGCGAGTGCGTGGTTGTGTTTTGCGGAGGTGGCTCGTTCGGGCTCCACCTGACTCCATCGATCTGAGACTCTGATTTGAGCCATCTTAAACTCTTACTCCTTCAGTTAAATATGTAAAGGCATGTACCGCATAGCTGGCCAAACTTACTGTTGCATGTTCATCCTAGTTACGTGCGTATATGTTGCAAAAGGACGACATTGCATTTGGGTTCTTATTGTCGTTGCTCGCTCGTCCCCTCCTTGTCCCCTCCTCGTCCTTGCATTTGAAGGAAGAAGAATGGGAAAATTATTGGTTCGGTCATAAACCTATCGTGCAGATGTTAATTCAATCCTCCATCGAAAACTGCCGATGGGGCAGCCCGCATTGGATGCCGTTTCGAGCGAACCTGTCCATGTCGGCGTGCCACGTAGGACAGCCGGTGATGACTAGACTCTACGTCAGTAATTCCCAGCGGCAATTAGCCCAGATGGACTACGTAGGAATTATCGAAAAAGGTCGAGGATTGCATTGGCAGAACCGAAAATTTTATGACCGAATTGACATTCGTGTTGTAGGTTCAAGACCAAATTGGTAATTATCCCGAAGAAGAATCTTACATGCTTAGCTCTAGACACAAATAAGTCCGAGGATCGGATATAGATGTCGAGTTTTTACAGGTTCTTTTATCTTGACCCCCAGCAATTGCCACCTCATCTTTTTCATTTGGACTCGAAAGGAACGACCTAACTTACAGCCGGTTCGCATCTTTTATCAACCGCGAGTCACGACTCAAATGGTTAATCCAGCAAACGAGACAAAAAGAGAGAGTTAAATGTGGGTAGGCTACTGCTTAATAAGATGTGATTAGCAACTTCTCTAATTAGAAGCATCCCTCGTGATCAAAGTCCAACTGGTGCATGCAGCAATAACACACAGAATATTGAAGATTTCGAAGATAAAACAATCTGGCATAACTGCAGTAGCATTTTAGGAATTAACTTCGAAGGCAATCTATATGTGCTGTCAATACAACCACCGAGTGGATTCACCGCTTGGGGACATGACAGTGCCGCGAAGAGGAGGTCGTCGTCGTCGTAACCTCATCCTCTCCGTCCCTCCACGCGGCGTCAGCGACGAAGGCCCACAGACAGGTTTCCCAGTGGCGCTCTCCGTCCTCCATGAGTTCCGGCAACTCTATTTCAGCCCAGAAGTCGTCGCCGTTGATGCTGCCGCGCTTCTTGTTCGCCGTCACAGCACGTGCCGCCTCAGCCGCCGCCACCTGGATGTCCTGCGCGCTGCGGGTGGCAGGGATGGGCAAGTCGTGGACCTCGTCGGGGAAGTTGAGCTGGGCCTTCCGTCCCTTCAGGCAGTGCGCGGCGACGTCATGGGCCTTAGCTGCCATCTCGGGTGCCGGGAACGAGCCGAGCCAAATACGTGACTTCTTCCGGGGCTCTCGGATCTCCGAAACCCACTTGCCCCACCGCCGCTTCCGGACACCACGGTAGACAGGGTGGCGGGTGCTGCCTCCGGGAGAGCGGATGGTTTCGCCGGAGACCCGTTCGGCAAGTGGCGGTTGCTCCATTGATGTGGGAACTGATGGTCCAGTCGGGAGTCTGTGTCGTCGCATTTATAGTACAATACACTAGGATCCTACAAGCTTTGGCCGAGTCCATACGCAATTACGTAGATACCCTCGGATGGGCTCCAAATTTCCTGTACTGCGGACGGTATTACAGGCAATGGTAAGGTCAAACCTGAACGCCGGATATACACCAAGCTTCTCCTCCGAGGACATACATCAGCCTATTAAATATTAAGTATATGACGTTCCGCCTACTCTCGCAACTTATAATCGTGTAATGTACATGTGCTCTTCTATTAGGATGGAGATTTTCTGGACTTACAAGAAACTTCCCAATTTTGTCAACACTCAACAATGCCGACCGTGGAGGTTACTCACCATGGGACTCTACATTAATTGCAAGTGTCATCGATGAGTGAAGTCATCTCTTCATGTCTATGGGCAATTGTGAGTGCCGAGGTCAAGCACACCTTCTAGAAAAGGGTAAATGTATCTCACTTTTGAGCGTATCATTTGTCGAAACAACTTACATAGAAGGAATTGACTCAGTAATTAAATCGAATGGGCCCTTTTAACTCAGTGACAGAGTAACGCCATGGTAAGGCGTTAAGTCACTGGTTCAAATCCAACTGCAGTTGAAGCACCTAAAGGAGAATTCGGTGTCTTTTTGATCGGTAACAGAAGCAATCGTCCCTACCGTCGTAAAACAAGAGCACCTGGAGCAACCAAAACTGAGGGCCACGGGATGATGCAATTTAGTTTATCTCAATTCACAGTAGCTTTCCACACAATTTCATTGTCGAGTTTGTGTGAGAAAGAGGTGTCAACTCTGTGATCATGTGTTTCTTCGGCTCTTACCAAATGTGGGACGTTTCAACACACAAAGAAATATCATTGCGAGCTCTAACCCCGAGGATCAACTGTCAAGAGCCTTGATCATAAATTTGTGGCTGGTGGGTCGCGCTCGAATCACTGCCGTCCTTCTGCCATGCAAATATATTTCTGGGTTGGCGACCCTCGAGAGCCACTTGAATCAAAGGACGAGGGTCGCGATCACATGCGGTGGTCACCACACAAAAAAGAGAGACAGATCACACAGAGCCTCGAGCCTTGTGGGGGAGGCCGTCGCTAGGGTGCTGCGTTCTCAGGCATTGGCAGTTGGGTCGCTTTCTCGCAACGGGAACGGGGATGGCGATCGGGCTGTCTAACTGGTTCTGGGGTCGATCGAAACACGGGGTGATGGTCACGCGGCGCGTGTAGGAAGCAAAGGGTTGGGTCGACACGGGACCTCCGCGACAGAGTTTTTTGGCCTGAGATATTTGTTTTCACGTGGGTTGTGGACAAGATTGTACAGCAATCCAACTTCGAGATATAAGTACTAGATCTATCAAACGGGTAAGTTGGGTCGGACTGAATATGGTCCGATCTAAATTGATCAATTTAACTCGTTTTCACATATCTTTATGCAATACAAATCTAGTGACCTATACCCGACTTGTTTCGACTCATATTGCTAAAATATTTATATATTCTAGGAAAACCCATACTCAAGCTAAGATGAAATCACGGAATAAGCGAGCGCAAGATCAAGGGAAAGCGAGAGAGAGTGAAGAGACAGTCATAAAGGTAAGTTAGATCTAAGTAAGTTTTAAACCCATTTAATACCACGTTAAATCCATTTATAACAAATAAAGTTGGGTCTAAACCCATTTATAACATATTTACTTAATAAAATTAAGACATATAATAACCCAGTAAATCAAATACGATTTAAGAAATGGATTAAATATGGGTTAAGAAATGGATTTGTAATTCATTTTGACAGTTCTAATAAGTACCCAATATAGCCATCTCCACGCTATGATCTTATATCTGCTTTTTCATCTTGGGTCCGTCATTGGCCTGGACCAGATCCATGGGCTTGAATTGTGTACTTTAAGCGCTGCACAGTACACGCAACCACTTACCATCCCTCTTGTCCATGTCCTGGAATTGGGAAGACATAATTTTGTCTGCCGAGCTGCTACAATGTGTGAATTACTGCGACACATGCATGTCGTGAACTTTTTACAGCGGTAGCAGTGTGGTTGATATCGATCGCGAAACCGTCGCATTTACGAAGCCCGGACTCGATTGGCCTTTTGCCAAATGAACGGAGGAGGGAATCTGGAGACATTGATCCGTCCTTTGGAAAGGTGTTCGGTGTTTGAAACTCAAAAGGTTGCATCCGATTCTATCTTCTGTTCCCAAATGCATCCAAGTTCTTGGTTCCATCACAGTATATCTATACGTAGTCTGCATATCTCACGGGGGGAAAAACACCCTTTAAATTGATTTTGAAGATGTCATGTTTTATATGATGTACGAAAGTCTGCTTGTGAGGTTTGATGTCCTAATAACCTCGCCATTGGGCCAGCTTTCGATGGACTGATCTTTAAAGATAGCCCAACATATCGTGTGGAGGATGAACAAAACCAGGCTCTTGAATCTGGCAATCTCTCGTTTTCACGCCTCAAACACATCGTAATTCAAGTAAAACTCGATTGCTAATGATAACCATCATACCTCGGAGCGGTTTGGTTTGATGACCGCGATCAAGTTAGGACAAATACCAAAGTCCAAATCCCAGTAAACGCAATATTTGAGTCGATGTGTACTCTTTCTTCTTCTTAGTCACGTCACGACTCGTGCGACTGAAAGCGAGCATCAGCATCGTGAAAATGAAAGGTAATCGATATCGGGAATGTCAAGCATCCCTCGACATGCCAGCGCCACGTGATTTTTTTTCTTTCCACCCTTATCGGTGCTACTCTCGATCGACTGGTTCATTGAGGAGGACGCTTGGAACCATATACGTCGGGCCCAACCCTAGAGTTCAAACCGTAGACGCCAAACACATACACCTACTTGCACGTGCGGGATGGATCCGTGTGCGTGCCTCCAAACGAGAGCTGTCCTTGTGTCGAGGACGTAACATTGTGAAGGGGGAAAGAACACGGCACGAAGAGTCTTCCCAATGTGGTACCTTGTCATTGTGAAGTTGGGTTATTTAAGGGAATACCCGTCAGCTTATTTGTCGCCCGACACAGTCTCCTAATGAGGCTGGCCACAAACGTCAATTTGATTTTGTCCAAAAGTTCCACATCGGTCGTCACAAGAATGTACGAATAATGATGATCCAACTAGATTTAGTCTCACAAGATTTGCTGATATTGGAAACTAAACTCTACCCCAATCAAAACCAATCAAGAAAAGTAAGCAAACATGCTGTACACGCTTGGGGTGATTCATTGTATGTAAAATTTGTCAAAAACGGTGTTGGCATGATAAATCTTAATAGTGGTGGTTTTAACTGACCAATTAACTCCCAGCATGTGTTCAGTTTATGTGAATGAGTTAAGTGACATGACTCGATGATAATACCTGTCAAAACATGATTTTAGGGTCTTAGTTGCGCGACCGATAAGACAAGACATCAGTTTAGAATCAGTTCATTGGAAGAGAAAACGGTGTCCAATCACTATTTGATAAAGAGATATACAATGATCTCCAAAGGCGGTACGCAAACCAATGTCAAGCTATCTCATCCACTTGTCGTCCGAACATCATCAACTATCGAGAATCACCCGACAATCCACTGACAGAATTACCTCATAAGTAGCAATCTAGGCACAAAAATACAAAGCCCGGAAAAAAACTTCTTCTTCCACGAGCTTTTCCTCCCTTTCCCAAATGTTTACTTAAGTATCGAGGGCCAATCCGAATACGCAATCGAAAACGCCCTAACCTAGATTCTACCTACGTTGCCCGTGGATTTTCCGGTTCGAAGCTCTGGACACGTTCAAAAGTTTCTGAGTTCTTTCATATGGCAGCATGGTAAGTTCGACACCTCTCCCCAAAAAGGACCTCAGAGCAAACCAAGACTAAGCGACTTGCTGCTTCTCTCTCCTGCTCGACACAAACGAAAGATGAAATACACGTGCGAGTGTGAAAGGAAAATGACGAAAAGATCCTCCTCGTGAGAGAAGGAAGGAGCCAAGCGTGGTTTGACTTTTCTACGGAACTGAAACGTTGCCGGACGCGGACGACAGATTTCACGCATTATTCAAAGATCTGATGCGGAGAAGAACATTGCGTTGACCAGCTCAAATCATCAATAGCTTTCCATCCCCCACTTTCAAAACACGCGATCCCCCCACACGACGTGATATCACTACCAAAGATGCTGTTGCAGCGTCAGAACTCCAGATCGCAAAATAGAAATTCGCCCTAAACCCGTCTTATAATTCGCTGGTCCTTTTTACACGCTTTCTTCGACGACCCCCTGCGGTTGAGTGGGTCAAAAATGATTTGGATTCAATTGATCCATTTAATCCATTGTGACATATTTTTATGCAATGCAAGCTATACCCATATTGATAAAACACTTCAATGTTTAATCCAATATAAGAAAATCCATACTCAAACTGAAGTGAGAGCGAGTCATTGGGATGTGTTGGGTTTATATAAATTGTAAATCCATTTGACACTAATATAAAATCATTTTATGAGCCATGGAGTTGTGTCTAATATGTATAATAAACGAACTCATCAAATAGAGATTAACAAATGGATTTACAATCCATTTTAACAGGTTTATTGGTGGTTTGTGAAGTTAGCTTATTGATATCACCAAGCTCCAGACTCTATCTCGTCAATCATGAAAAGTAGGTTTCCCAAGAAAAAATTTCTTCCTATGTGTTGCGCAACGAAGTTAACAACATGTGCTAATTACGTGCGCTCACTAAGGCTACGAATGATAACCATTCTGTTTTTATTTTTTTTGTTATAAAAACAGGTTTGGAATAGAAATCTGTTTGGTAACGCAATTTCAATTTTCTATTTCTAGAACCGATTCTGATTTCGAAAATAGGTTTGGAACAAAAATGAGAAGTTAAAATTTTTTACTTTTCTATTTTTGGAACAGAAATGAGAAATTAAAATTGTTCTCATTGCTCGCTCTCACTATGAGCCGGTCGCCCACTCGCCACTCATCGCTGCCCACTTGCCGACTGCCGCCTACTGCCATTCGCAATATCCCGCTGTGGGCTGCTGCTCACTGTCCATCGGCCACCGTCTCCAGCCACCCGCCACCGTCCTCCAGTAGGCGCCCGTCTTTGACCATCGACCATCGTCTTTCGCCGCCAGCCGCCTTTCTCCCTCCTCCAGTCTCTGCCAACTGTCCGCCGTCCACTGATCACCGTCTCCTACCGTCGACCGCCCTCCTCCCGCCGCCGAACGCCCTCCCACTGTCGCCGCCCACCTCCTACCGCTACCCGCCTTCCACCGTAGGCCACCGTCTCCCGCCACTGGCCGCCCTCCTCCCCTAGCCGCTCACCTCCCACCATTCGTCGTCTCTCGTTGCTAGCCGCCCTCCTCCCGCTACCACTCGTCTCTCACCACCGACCACCATCTCCTGCCGCTAACCACTCTCCTCCCGTCGCCAATCGCCGTCCTCTACACTAGCCGCATCGCCGTCTGCCATAGCCTCTGTCATGCCCTGAATCAAGACCCGTAGTGCTCGATCTCGGCCCAGCCATGATTTCTTTTATTGTTTCGGGGATTTTCATCTTGATGTTCCATTTCGGTTTCTTTTGGTTACGCGCAAGCGGAAGCTATTATACTTAACAACAACAAGAACAACAATGTAAGCTAGGAAGCATATTATACAAGCACGCTTAATTTACGTGATAGTTACTTAGTTTACAAGCCCTCTTTCTTACAGGCTTTCTTGGTTATTTGTTTACGTCTAGATCACGTCCGGTCCTTCATATACTATTTGCATAGCTAGGGTTATCCTAGCTTCACTACCACCGTCCCCTTCACAAAAAGCAAAAGTTAGCTTCTTCCCAAGCTCAATCGACTAGCTACGGTCCTCTCGTATTCTCGTTAGGCACATTATCATCAGCAGCCCCGGGTGGCCCGTCGAAATCAACAAGGGGTCCTAAAAGGTCTCCATCAAACTACACAAACCACTCTTCGTAACAATGGGGAACCAGCTCGTCAGCACTTTCTTGAACCCAAACTGTGGTACTACATTTATGGTACGTGACTTCCATTTCTACGTTGACAACGTCTATCACTGAAATATGCATTTCTATTGAGAGACTGAAACAAACCGGGGGTGGTGAGGCCATACCTACAAAGCTAAAAATAATAAGGAGTGAGTTACACAATTCAGTAAGTTCAATTCACTATACTTCGGCTAAGAAATAGTCTCGCATTGAACAAGAGAACAACGTTTACTGTTGGCTTGTCAATGGTAGATCAATGGCAAATGCTTCTTACCTTTCTTATTTGCTAATCATGCCATGCACACCAAGTAATAGAACATCAAGCATTGTATTTACATGTTGTATGCAAAAATCGACACACGAGATTTCTTTATTTGTCAACCGAAATCCATCGGTTCCTTCGGTGTCCACCGGACATTCGACACTCCATTGGGCATCGCCTCGAAATTCATCGATGGCAACATCGTCTCGAAATCCATTGATGACAGCATTGCCCCAAAATCCATCAGCAGCGGCTACATCCCGAAATCCATTGGCAACGACTTCAGTCCCTCGTGTGATCATGCAACAAGCAACAAACAATCTTGTTTTTTTTTAATCTTGATAACATTAGCCCATGCAATTAAGCCTCGAAGGCGTGCGGTACTCATGTAATCCATGATCTATAGGGCGAAAATGCCTATCGTGTGGGGCACGGTCTAAGGCATGTGGCTTGGTCCACCATGCCAAGCACTGGTTCTAAGCCAAACTCAACCCGGATCTACACGCCTCAATGTAAACCTGCACCAAACTGCCCTCGGTCTGTGACGCCACAACATGAGTACAAGACTATATGACACCTTGTTTCACGCCTTGGTTGTGCCTTGACTCACGGCCATAATGCAAAACAATAAGCACACGTGCAAGCTTCAAGCATCACAAACAAGGTCATGACTCGAGCCCAAATGCGCAACACCACGTCCTAATCAAAAGATAGGTAATTCACTTACTACTCGGATCACGGGTGGTCCTTACAAGGGTGTTTGGTGATGGTGAGGCGGGTGAGAGGGAGTGATCGAGAGAGAAACCTAGGGGGTGACCGAGAAAGAGAGAGAATGGCTGAGAGAAAGAGAGAGAGACCAAAGGAATGTGTGTGTGTGTGTGCCGGTTTGAGGAAAAGAAGAGAATGGGCGATGGCTCTTCTATTTATAGCCAAAGGCTTCAATGATTATCTTGCCACATGGTCCAATCATTTCCATGGAAGTGGCACCTATTAATAGAGGGAGATCTTATCCACTATTAGATCCAATTATTTGTTGATCCAATTAGCTAACAAGTGTTCTATTAGGGTCATCATGCCCTAAGTTTAGGGTATGTGAATCACCTTATGCATTAATGATTAAGGGGACACCTAAATCTCTAATGATGGTTCCTCCAAAAATTCATTGACCTGGTCTTCGTTTCTTCATGTTCTCCAAGCATTTGGGTGTGTGACTCCTCTAGAATACTCAAGAACGTCTCAATTATTGGAGATCTTATAAGATAAGATCCTCTCTATTGATTAGTCCTCAATTATTGATTCAATGTTGACTTGGTCTATTCGGCTTCTTGCTCTCCAAGCTTGGCCGAGTAAGGCTTGTTCTTGTTCATCAAGGGTACCTAATAGTTTACTAAGGACAACCGGTTCATGGCATTTAAGCATAACTTCCGCAATCCTATTGTGTATGTCCTCCAAAATCCATAATGATACTTAACAAAGATGACTAAGTAAAGGGGAATTTACGGAACTAAAACAATCGACCAACCTATTTGAATTGAGGTTCGGTGTAGGAATACTTTCAAGTATGACCAAACATGACTAACCCAAAATCCGAGTTAAATGGTGTAAGGTTAGGTCAACCGGACTAACCATGCGGGTGGCCTGTCCAGTCGGGCCTAATCGGGGGCAAGGCCTGGCACATTGCCAGGCTATGTGGGCGCAGGGCCGGGTACAGAGTCGAGTGCATGGGCATAGTGTCGGGCCGCATGAGTAGTGCGCCGAGTGCAATGCTAGACCACACGAGCGAGGGGCCGACATGCAAACCAAATACTTGCATTGGCTCATGGATAGGCACAATGCACGGTCTGTGGCCAAGTTTGGTTGGCACGGTATTAGGTTGGAATCGAATCTAATGGGTACAATGCCTGGCACAAGGCTCGGGCATAATAACTGGCACGTGGCCGGGTACGTAGCCAATCCGTGGCCTAGCTGACGGGTACAAGGGTCGATCCATGATCGGGTACAAGGCCTAGCTAGTGCGACCGGCACAAAACCTGATTTGCGACCAAGCCACTAATCTCTTGGCTTGGCACATGGCTCGTCCATGGCCTACCCAACTCAACGTGTCAATTCATGGCCGATTCGCAACCAGTCCATATTCAAGTATCAACGACCCATGGTCAAATCTCAGTTGGCACATGGCCGGGTATGTAGCCGGTCCGTGACCTAGCTAACGGGTACAAGGACCGGTTCATGATCGGGCACATGGCCTAGCCAGCGTGGCCGGCACGAAGCCTGGTCTGCAACTAAGCCACTAAGCTCTTGGCCTGGCACATGGCTCATCCATGACTTACCAAACTCAATGTGTCGATCCATGGCTGATTTGCAATCAATCCACGTTCGAGTATCAACGATCCATGATGAACTTTCAGTTGTTATGTAACCATGTGAAATCGAGTACTAGGGGATTAATTCATGGTCATCTGTGACTGATGCATGGTCGTGCAGAGTCACTTGCGACCGACATATGCTAACATGGCACTGATCTATGGTTATCCTTGATCTTCTCACTAACGGCTTTTATGGTCGAAGGGTCAATCCACAGTCATATTACTCTAATTGACTTACGTGATCGGGAAGTCATTTCATTGTTGATCTCATAGCCAATCCATGGACAATCTTTCGATCGAATCATGACCAACCCTCAACACATTCATTCCGACCATGTTATCTGTTTTATTACCGACCCTTGGATCGAACCGCTCGCCCATTCCATTACTATTTATCTTTGGTCATCTTGTCCCAAATTAGGGATGTCATAGCCACCCCTTGCCGTTTGCTACCATAGTCTGTCGCCCACCATCCGCCGCCGCCATCCGCCCGAAATACTTTTGCCGGCCATTTAAGATGGAGAAATTTTGTGCCGTTATCAAATAAAGTTTTGTTTCGGAAATAGAAATTTTGTATTATTATTAAACGTGTTCTTTTGCTCAGAAACTCGTCCAGGAACAGAAATAGACTATTTCTAACTAGAAATTAATTTCCGAAACAGGATTATTGCCATTCGCAGCCCGAGTAAACGAACAAAAGAGTAAAAGGGAAAAAATAACAAAGAAAAAGATCGGAAGTCGCGGAGCTCACTTGACCGCCGAACGCCCAGCACGTTCTTCTCACCCGCCCCCCCCCCCCCCCTTTTTTTTTTCGTAATTAGGGTCGTGGTGGTGGGGGGTGTGGGCCCCGCTGGGCTTACGTCAAAACCCATGCGCCCCTTCACGGGCCCCTCTCTCCTTCCTATGCCTATCCCGTCTCGTGACCGACGAGGAGGAGGAGTCGATAAGATTCGAGACACGTGTCCCGACCCAGTCGCACCTCCCCTCCCACGTGGTAAGCGTGCGCCGCGGGCGACGGGGTGGGTAAAAAAAAAAAATCGGGCGATGGTGAAACGTGTTCGACTGCTCCTCATCATCATCTCGGGAGGCGAGCGAGAGGGGGGGGGGTGTGGAGGAGGGAAGGGTGGGGCCCCGCGCGACGCGACAAGGCAATTCCGCGGCGGTTTACAAAGGGGGACCGTCGCGTCACGAGACGTGAAAACGGTGGGGGAGAAACAGTACCCTCTCCCTTTCCTTTTTTTTTTTTTTGTTCGCTCTTTTTCACGGACCATGAATTCAAGTCTCCTCTCGGCGCGAGAACAAGGACAAAAAAACGAGACGACCATCCCTCTCCCCCTCTCCCTCTCTCCCTCTCTCTCTCTCTCTCTCGTCGACGAGAGGGGAGGAACGGAGTCGCCCGAAAACGCGTGAAAGAACGAGGGCCTGGGGGCCCACCACCGTCCCTCCCTCCCCTCCCCTCCCCCCCTCGCGGGGGATGGGGGGTAGCGAACGAATGAGGAAAGCCGGAGGCGGGGGAGGAGGAGGGGGCGCACGAGTCGGACGTGTCGTTTCCCGCTTTGCATCGCGTGACTCCTTTCTTTTTGACTTCGTTCACGCTCATCACGCACGGCCGTGTAAAACGCGAACACGAGCCTCGAAAACACCACATGCATGACTTTCCATAAATATCATCATTTCCCACTCACGAATTATCATTTATATCTGGACAAGAGCCGCGAAAAAAATATCCTAAACCATGCTCATTTTAACACTTTTACCCTAAATTTAATCTCAAGCTTGTATTCGTGTAACGCGTTTACCCTCTCCCGTCAGAGTAGTTGTAGTGAAATAAAAACGACATTATCTTGATTGAAAAATCATCTGACATGACCTTGACGGAGGATAGATATGCAACATAGGTACATGTTTGGGATTATCACGAGACATATTTTATGTCACAGTCGGCATAGTTTCGAATCTTTGATGTCACAATTTTTTTTTTGAGATATATATGTCACGGGAGGTACAATTTGATGTTTTTTGTGGCATTTTTCCTTTGTAGATTGGATTTTGGTGCTAGATAAGTGTAAACACACACACATATACAAAGGACCCGAAAGACAATTGCGAAATTGCTCTAAAAGCTAGAGATATTAGATGAACGTGTAGTTTTAATCTATGAATATTCTAATGTTTAATCTTTTGTTTTTCCCCAACTTGGCTTTACAATTATGATATCCTTAATTGTCACCTTAAACTCGACATGGATTGCTCGGCCTCATGAGGCCCACCTTTCTATGTCTGTTTTTGTTGTTTCCCCGAGGCGGGTGGGGATGGTGCCCCCAAAAAGAGAGAAGCATCCGTGCTCCGTAGAAACGACGGCCAGGATTCATTCGACGCGGACCAATCATCCGACGCTTTGACCTTTTTGACTCGGGGACCCACCCGAGGGTAGCCTCGTCCTTTTCCCCGTCCTGTGACGCCCCGTTCAGGATTCGCACCTTTTCATAGTACCACCCGCTTGGTCTGGGCATCTTCGAGGAAATTGAGGTAGGAAAGAAACGCATCATGCGGGGCTGAGCTGCTCGCAAAATTAGTTCGTGGGATCTAATTTTTTTTAATTTTTTTAATTTTTTTCTTCCTCCACCGGTCATAACCGGGGCCGGTGGAGGAAGAAAAAAAATAAAAAAAAATGAAAGGAAAATAAAAAAAACAAAAAAATTAAAAAAATTAAAAGATTACTGTTCCGTTGTCGAAATAGTAACTTTCTCGTCGATCAGCAGGTATTTTGACCGGTCAGGGACTCAGATCCTTATTTAAGACTTTTTGGGCACTTTGAGTCCTTATTTGAGAATGATCGAATACTTCGGGCCATTATTTGACACAATATTTACTTTAGGTCCTTTTTTGAGAATTTGACCCCACTTGGAGTTCTTAATTAGAATTTTCCCAAATTGGATCGTGAGATCTTTTTGATCCCAAAAAAAAGAAAAACAAAAAGAAGAAGAAGAAGAAAACAAAAAGCGAATGTGCATGGATTCATATTTTCGACCGGACACGCAACGCACGAACAGCACACCGTCCTAAATCATGGAGGGAGGGAGTGACGCGCAAAAGTCTGCACGAACAGTGTTCGATCGATTGTCTCCTCCACATGCCAACGTGACATTTAATCATACATCATTCTTTTCTTTCGATAATGTTTCAGACCTTTTGAGTTGTTGGGCGGGTTTTATTTTTCCCCGGTATCTCCGATATCTATGAATGTTTTCATTTACGCAAACCATCCTAGTGGATGCACATGAGTCCCGAAGAGAAACACAATTTGCTCTAGAAAAGCGTAAACCTCCAAAAGAATTATTCACGGATGATTTATTGTTGAGATGTACGAGCGAGAAAAGTCTTACATCGCAAAATTGATATGATGTGAAACAGTTAATATATCCCAGTAGAGTTAGGTCCAGTAGGATATATTGACTGTCCAGAACTCGGACTTTTTTTTTTTAATGAAAGTATCGAAATTCGGTTGCGCGCTCTTAATAATACCTAATATTATAAAAAGGAAAAAATTATGGGAAAATATCGAATATTAGGGGGGAGGGGGGGATTAAGGGCGGTCACAGGTGGTTCATGTGCGGATAGTGAATGGGGGGCACGAGGTTCACGCAACCTCATGTGCGCGGGTGCGTGGGTACCCACAAAGCGAGAAAGAGAGAGGAAAAAGAGAGAATGAAAAAGCGACATGCAGAAACAGTGGAGCACAACGACACAAAGGAAGGACATTAAAATCATCACCGCCATAAAAAAAAAAACAAGAAAAAGAAAGAAGAAGAAGAAGCAGTAAGAGGAAATAATACTGCAAACAGAAATAAAATGAATAATAAAAATAAGAAACACAAAAGAGAGGGAGGGAGGGAGAGAGAGACCGCGCTGCCTAACGCGACATCGTTTTTACTGCTATAACAACACTGACCTCGGCTTTAAGCCCCTTTCATTAAAAGCCAAACCCTCCCCTCCTCCCTCAAAACCCCCGGAAGTCATCCCCCAGTCACGTTTCCCCACCACCACCGCCCCCCACCCCCGCAAACTAACCACGGTTACTCCCTCACCCTAACCCTAACCCCGGTTCCCCCCCGCCACCCCCTCCCTGCCAGTTTCCTGGGCTCCCAGAGCTTTTACAAATTCTCTCTCTCTCTCTCTCTCTCTCTCTCTCGCCCCCTCTCTCTCTCCCTCATCGTACATTACGCATCGCTTCGCCTCGCCTACAAAAGAGGAAAAAGCTTAAAAGCACGCACCCCGCCCCACCCCCGAACCCTGCTTTCCTCCAATTTCTCTCTCGTGTACCCATTTTAGCCGGAAACTGTTCTGTCTTTCCGGCCAAAAGAATTCCTCCGTCCTCCTCCTCTTTGCACCTCCCCCCGAGAGCCCACCTGTGCGCGCGCGCGTGTTCCTCCCGCTCTTTCACCCGGGAAAGGAGGAGAGGAAGAAGCTGCACGAATTCCTCCACTCCCTCCGCCCGCGCCCCCGAGCGCGCGCGCGAGCTGAGTCCGCGCCGCCCGATTGCGTCGATTGTCTCATGATCCCATTTGACTCCCCTGCTGCTGCTGCTGCTGCTGCTGCTGCTGCTCCTCCCCTCCCGCCGGTTCGTATCTCGTCTGGGATTTCGTTTTGCGCTTTTTGCTTCCGGTTTGTCGGTTTCGTTTTCCCCCCCGTTACGCTTCCCTAGCGGTGGTAATCGAGATCTGTGAATTTATAGCCATGGCCGACGTTGAGGGGGGCAGGATTCGGGGGGATCCCTGTTTAGCCGTCGAACGCTTGAGGATTTGGAGTTTTCCGTAGTAGGAAGCGAGGATTTTTGTGTTTGCTTTGGTGGGTTTCGCGAGCTGAGATTCGATCTGGGCTTTCGAGCTTCGAGGGATTTTGTGGCGAGGGTTGTGGGTTTTCGTTTGTGCGGTGGTAGGGATGAAGATAGAGCTAGGTGTTGGGGATGGGCCTTGGAATGATGAAGAGAAAGCTATGGTTGCTGCGGTCTTAGGAACCCGGGCGTTCGATTACTTGGTGTCCAGCTCGGTTTCGAATGACAATCTCCTGATGTCTATTGGGAGTGACGAGAATTTGCAAAACAAGCTCTCGGATCTCGTGGACCACCCCGACTCTTCCAACTTTAGCTGGAACTATGCCATCTTCTGGCAAATTTCTAGGTCCAAGTCGGGGGATTGGCTGTTGGGTTGGGGGGATGGGTCCTGTAGGGAGCCGAAAGATGGAGAAGAATCTGAAGCGACTCGAATCCTCAATTTGAGACTCGAGGACGAGGGCCAGCAGAGGATGAGGAAGCGGGTGCTCGCCAGGCTGCACACCGTCTTTGGCGGGTCGGATGAGGACAATTACGCGCTCGGTTTGGACCGGGTGACGGACATGGAGATGTTCTTTCTGGCGTCCATGTACTTCTTGTTTCCCACGGGGGAAGGGGGTCCAGGCAAGTGTTTTGCTTCGCGGAAGCACGTATGGCTGACGGATGCACTCAAGTCGTCCTCTGATTACTGTGTTCGGTCATTTCTTGCAAAGTCTGCGGGGACTCAGACAATAATTTTGGTTCCGACTGACCTTGGGGTTGTAGAGCTGGGTTCGGTTAGATCTGTACCGGAAAGCTCGGAGGTGTTGAAGTCCATAAGATCGTCTTTCTCGGCAAATTCATTCGCGCTGGCTAAGCCAATAGCAGCCTTACCCGTGACGAACGACAAGAAGGACGAAAATGCCCCCTCCTCCAATTTGGCGCTGGCAAGTAAGGGAGAGGGAATCTCCAAGATATTTGGGACGGAATTGAGCACAAGTAACAGTCATGGTCATGGCCATGGCCATTTTAGGGAGAAACTCGCCGTTAGAAAGATGGACCCCAGGCCTTCGTGGGAAGCTTACCATAACGGAGGTAAACTCGCATTTTCAACCCCTAGAAACGGTACCCATGACGCGAGTTGGCCTCCTGCTCATGGCGTAAAACAGGTGAGTCCTGTAGAATTTTATGGTTCCCAAACCTCGGCCAGTAAGCTAGAGGAGCGGATGAATGGTGGTAGGAACGATATTGGGTTGAACTGCTACCAAACACAAAAGCAGGTGCAAATGCAAATCGACTTTGTGGGTGCCACTTCAAGGCCTTCTGTGATGGCCCGACCATTCACCGCTGACTCTGAGCATTCTGATGTTGAAGCTTCGTGCAAGGAAGAGCAGGGTGGCACAGCGAACGAGAAGAGACCAAGAAAACGAGGCCGGAAGCCTGCAAATGGAAGAGAAGAACCTCTCAATCATGTGGAGGCAGAGCGGCAGCGACGCGAGAAGCTGAACCAGAGGTTCTACGCTCTTCGTGCAGTGGTGCCTAATATATCCAAGATGGATAAAGCTTCCTTATTAGGAGATGCCATTGCTTATATAAACGAGCTTCAAGCAAAGCTCAAAATCATGGAAGCAGATCGGGAGAGGTTTGGAAGCACTTCGAGAGATGCATCAGCTGTCGAGGTTGATGCCAGCGCGGAGCAATCGAGCCAAGGTCCAGATGTTGATGTCCAAGCTACTGCTGCCGATGAGGTCGTTGTGAGGGTCAGCTGTCCTTTGAATTCTCATCCCGCATCAAGAGTCATCCAGGCTTTCCAAGAGGCGCAGGTCACCGTTCTCGACTCGAAGCTTTCGACAGCCAACGACACTGTGTTTCATACATTTCTGATAAAGTCGCAAGGGTCTGAACAGATGACCAAGGAGAAGTTAACTGCAGCATTTTCCCGTGAATCCAACTCCTTAGAGCCATTGTCATCTGTTGGCTAATGGGCGATGTTCGCTTATGCTATAGTGGATAGGCGTAATACATAGGGAAAGCCCCTTTGGAAGCTCGATCAGAGTTTTGGATTGCTGCAGAGTTTCCTTAAGAAGTGGTTGAGCCAAAAGGAGAAAAATGACTTCCTGTTGACCAATTAGGACAGCAAATTTACTTTCATTTTTTGTTTTTTTTTTTATGGTAAACAATCCTCTCATAAGGAAATATTCTTGAAAGTTGAATTGAGTCTGTAAGTCTATACCATTTGTGGTTGTTCTGAACATTAATATAGTTTCTCTTTATAATTTTTCCCTTTTGATGGTTTACCCTCATAGTTTTTGTATTCACTTTCTTTTCGTTGATACTCCTCAGTTCGGGTTCTTCGTCGAATTATCTGTAGTTTGAAACTTTGATGTAGTACTTACAGTGGAAGATCAGGAATCATTTTGCATTTAACATGTGAACGAAGCAGTTGAGTTTCCAGATTGTCCTTTCTTCCATTCGGTGCACTATCTGCGCGGACTATTTTTTGGTCAGTCTTGGTTCCTGAAGTGCTCTTCCACTGAAGCGGAAAGCTGTCTCTGTCGCCTGATCAAATTTTGAATTCTTAGAAGTCGGTTTTGACTTGAAAGTACTAACACGTTTTTCTCATTTGCTACAGTCAATCTTCCTCTGCTTTCTAGGAGGAATGAATCTGAGCCTGCGAGCTGACATGTCCTGGTTACTTTCACAAAAGAAATGTGCGCCGACTGTTCCGTTTCGTCAAAGTGTGTTCCTTGTGGGCTGCGTTACCAGATAACAGAAAGAGGGGCTCGCATGGATCATTGCGATGGCATGAATTTAGGTAACTTGCGGATATTGAACACTGGAGGACAGTTGCACCGAGAACGTATGGCGGCACAAGAATTGTCACAGTATGTCATCCTAGGCATCAAAGACTACAAAACCCCTAAATTGGTTCTACATGAAAAAGTAAAATTGCTTATCACAGGCTGGGAAAATATAAAGTTAATCAGGAAAAAATAAAAAAGCTTGATGTTTGAGCATTATGCGAACAATGGCACAATTCCAGTGCCAACACTTTCCTTCAACCTCTTTGCTTTTGGGAAGCAATGCTTTGCTTCAACCTTGTCCAAGAAAAAGTAGAGACACTCAATAAGTTGACATGTATCCGCTCGCTGTCCAACACCAAAATCTATATTTGTGAATGAAAATGCTTTAGATTGGAAAAGCGCAAAGTTGGTGATTTCTTTATGCCATTATATACTTTTTTCACAGCAAGTGCCAACGCCAAAATCCAATATAATACATTGAATCACCAACTTCGAAAGTAAAGCTACTGGATAAACGGCAGCCCTCAGTTGAAAATTTCACGGCAAAGTGAGCTCCTAATTCAAGTCCTGCAGACAACAGCTTCAACGCAGAAAAACAAGCATGTATACAGAGTGCTACTACTTGGAAGCGCTGTATATCCAAAAATTACTCTAGAAGTGTCATCAGCAATGTCTCACGTCTGTTTGTGTAGTTTAAGCGAGATTTTCCGACTCTTTTACAGTATTAGCTTCCTTGTCACTTTTCCCACTTCGGCAATGCCTCGAATAGTGTCCCTTCTTACCACAACTATAGCAAACCACCGGCTTGCCAACTGTCTCAGATTCTCTCATTTTTGGAGATTTTCCAGAGTTCCTTATACTGTTATTGCTGGATCTAACTTTCCCTGATGACTTGTATTGATTGTGCAACTCTTCCTCAACCCTTAAATGATTCATCAGCACCTGGAAAGACAAATGCTCATGGTGCATCAACTTCAAGCAGAAATCCTTCCAAGATGGGGGTAGTTTAGATATGATGACACTGACATGGAAATTCTCATCTACCGAAATTCCAGCAGCCGCAATTGAATCTGCCATTCTATTCAACTCTCGGACTTGCTCAATGACTGATTTACCATCAACCATCTCAAATTCAATATACCTTTTGACTTGCAATCTCTTAGTCCCACATTCTTCATAAAGATAAACTAGTCTTAACTTTTCCCACAGATCTTTTGCACTGTGATTTTTCTGTGAGTACTTATAGAAGAGTTCATCTGACAGAGAACTCAATATGTTGCGACGGCAAATGTAGTCGTCATTCATCCATTTCTCTTCAGCAGCTTTTACTCGAGTAATTTCTCCACTGCTTGCTTCTGGTATTAAATTGGCCACTGGGCGTGGATCAGTGAGAACATATGCAATCTTGAATTGCTTCAGGAAAAACTCCATCTGTTCTGCCCAGTGGTGATAGTTCTTTCCATCAAAACGATTAATCTCAATGGGTACAAGACCCTGAACTAATGTGGCCATTGAGTTAGAAACATCATCGAGGGCAACATCAATGGTTTGCGGCCTGCAGCAATCAATTGATAAAAACCATTCAATGGCCAATCGGCAGAATGATTTTGTAAAAAGAGTGCTCTTTGATAGAGAATGGAAACAAGCATTCACTTATCATTGTGTATTGGTCAGGAGGAATCACATCACAAGTGTGGAGGGTTACATACCTGAGCCCTGACCATTATGAACATACATCAATAATCACTTAGATTACCAACATGATATTCTCACCTTAATTTTGACTCCATCTTTTTAATGGCTTCCTCTATAGAAGGGAGACTGCTGCTCAAAGCTGACCACTGGTCTTTTGTTAAGCTAATTCCTAGAATGCATCAGAACAGGCTTAGTATTTGCATAAACACGCTTGATGGCAGTAAAGGGAAAACTACAGATCCAGCAAAAACATGGACAAAAATGCTTATAAAATTCAGAAAAACATACAGGACTGCAAAAATCTAGAGAGACAAAAGAAAAGTAAGATAGCAATGTACAGCATTAACATTTATGACTAGGCAGTATAACAAATAAACAAAAACAGTTCTTGGACCTAAAGATAAGTTATAGTGATCTTCTCAGATAGTTCACAGATGTGTCATCCTTCCATATAGGCTTGAGACGAGGTAATGGACGTTGGATGAGCAGAGAGAGAGAGAGAGAGAGAGAAAGAGAGACCCATCCGCACAACAGTGCTCTAATGCTTCGAGATATAGAGAAAAGGGTAAGTAAATGTATATCAGACACTTCCTTACTTACTATGCCCATCTCACACTCATAACTTCCATGTATGTCTTGCCTCAATAATATGATCATATTTGACGTATTGTTGTCTTCTACACATAAAAATTCCCAAGCCAATGCAAATCCATAGAAAGCTCCAGAGGAGAGACCCATCCATGCAACAGTGCTCTAATGCTGTGGGATTTCAATCTCAGCACATTACGGTAAATATTTACAGTTAGAGGTTCAGAGGCCACCACAACACATTTATACAACTTTACGCAAAGAGCAGCATTATGGAGTCAATACAAGAGAAAGAGACACACAGTGTTGATAGAAACCCACAGAATTATACCGAGACAAACATACTCTTTAAGCAAAAGTCACTGAAGCAGTTGGAATTGCAGATATTAATGACATAAACACGAGTGTCAATTATATGCAGCATCAATTGGTGAGCAGATAAACCATTGTCATCAAACCTTAGGAAAGCTCACAGGCAGCAAAGAGTAAGAACGACTACTCACAATTATTATACCCGAACCAGCTAGAACAACAAGACGAGCATCATTGTAGATGTTGAGTCACGTGGATTATTTAATTGTAAATTGTTTAGCGTCCTAGTTATTAGGAGTCTGTTTTGTAGTGGTGTAGAACATGGCTTTGTGTTTTACCAAGTCAATAGATGTTTTCTGCACGTTGCTGTTTTTTAGGGGTTAGTGGAGTACTTTCTTTTATGCTGTTAACTGTCGTGTGTCAGTTCTTTAAGAAGAGTATCTGATGTACAGTTTTTTTTTTTTAAGAAAAATGCAATGAGAACAACGTAGTTCTTTGCAAAAAAAAAAAAACTGTACATCAGATACTCTTCTTAAAGAACTGACACACGACAGTTAACAGCATAAAAGAAAGTACTCCACTAACCCCTAAAAAACAGCAACGTGCAGAAAACACCTATTGACTTGGTAAAACACAAAGCCATGTTCTACACCACTACAAAACAGACTCCTAATAACTAGGACGCTAAACAATTTACAATTAAATAATCCACGTGACTCAACAGTAGATAGAGGAGAGAATGTTATACATGTGCAATCACCTTTAGCACCGGGAAACTTCTTTCCATCTTTGATATAGTAGTCCCTTATCGATACCATATTTGTGCCGTTATAATCTTGAAGAGTCACATACCTCCTATCTGAAAGCTACACCAACATCAAATGACGATTTAAAAGTTGTTGATGTGGCTTATCCAATCACAGAATGCAGAATAATCAGTCAGCCACAAGAGGAAAATAACGAAAATGTCACTAGTCAGTACCAACCGTTTTAACGGCAACGCAAGTAGAGCCTTTAGAGGTTCTGGAGCTAAGTCCCGATTGCCAACCAAGGAAAACCACAAAAAATCCAAGGAGAGACATTACCCACCAAGTGAGAATCTAAAATGTTAGATTTGCAACTGCCTGTTGCACTTATCTACTACTGCCAAGTGAGAATTCACGATATTGGATTTACTACTGCCGATTGCACTTTGTCTACTCCTCACCAATCTTATTCAGGTGTTACTTGTAGCCGCAGGGCTTCTAGAGTAAGGTTTCCTCTTTCATGCACCCTAAGTTAGCCTCAGCAAACTAGACAGCTAAAATTCAAATTTGCCTATAACCCCATTTTATTCAGCTAGCAAAGAGACTGCATCTGATAAAGCTTTTGCAGAACTATCATCTTCGCCTTCTCGACTGTCCGGTACAAGAGATGCTTGTGCGTGCGCAATCCGAACCTTAAAGAAACACATATAGGCACCTCTTCGCAAACCCGGACAGCCATGGCTTTCGAACACGATTTATGCAGCTGAGTTCAATCTCACCACGAATTAGCAGACAAAAAACTAAGTGACGACCAAGAAGTTCACTTCCTCTACAATGCCATAGGGTTTCACTTTCAACCTCACAAATGACGCGTCCTCCACTTTCGCCGAGCTCCATCTTCACTTCCCTCGCCGGTGCTGCCGCGGCGACCTCGCCGGCCTCCCTTAGGACGTCCGGTTCGCCCCCCTTGACCCCGTCCTCGCCCGCAGCGTCGGAGAGGAGGAACGACTCCAGGACGCTTCGCACCAACTTCTTGCTGTCGATGTCGGAGAGATCGAAGCCCAGCTTCTCGGAGGCCTCGTTCCGGAGCTTGAACTCGGTCATGGCTTCCATGTCGGCGCTGCGCAGGATCGCCATGACCGTCTCTTCGATCTTCTGCCTCGTCTCCATGATTGTGGATGGGCGGGAGGAGCTTTTTCAGTTTGAGCTCTCTGTCTCTTACCGAGCCCCACTATATATCTCCTGCACCTTTCCCTTTTAAAAAATAGCTTTTTTCTTTTAATAAAGTATTCTAAATGAGAATATAAAATGCCTTCATTTTTTCCAAATAAAAACATGAAATCGGTCGTGCCTCAAATAAAGGTCAGAAGTAATTATAATAATTTCAAATACTGCCAGCCAAATTTTCGGTAAATTAAGAGCATTTTCGTCAAAAAAATAATTCTTTTAGTTGAAACAGATTAAAACTTTGAAATTTTTTTTTAAAAAATAGAGAAAAAAAACAGAGGGAGCAGCCCTCCTTCCCTAGCTGGGGCTGTCGCCCCACACCGGCGATGGGATGGGGCGGTGGCCATCGGAGCGTTGGCCAGCCCCCCTTTTACTTTTTCTTTAACTTTAGCTTTTTTTTAGTTTGTTTTTTATGGAAAAGCTCAAAAGGAAAAAAGAAGAAAAAAAGGTAAAAAATCAAAAAAATTAAAAAATAAAAATATCCTTGATTCCGATGAGTCTAAGCCCTTTATTAAGACTAAAGATGACCACTTCAAATTTTTATTTGAGATAATGTTTATTTTAAATTCTTTTTTAAGAAAATAAAAATACTTCAAATTCTTATTTAATACAAGATTCACTTTAAAGCTATTATTTAAAAAAATGAGAGTGTATTTGGAATTTTCTCAAGTAATTATTGTTATCTGGATATATCTTCGCTCTATGTAGCGGCACAGCCAATAGCCATCTTCTACCCTGCAAGAAAAATGAATGCGGGATCTGCAACTACGTCAGAGAGGCTCATAGACATTGACAGACTTCAATAATTTGCAAGAAGCTTAGCAAGAATCGACTGCGACGTCCAGGTGTCAGGTGTGTGTACCTTTGATGGCGTTTGAAGGTTTGGCTTTCCTGTTTCCTTCCTTTTTGCTCGAGTACAACTCTGTTCGCCGGTCGCGGCCTCCACCTGTTTGCTAAAATGCTCGACCGCCATGGAATGTGCTTCTGCTTGCCTGGAGAGTCGTATAGATATATCCATCTCTAACGAAGCTCTTTGACTTTGACATCGTCTAGTGATTGGATGGCGGACTCGGCTTGCGTCCTGCTTCCGGAATTTTAGTTTAGTTTCCTCTCACCGACTATTGCCCCGCTTATGTTTCTCCAGCTTCTGCGGTAGTTTGAGCTCTGGCGGAATCAAGCTAGCATGTTGCTTCGTCGACTTTCCACAAAGTTTGCTGCTTCGGCGAGACCCTTTTGCGGTAAAACCAGATGTGATCTAGCCGGAACCATTGCCGAACTGAATAAGGTAAGGTAAGGTGATCTAACAGTGGTAACAAGGTTCGGAGGCAGACAACGATCACATTGATGGAGATATGAAATACATAGGATGCATTTTCCTACAGCTTAAAACTTGATGTGATCGGCTGCCCTCTTGATTCGTTGTTGTTATTTAGTCTGTTACAACATTTTGTTGGGAGCTAACATGTTTGGGGATACGGAATTCGCATCAGGAAATGGAAGTTGTTTTTGGTGAGCCACCATCAAATGGATTTGGCACTTCTACGGCGGATGGCATTATGGCACAGGAAACCCAATTTACCTCTCAAGGATCTGAAGTGGGTTTAGGTGGCTTGACGCACGTCACCAATACGGGAGAAGCTCAAATGGTCGATGTTTCTCCCAAAGTAATTAGCAAGCGAACTGCCACTGCCAGCTGCAAAGTGATGCTGGGGAAGAAGGTGTTTGATTTGGTTTCCGCCAACCAGATGGCCAAGGGAGATGTCCTGAGCGTGGCCAAGATCGCGGGGATAAGTGGGGCGAAGCATACAAGCAACCTCATTCCGCTGTGTCACAACATCACACTGACTCATGTTCGTGTTGATCTGAAGCTGAACACTGACGACTTTAGCGTGGATATAGAAGGGGAAGCTATGTGTTCCGAGAAAACCGGGGTTGAGATGGAAGCAATGACGGCTGTGACCATCGCTGGTCTTACAGTATATGATATGTGCAAGGCTGCTTCAAAGGATATCCAGATTTCAGACGTGAGACTTGAGCGCAAAACTGGTGGGAAGAGCGGGGATTGGTCTAGAGGAAAGTGATGGTATTTGGAGAGATACATCCAGGCAATGCTTCATTTTGGCGCTCATATGATGAACATTGGTAAGATTGCCACTGATTCTCTGTTTTATAGCCAACCTTTTCTTTTACATCTTAATCTCGTGGAGTGCAAGGATGGGATGAATCATCAAAGTCGCGGTGTCCCTGTACAAGGAGCTGCTTGTATCTTAGGATTGCTCTGCATGGTGGCCTCATAGTGTCCCTGTACGAGGAGCTTCTTATGTGTGAAGGGAAGGTAACTCTGTTTTATACACTCATGGCAGATTCTTGCTCAGGATCAAGTTTTAGGGTTTTTGGCAATTCAGTCCATTCGTTCTTTGTTTCTTTAGACATATATATCCTCTAATAATGTGAGGGACCAGATTAACTCCAGCGTGAGCACAAAGACCTCCCCCTTTATTGCTAGATATACCAAATCATTTGGTAAAAAACGTTCGTGTAAATTACTTTTCTTGACCATAACCCTAATTTTAGGGTGAATCTCCAGTTGAGCAACGATTGAACCTATAAAACGTTGAAGTAGGAAGTTTTCTTATCTTCTTTCTACCCCTACTTATTCTTATATTCTATTTATATATAGGGTTGTTCCATGTTTGTATTTGTCATTTGAAATGGTTCAATAATTGAAATAATGAGATTATTTAGAATTAAGTGCTAAGATTACACATTGAATTTATGGTAGTAGATCCACAATCAATAAAAAAAATGTTTGCGATTGTTCCAGAAGAGATGAAACAAAAGACACGGTAGAGTTAGGACTGTTATTATATGATGCCTACTGTTGTGGTACAGGAAGCTAGAAACTCATACGATTTTTCTCTTTTCGTATAATTTTCTAGCTATATGGATTTAAGCAAGGCCAATTGAGTTAATAACAATTTTGTGGTCAAAGTCGACTTGACTCGATCATGCAATCGAGGTTGATTTATCAAGATTGGGCTCAAGTCAACCTAGTTTAGTTTTCAACGAAGGTGAGCTTGACTTGGAATCAACTCAATCAGCAAGTGGAAGTTTAAAAGCTCAAGCTAGGTTTGAATTCGCTCTGCAGCTTGAATTCCTAAAGCACAATATGTACATTTGAAAGTACTTGTGGTTTAGAATATTTACATATATGTGACAAAACAAATAATTAACTAGATTATTGGATTAAGCTTAATCAAGTGCTCGAACTTGACTCCGACTCCGACTCGAGAAGAAACGAGTTGAATTCAAAGTACCGGAAGAGTCAATTTTGAGCTACTCTCAATCAAATAGCTTCGACTCCCGGGTATGTTTTGGCCCTTATAACTAAGAAAAAGTCAAATAGCTTGACTCACTAATACGCCTTGTTCTCTCGCGTTTATGTTTAGAGCAGAAACACCCATCTCAAAGATTGCGAGCAAGTGCATTTTGTCATAGAGTTTGTGAGAGAAGCTGAACTCGAACGGAAGAACTTTTTCCAATAGCCGTTTTCATGTAATTGCAACGGGATTTGATCCCCCGGCCTAACCTAAACGCCCTGACTTGCTCAACCCCGAGCACTCATTCACCGTCTGGTCGGATGATCGGCGGCATTTTTCAGAGTGAATGGGAAAAATCAAGAATTCGAACGGATACGCGAAACGTAGAAAGTACTGCTACAGAAGCAGTGAACAGAGCTTGTAACAGGGTCAGTCATTTGTGTAGCTTTTTGGGGGATGATTCGTAGCTCAAGACAGGTGCGGCCGAAAAGTAAAAAGGAAGTGCACTCGCGGCAGGGGAAGTAACGTCGAACCCAAGTCTTGAATGATGCCAAAGCCCATCCCTCTTTGGGCGATGCCCGTAGCAGGCTGGTTAAGTAAGTTCAGATGAACACGACTCGTTCTTCTTTCAATCCTCCCTTTCTTGAAGGCTCTTCGCGACACACGAGAACAACAGCAAATGCAGCAGCAGCTCGACACCGAAGTTCGGACGAATGCAGACAATTTCGCTGCTCGGCCCCGTGTGTTCAAACGATGCAGATGCCTTTCGTAACACGACCCGATGTCCAAACTTGCTGGTAGTGTAATAACAAGAACAAGAATCTACATAGACGAAAAGGGGCGAGAATATAATTCGAACAGATTAGCGTCAGCCAACCATTTCAATAATTTTAGTGTTTAAGTAATCTAATCCCCTCCTTCACGAATCCTCACGATCACCATCCACCCACTGGGGCCCTTCTATTGAGATCGATCTTTCTCATACGCGACACGCACAGCGCGCGCACAAACGAATGACACACACACATGTGCCGGTCTCTCTGCCGTCGGATTTCGCTTCTCTCTCTCTCTCTCTCTCTCTCTCTCTCTCTCTCTCTCCCTCCCAAGCTGTTGAAGAAAGGAACCTGCTTTTTGCAGAAAATGTGTTTCGTTGCTGTAAAATTTTTCACTCCTCATCACCACCATTCTTTGAGAAATCAATACTCACTGATTCTCTGAGGGGGGAGAGCCAGACATACCCATCGTGTACTCGATTCAAAAATCGAAACTTTCCCTTCTTTTATCCTCTGCCCCTCTTTCGAGGCTCGGGTCGGGCACCTGTGAATCCGACAAATTCGGCGACTTTCGCACATTTCCGAGCTCAGATTTTGTCGGGGTTTGAATGGAAGCCGATAGTATCGAATGCGTAACGTCCCTAGATGGGACGGACGAAGATGAGATCCAGCAGAATCCCCTCCACCATCTTCACCAGCAATTCCCTTCCAAGTCGTCTCACGGCAATGGCGTCGTTTCCTCTGCGATTCTTCCCAGCACCACCCGCGTCCACGAATTGCTCGAGTGCCCAGTATGCACCAATTCGATGTACCCTCCAATTTATCAGGTCATTCTCTAATTTTGACCCTTTGGGTCAACGGGTTTCTGTGAATTTCTGTTCACAGGGTGTTTTCTTTTCTGTGCTGCTTCATTCCTCACCTTTGCGGCATTGGTAGGTGAGTATGTCCATCAATTTGTTGGATGGTGTTTGAGTTGATTGGCTGGTTGATTTCGGCTTCAATTTCAAAATTGCTTTTTTTGTATGGGATAATGGAAGTTTCTGGGGTATGACTTTGTGAATCATGTGGGCTGTGGGATGAAGGAACCCTCTTGTATTATATAGGAAATGAGCTGGTGAAATTTTGGTGGATTTGGCTTTATATATAATGGTGTGCTCTTGGGGGATTTGGCTGCTGCTGGGTCAAAAGTAACTTCTTGAAACTAAAAATGGTCCCTTCATGTCTCTAGTGACTTGTCAAAGTTGCTTCTCTGTGATGTGAACTTGGTTATGTCTAAGGTCGATTTGCTTGTCGCTCTTGCTGCTCAGTATTTTGGTGAGAGAAATGCTTGACTTGAACATCCAGATATGAGAGTCACTCAGTACTATAGTTCAAGAAATAGAAAGAATTCCAGATATATCTTCTGCCTTTTCAGCCATAATGAGGAAATTCCATCAGATAAACTCTTGCTGTTTCTCAGAAATCAGGGCAGTAGAGAGGGTACTTTTCTTGTTGTATCCCTTGCTGAGCTGAAGCATTGTAGGTAATCATCCCTTTTTTTATGTCTTTCGAGGCAAACACATCGAAACGAAACTTTATTTTCTTAGTTGTTTATCTTTTGTTTTTGTTGGTCATCTTGATTATATCTAGTTTGGTGCCCTTAAAAGATAATATTCTACCATTTAGTTATTTAATTAAAGCAATACTTCAAGAGTACCAAAACATGTTATCTTTATTGGAAGGTGCCAGTTTTCATGCTAGCTAAACTTACGTATTTTCAAGGACGGTTTCAACATAAATGTCGCTGTGCTTTCTAGTAACATTGCTGAATATTTCCTCCTGATGTTGTGAACTTAGAGAAGCAGCTCCTTCATGAATGGAGTTTGGTTGGCTAAACAATCAATACAACTTTCTTCTTGCAGTGCCACAATGGGCATACACTTTGCTCAACCTGTAAAACCAGGGTTCATAATAGGTGTCCCACGTGCAGACAGGAACTTGGTGATATAAGGTGTCTTGCATTGGAGAAGGTGGCAGAATCACTTGAGCTGCCTTGCAAGTACTTCTCTCTTGGGTGCCCGGAGATATTTCCTTACTACAGTAAACTCAAACATGAGGCTATTTGTAACTTCAGGCCATACAATTGCCCTTATGCCGGCTCAGAGTGCTCCGTCACTGGGGACATTCCATTCCTAGTTGCTCATCTGAGGGATGACCACAAAGTGGATATGCATTCTGGATGTACTTTCAACCATCGATATGTGAAGTCTAATCCACGCGAAGTAGAAAATGCGACATGGATGTTAACTGTGAGTATTCACTCACCCATGATCTATAGGTCTTTGTGAGGAAAAAAATGATAAAATCTGCTTTAATTAACGAAAGGTTTCTCAGGGTTGCTATAAGAAGTGCAGTTGCATTATTGGGAAAGGATTTAATTTCGGATAATTAATCATAAAAAATCATCTGGAATCCTCCTTTCTTTCATAACTTTTTTCATTCCTTTTAACATGGAAAAGTGCATCATGTGGCCTTGTCAACATCCACACACTTCAGAATTACTCTGAGTTCACTGTGTTTACAGTAAGATATGCTTGTTCAGTCGAGTTTTGAACTATTATTGACTACTTTAAAGTGCCGCTAGTACTCATAACAATAGAACTGAGTCTGTATGCGATATTTACCATATAAAGTTCAGTTTTTAACTGCACTATTTGAAGTTCAGTTTTTAACTGCAATAGAGTTATTAAGAGAGTTAATATGTCCATAAGTAATTCCTGAACTATCTTCCCCTGCATTCTGTGAATCAAAGCTGTGACTGAATGCCCATGTCCAAAACCATTTTCGCCTGTCATATGTTCAGGTCTTCCACTGCTTTGGACAATACTTCTGCCTCCACTTTGAAGCATTTCAGCTTGGAATGGCTCCTGTTTACATGGCATTTCTCCGTTTCATGGGTGATGAGATGGAAGCTCGGAACTACAGCTACAGCTTGGAGGTTGGGGGGAATGGTCGGAAACTCATATGGGAGGGCACACCACGAAGCATAAGAGATAGCCATAGGAAGGTTAGGGACAGCCACGACGGTCTAATTATACAGCGCAACATGGCACTTTTCTTTTCTGGAGGGGACAGAAAAGAGCTGAAACTTCGGGTTACAGGACGGATTTGGAAAGAGCAGCAGAATCCAGAAGGTGGGGCCTGCATACCCAACCTGTGTAGCTAGCATGGTTTGCGCTCTCTCTCTCTCTCTCTCTCTCTCTCTCTCATGCGTGCTCTAAGGTGGTGGAAATGTAGTCTTGTGACAATTCAATCTCAAGATTTCTCTAACTTTGTAAGGATGCTGGAATGTATCATATCCACGAATTGTTAATAATGTTTTTCGTGATTCTGTGCCATGATGATGCATTAGTCAATGTTGTCATAGCAAGAGATCATCAGGTATATCAAATGCGAATACTGGAACACACTAGCTACTGCATGCACTGATATACCTCAGGACCTATTGCTATTGCCATGTAACATGGCGTCTTCTCCCTTGAGCTTGGGTTGAGAAAGACTATTCCCACATCATAGTCAAAAAATGGGCACTCGTGTGCCCAAAAGTCTTGCTGGGGGAAGGATCTCATTGGAGTAAAGTTGTTTTCTCTTCTTGTTTTTTCCTTGTGGTGAGTCAACCTCATTAACCCAATACTAAAGGGAGCGGATGAACTACTTCCACCACCATACCAAAGAGACAGTTGTGATCGCTAGATCCAATTTGTTCATTTTCTTTACCTTTCCCTTTGACTTACTGAACCAAAGGTCGAAGGAAGTGACTTTCAGGAGCTTATTAAAAGGAATCAACGACTTTCAGGAGCTTATTAAAAAGAATGAACTGACGAAACTGGTTCACACATGGCTTGTAGTCGAACCAACAATCATGAATCAGAAGTAGCTAAATGATGTCTGTCTGTGTGTGTCCCCAACAGAAATGAATACAAGCTGTGTCAATTTATGGTTGGGGAGGTTGTTGTACAATGAAAGACACCTTATCCTTTCTTGAAGTTGCACCTGCCGCGCTCTGGCCGTTTTCATTTGTTCCTTTTACTCACGCAAGTTACATAGCCATTCAACATCATCAGGAATCCTTATCAGATCGTCTCAATCTGGTTCTTTGTTCTAATGTACGTTAATGCGCTTCGAAAGTGGGCAGACGAAAACAGAGGGAAAGGAACAACCGTTCTAGATGTAAAAGTTTGTCACTTCTGTTGGAGTCCCAAGCTCGTTCTTTCATCTGTTGTTTAAGGAAAACGTACAACTGTTGTTTCTTCCTTCTCAAGCCTTGGATTATCAATGTGGTAATGATTATGTTAGGGGAATGCATCTTCTTTCCACTATCAATCCCATTCGGTTGCATGCCACAACGGTTGGTGCCTGTAAGTTGTCTTTATTCATCTGTGATTTGACCTCGACAAATCCCTAAAACTCTTTCTTCGAAATATAACATGAAGTTGCCTGTTTTGGTGTACAATCATGGTTTATATCAGGCGTGAGTTTGGAAGTTCTTCACAAGAACCACCATGGGTTCTCCATTACATAAGGTTGTCAACACCAAGGAATCATATAAAACTACCTATTCGTTACATAAGTCTCTTTTCTCTGTTTATGGCAATTAATATATTGGCAAAACCATCATATAGTTATTGATCCCTGGTTATGGCGCTTATACCTTTCAATCAAATGCATTTTTATTCTGGTCCTGTGAAAATTCATCTAACCCCCAATAGACCGGACGAAAGTTTTGTGCGACCAGATATGTCAACTGGTGGAACTTCAACCTATATAATTAACAAAAGGTAATATGAAATGCATAGCTGTTGCCATTTGGCTTTAATAGGAGCCAACCGGACTAGGTGGATGAAACAGACAAAGCCTATTTGGGAGAGAAAATATTCAGTGGTTAGCCTATTTGGGACGTTCTTTCGTTTGAGTACGAGAAACAGGCCTAATTAAGGTTTTAAATCGTGAGGACTAGTTCCTAAATGAAGGGATGAAGAACATGCAGGATTCATCCCTCTCCACACTTTCAGCATCTTCTGGAAAAAAAAAAGGACTTTTTCTTGGAAAGGAGGTCATTGGGTTGGAGGTAACCTGTCGCTGTAGCCTACGACTCCTAGTCATGTGCTTCACCTGGCAACACAAAGCTTGGAAATGATGTGGTTATGTCCCTGAAAAGGCATTGAGAAGCGAACTTAAGTAAGCCAGTTGGAAATAGCAAACCTGTCTTTGACAATCCTTTGCATGAATGAGAGAGTTAATTTACAACCAATTACCATATATGAGTCCTTCATGACCAGAGGGTGGTGAACTAAGGACTTCACAGCAGAAATGGAAACCCAAAAATAAAAAAACATAAAGGAAAGAAAATTCAACATCTATGAAATCCATTAAAAAAGGAGGCCAATTTCAACAATGCAAAGCATGCCAAGATGCTAGTTTTTACCCAAAAATTTTCTCTGAAAGAAATGGATGAGATTATATCCTGGCTGCGCACGTGTAAACCACACAAATGAAGTAATTGACGTGCATCAGATACAGAAAGATGCTAATTCTCATGATAATGGCCAAAAAAATACAGGGTCAAGCTATGTAGAAAGATGCTACTTCTATACGCAAGTGCATAAGATCGGATGAGCAAACTTCTATTGAAAGTGATGTTATTGACATTTGACGTACATCAGATATGGAAGAGTCATGTTCTTCAGCATCAAGGGGTTCTTTGCCACATACTCTTTCCACTCTTCTTCATCAATTCTTCCCTCGCCTTTTGCATCTGCTTCCACAAATGTCTGCTTAAAGAGAGCAAGTAAATAAGCAGGAGAACTAGAAAAGACAGAATACTTGTCATCATACGCACTACATAGAGGTCGTTCTTTACCTTGTCCACAATCATTTCTACGACATCATCTGATAGATATAGCTCAGATTCACTCAAAAGGGCCAACACCATTTCTTTCAACTGTAAATATGCCAAAATATATGCTTAGTAAAAGAACATGAAGACTTACAATTCATTGGTAACAAGTAATTAATTTCAACAAATTTCTTTTACTGTTTACTTTTAAGTTTAGAAGCATGTGTCGAGTATGCCAGATCCTTGGTAGTTTGATACCTAAATTGCTAATATCAATAAACATGAAAGGATCAATCACGGTGTCTAAAGGATCAAATTGGAAAGAAACTTCGAAGGAAAAGTTTGTACATCAATGATACCAACCCCCAAGGTTTCATTGATTAGGATCGGAATACTACAAAGATTGTAGCAAAATCAAGATCTAGGTTAAGAGCCATACGTTTAATAGGTTGCAGATAGTACTTGAATTGGGATTTCAACAGTCAAGATGGCATCAAATCGAGAGCGTCCACTGGCCTTACTTTTTAAAGATTATTTTTGTCAAGCACTTGGGATCGAAATCAAGAGTTCATATGAGAATAAATATTAGCATGTTTTTACATGGTCAATTGGAGCACCTGTGGAGATGAGAGAGAGAGAGAGAGCTCTCCCCTTTTGGCCCGAAGAGGATTCAAAACTCATGGAGAAACAATCTAAACAAGGAGTGAAGCAGCCTCATATACCTCATGTTGAAGCATGTTGGATTAATATGCTTACCTCCACCCGTTCGATGTAACCAGTCTGCCTTAGATCATACAATTTGAAAGCATCTGTCATAAAATACAACCTCCTTTTAGTACTAGGAAATGCATAGCATGAATTCTGAACTGTAGAACTATAGAATATAAGGTACTCAGAGATTGAACATCCATGCGGAGAGACTCATAAAGGTCATAACACTGTAAGAATGTTTTCTACTCTGCTTCTTACATGAAGCTTTGACTGCATAAGGAGTTTTTGGGTGGAAAACTGACAATGATCGAACGAATTCCCCAAATTCAATGTGTCCATTTCGGTTGACATCAAAGAGATCAAACATCTGCAGAAGTGGCAGGGATATGCTAATTATGGAAGGCAAATTCACGGAAAAAGAAAAAGCAAGCTCCCCATAAAATGACACAGAGAGATAAAAAGTATAGTTGTCAAATACATAATACTCATTAAGAGTGACTTTTGCTGTCTTCTGCAATTAATTGATTAGTATCCATACGTGACAACTAACACAAAAAGAGGCACCAAGGTACTTATTGAGCACACATGCTTAGCTTTTTCACCAACAGAATGTGTTGCAGTTTTAACTTTTGGCTATGTCATGCTAATATTTTCCCTTAATCAGATGACCTAGATTTTACACAATTCTTCTACTTTATTATCTCTTGGATGCACGTCAAAAACCTTCTGTAGACCTCGAGCTTCGTAGCAGGTAATTGGCAGCAGAAAAGATGTATTTTCCCCAACGAGGTGAGAAATCATACCCTATCCAGAAAAAGGCTCCTCTTCTTGCTATTTTGAAAAAGTGCAAGCTGAAGTTCCTCCTTGCACACAAATAGAAAGAAATGTTAGGTCAGACTAGGGTAGAATACACTGTTGTATAGATACCATTTATTTCTATCCCCACGTGTGGGAGGGAGCAGGATACCTTGTGTATAAGCCCATCCTTGATCACAGAAGTGCTTAGCTTTTTGAATAGCTCATACAAAGATTCCACTTCACTAACAGTAACTGCAGGTGACACAGTTTCTGTCAATTACCAGCAGCCTCCAAGAAAAGGCATAACAGAGTATTAACACGTATAGGAAACTTGATAACTCATCGCAAGCTAAACTTCCATTCAACTACATTTTTGATACCTTGATCGACCAAGGCGAAGCATGTCATCCTCTAAACTAATGCTCATGAATCTATAGGATATTTGCAAAAATATCAAATGAAATTTGTTAGCAGGTTTAAAGGAACTTGTCTATGGTCCATGTCCAAGCAGCAAAATGAATTGATAAATGAAAGTACACCATCCCTTTCTAAATTTCTTTCTCTTTTGGGATGGGCAGAGAAGTGGTAGGAAGGAGGAGGGACTTAACAGTGTGCTTCAGTGCATTATCAAGTCATGAATGTGGCTGCTCGACAAAAATGGTTACAAGATTTCGCCTTGGAAACTCCAAATAGGCAAGGACAACAAGGGGATGAGCAAGGCACTCACAAGGCGTTTCAGAAGCAAGGGAAATATGTTCGGCCGATGCACTTGATGGCTCGGCTTCAGGTGTGGCACTCTTGGTGGCGTGCTTGGAGGGAGCACAACCCATTATTTACCAAATTAAGCTCCAGTCGAGCTCAATGATTAATTCCTATGTAACAATGCTCTTTCGATTAAGACAAAAAGAATTACCTGCCACAAGAACACAAGTTATAGACTGACCCATTTGGCATTGGCATCAAACTACAAAGTAAAAGACTGACAACACAATCAGCTTCACACGACAAGCAATAAGCATTCATGGGAACTCCCAGCTTTCCCTACAAGAGAGCACATAGCCAATGTCGCATGATACTAATACTCAGGTTAACAAGTAAAAGACGATGAAGACATAACCGTAGATGCATGGGGTCGTGGGAATTAATAGAAAGACAAAGAACTTGGGTCAAATCAGTGACAGTCAAGCCATGGTTCCAACTTATATTCATCACAACTACAACAGAGCTCGCTCGTTGTCATGTGATGGGTGTTTTTCTTCCAGAGTCTTGAGAACAGGAGCGAAGCAGACAAGCCATACCACTCACTCCGGAACCCGAAGACAAACTCGAACCCAGAAACAGCAGGAAATCGTTTCTGTCGCGAGCCCACGAGTGATTGTGTTCCAACCTGGCTCCGGTGCGCCTGAAGATCTCACCAAACTTTTCTTCAAGCAGTAAATGAAAAATCTCTTTCCGGGTCAAAAAACTCACGAGAGCCGACAAACGAGGAACAGGTGGCCGTGTCACCTTTTCTGGACGGCGGCGGGTGAAGCACGAAAGTCAGCGGTCCAAACATCTATCGGGCGAGCGCGGGCGAGAATGGTGAATGAATAGTGATAAATCGTACAAATAAAAATCGGCAAATCCGTGTGTAGGTTATATATATATATATATATATATATATATATATATATAAATACGCGCCTTGTAGAAAGGCAAATCAATTTTGGTAACTACAATTAAAATTGAGAAATTAAAAATATTAAATATTTGTCGGTAAGTAACTTAAAGGAGAATCGGTAATATTTAAATTTAGTTGGTGAATTAATAAGAAAAAGAAAATTTCATTCAAATAAAAATTGGTGAATTCTTATAAAATTGATAAATTTGAGGCGTTATCACAACAAACGAATAAAATTGAGATAAGCGCGGAAACACGAATAAAAAGTTTTGGTTGTTATAAGGTTTAGAAGAACTCCGATCAGGTCTTCAACTCGTCACTGGTGGAATTTAGGTGTCGGAAATAAGTGAGAATCACGTCGGACTTTTTACGCCTGAATTTCATCCATGGCGAGTTCGTGACTTGATTTTGACTTTTTTAATACCTTAAATCCTCAATTGGGTAAAACAAAACTTTTTAAGTTTTGGATTGACCAATTATTAAAATATTAAATTTTGCTTTTGCACTTACTCCAATAAAAACTGGTAAAAGCGAGAAAAACCAATGCTATGCAAACTCACGAAGAAGTTGGTGATTTCATTAAAATGTTAATAACATATTAATAAGTTATCAAGAAATTAGATGGTTGACAAATTTTTCTACTAATAATTTTTTGACACCAACGAACTCTTTCAAAATTTATTGGCATAGGATAAAAAATACTTTTTCCTAACGAAAAAGTACACTTTCACTAGATAGATTTATGAGATGATTGGATAGAGATTGCCATCTCAAATGAATTATTTCCTTGCACCACCCAAAATTTATTTAAAGAAATCCCAACCCAACATGATATAGCTTGATTTTGACATGAATCAAGGTATTTTCATCCATTTTTTAGAAGAATTATATTAACCAAGTTAAAATATTATAGTGATGAAACGATACGTATTATCACTTTTTTTTATGTTGTCCCTATTAAATGACAAGCAGGACATTAACACTTAGTCACAAAAAATACCTAAAGTCACAATGACACTCCAAATCCTACCCGTCATACATTGCATTGCTAACATTTGCTCTCACTTGCTCTCGGCTGTCGCATCATTCATTTCCTTCGTCTAAAATGCCACCAGACTGCAGAGCAACTAGCTAGGGTATGTCATATAAATATTTTTCCTCTGAGTTGGCTGAGAGGGTGATATTCAGCAATACAGTTCTGTTTATGCTGGAGATGGCCAAGGGTAGCAAAATGCGTATCGAATGGGAGGAAAATACAAAAAGCAAGCAAGGACATATCAAGCTAGTTTCAACCCAGTTCAATCCAAAGAAAATTGTATCCTGTACCAAAGCTCTTCTGACTTTATTGCCGCTCACAAGCTCCATAAAATAGGAAGATAAAAGAATCGATTTCCATTCATTTTTGACATTATCCAACCATGGAAAATGTTGCATTATTTGTTTGATACAAAGGCAGCCTGCAAAACAATCAGGTTGTAACTAAGCAACCCTGACAACAAATACAGGCAACAAGAATCCCAAGCAGAGCTCCTGCAAAGACTTGTGACGGCGTGTGCCCAAGAAGTTCTTTGAGCTTTCTTTGGCTGATTGGATGCCCTTGAAACAGATCCTCAACGATCATATTGAGAACCTGCAGTGATCAATCCCCATTAGGCTCGTAAGAAAATTTAACCAATCTATGTTGATGGATGGTATATCAATCATGGTTAATGACTTCATGGCATGCTCCTATAACAACAGACAGACCGATCAAATGATTGCCAACAAACTGAAAAATGATTCATCCAATGGTAGCAGTGCAGTGAACAGACAAACGAAGGAAGACAGTGATAGGCCAATAGCAGGTAAGCGACTAGTGAGAGAAGAGGAAACTTTCAAATGAATATGGAAATATATTAGCAAAAGCTTCTATTAACACTAAAATCCTCCTGTTCCTACTTCCTTTTGGGGGTTTTCTAACTTCTATTGTCTCGACTGGGACCATGCTTAAGACATGCAACTGCCAAGGCACTAACCAACAAATAGAACTGCTTGATAGTGAAACTCAGATGGTGAAGCAAATGCGTGGTGAGAGCAGTAGCCCCCTGCGGGAGGTGTAACAATTTCCACAGCGAAGGGGGGTCGGACCCCACAGGTACAAGACCAAAGGTTTGAATGGATAGCTGTTCAAGGCAGCAAAGCTTGCAGATCCTATAATTAGAGGGGAGAAGGTGAAGGAGGAATTTCTAAGACCGCAAGTGGCATTGGTTAGCAAATATGGAATTCAAAGTTTTGGTTTTCTCACAAGCCCATGGGGTCTGCCCTGATCTTTCATTATCTGCAGGAAGAGGACTAGGGATTTTTCTATGAGGAGGTTTCCTGTTCCGCCAAGGAATTTTGGGTGCCTTATTTATACGAGCATCAGGCTTTGCTTCCTTCCTTCAGCTTAGAGAATGTTTAGACTATTAACTTCAATCAATAAAGATAAAAAAAGGAGGTGGCATACTAACCAAAGAGAACCAATAAAGATAAAAAAGAAGGTGGCATAATAACCAAAGAGACAGCAACGGTCAACACTTAGCCAGCCATTACGGCTTAATTGAATGCAGACTATAAAACACCCAACAAGACCTCCACATGCAACAAGTAACTTCCCATCAGCTTGGCCCCTTAGTAGATCTGTACTGCCTATTTTTTTTTATGCGGACTAAAACTCTGAATTCTGCCAAACATGCATCTTCCACCGGTAAATCATGAGAGATGTCGAAGCGTCCATCCAATCATCCATCCATCCATCATCAGCACAGCAGAAACTACATATCACTAGCATCATTCTTCTTTACCCCAAACTTTAAACATCACCGAGAACTAAAGTTTGTGCTCCTCTTCATATTAATTTGAACCGCCTCAGTTTGGCCAGCTCTAATTGCATGTTCAGTACTCCACAAAAAGGAAGGGACCAGGTATGAAATTCATAGAACAACATCACAGGGAACAAACCCTGACCCTGTAATACATCTGCCATGCGAAAGCATGACGCATAACAACATTTCATTAGCTTGACCAGTATAATCTTTCTATACTTTCTGAACTGACTCTAAGAAAACCAATCTTGATTCCCATCCCAAAAAATTCGCTCTATGGGACAGCACTTTGAATTCTACTTTTATTTTTGCGTGACAACATATATAGAGTACACACTTAAGAGATTATATACTTCTCAAATGCATTCATCAAACTCTATCTGTCCACCAAATACTAGAGCATCCTCTGCAACTATAAGCTTCAAAAAGACTAGTCAGCTGTAGCAGCACAGACGCTGCGTAATGTTTCCTGAATCATTTAGAGGAAACTCAATGACATAACTGACAACACTACATAGAACACCAAATTTCCTACAAAAACTGCAATTATGCAAATTGTCTCCAGATTAAGTCTTTATCAGCAATACGTCAAACAAGCTATATGCATTAACTATTGACATAGAGAAATAAATATCTCTGACATAACAATGCAGAAAAAACCTCATCAAAGCCAGTAGCCTAATGTACACAAAACAAACAACCCTAACCTCGGCTTGCATCCCAGCATGTCGCCGCACGCCAATCGCGTCATACATAACAATCGAGCTAAACCCGAGACAAACAGGGAACAATGAATCCGAGATGCCGTGACAGAGCGCCACCGACGTTGTCAGTGCAGTACAGAGAGCAGAGTGAGAAGAAGGCATCCCTCCTGAAGCAAACAGTATCCTCAAATCCCACTTCTTCTCCACGAAGAAATTCAATATCACCTTAATCGATTGCGCAACAAACCACGCAAACAAAACCGAAACAAACGTGGGATTGGACGCCAATGTCGCGACGAAAGGACTGATCTTGACCTTCGCATTGGACGTTACGCTAAGCAGAGCTACCCCTATCCCTCCGTTCTGTAAGTAATTATCTCTATGACTATCCCAAACCTTCTGGGAATCGCTACAGGCTTGTATGCTGGAAGCCCATCTCTGGGATCGCGAAAAAATCGAACCTTTGATATTCTGCAAGATTTTAACTAAGCCCCAGAAGATGTTATTTCGGTTCGTAAGGGAGTTTTGGGTGTTCGAAGGTGGTCTGGAAGAAGCTGAAGTTGAATAGCTTCTGAATTTTCTAAAGTTGGAAAATTTAAGGAAGGAACAGCGTGCAGTAGCATGACGAAGAGGCTTGCCTGAAGCGATTGTGGGGCTACAGGAAACACAGCAAAAGGTGGACTCGAAGGCGACACGATCCATCAGAAGGCCTTGTCTTGACTACAGTCTGCATTTCAGGACAGTTAAAAGAGAGAGAGAGAGAGAGAGAGAGAGAGAGAGAGAGAGACATGGAGAGTCTATCAGAAACTGATGAGAGCCATTTATAGGAGATGAGGACTCCGAACTTTGTGGCAAAGAACGAGGCATCAAGCACGGGGCCCTTTGATGCGGAATTTTGGATGCCTCTAAAATCATTAAGTTTGTGAAAATTCAAGTTGAGGAACAACACATCGGGCAGACCCAAAAAGGAAAATGAGTCTACACATAGTTAGCTCAACCGGCATGAAAAAGTTAGTTCTTATGAATACGAGTTATATTAATTATGCTCCATAGCTAAGCACGTTATGGTTAATATGATAATCGTGCCGATACTAATAGGGAGACCAATCAATATCGACCATTATTCTCAAAAAAGTTGATATATTTTTTGAGGGGTGTATCGGTAATTAATTCATCATAATGACGAGAAATCTCGATATGACCAAGATTGTGAGATTAATGATAAGAAGGAGATAGGTTTCTTATGAGCAAAGCTAAAGTTCGGCAGATAAATGAATCTGTCGATGGTCCAAAGTAGAGAGAGTATGATGACGATCAGCAGCCTGGTTATCGGGTATAATGGCATTGGCCAGTAAAGCCCAAGATGCAAATGCACGAACAAATCCCTCCTCCATCTTTAAAGCCCAACCCACCTCGGGCTCCAGCTGAGTCGACAGAATGGAATGCAAAACAGAGTTGCCTCGGTCAACGACGTGGTTGGCTTGGACCAGGGAAAAAAAGAGAGAGCGTTGTCATTGTGATCTTACGTGGGGAAGTTCTCTGATGCGTTTCGGTTTTCTTCCACACCGACCCAGCTCTCCTCCTTCCTAATATCTTCGCAAATTTCTCTCCTTTTTACTTTGGAACGCGCTCTCTCTCTCGGTCTTTCTCTCTCTATATAGCCTCACGCGCATTTCCGTAAGCAACAACCGTCAGCAGAAAAGCTCTGCGGCGATCCGAGTTCCGAGCTTGAGCCCCGGCGATGGAGAACCTGATCACGCTGGTCAACAAGATTCAGAGAGCCTGCACGGCCCTCGGCGATCACGGCGACGAGAGCGCTCTTCCAACTCTCTGGGACTCCTTGCCTTCCATCGCCGTCGTCGGTGGCCAGGTCTCTCTCTCTCTCTCTCTCTCTCTCTCTCTCTCTCTCTCTTTCTCGCTCTGAATCTCATCGCGTTTGCGTGTGCCCGTCTATTCCGGTACCTGTACGCGACACCCGTTTTCGTAGATGCACGTCGTTCACGTCGGAGGTGTCGGATGCTTCGTCTGATATTGGCTTTTGGGCGATGATCGGCTCCTGTTTTTAATGTGTCTTACCGGTTTTGGTTCTTCACGAGACAGGATCGATGCCTTTTGCTGGCTTTTCCCTTTTTGCCTGTTGCTTTTTTGGGGTTGACCGAGACATTTGCATCGGTTGGTCAATTCCGTTGTTGCTTATTGGAATAGTTTGCTGCTCATTGTTCGATGATCAGAGTCTTTGCAAGCATAGATGCTGATCCTAAGCTGCTATTGCCGCTGTTGCGAGTTTTCCGACCCTCTTATATTAGTCTTAAAGCTCGCCAATCGGATAGATGGATTAGAATATTTTTCATTCATCCTCGATACGAGATGGCGAGTCATTGGGCTGAATCAATGAGATAATGACTGTTGCTCGATCTCAGTTGTTCTCCAATGCTTTCCTCACTGCCTGCAGCTATGAAGTTCAAAGCTCTACACAGTTTCTCTGGTTTACTGTGCTAGCAAACTTGATGAGTAGAAAAATTATGATGGTAGCTTAGCACTTAAATTGACATAATTTTGCCAAATCACTTGAAAGGCCCGAAGTTTTCATTTTAGGCAGTTAGGTTGCCTATTTTTTAGAGGACAACGTCTATTGAGATCGAGTTAATTTGCAATTGCTTAAAAATAAATATATCGCTGATTATTCATTTTGGAAACTCACTGTCTGCTGATGCTGGCGTTCCTCAAGTTACCGGTAGTTTTCCTGTTTCTGATAAATCTTGAATACAATTAACATCTTTAGAATACCTCCTCTGCTCCTCCCTCTGTCTTGGAGGTAGTTGAGCGTATACGTAAAAGCTGAAGGGTTATGAGTGATAAATGCGCTTGACCATTTTATCTGATCTTTTTTTATTGTAGAGCTCTGGGAAATCTTCAGTTCTGGAGAGCGTTGTTGGGAAGGATTTTTTGCCTCGTGGATCAGGTATTTTCTCTTTGGGACCATGCACCCTGTCTAATGATAGTTTCCTGGTTTCTGGCATTTTTCCCCTTGGCGGTTGGATCTTGGATGTGATAGGAATCCTTTTTATGCAGGGATTGTTACCCGGCGCCCTCTTGTTCTGCAGCTTCACAAGATTGATGAAGGACGAGAATATGCTGAGTTTATGCACCTCCCAAGGAAGAGGTTCACTGATTTTGGTACACCCATCTTCACATATTAGTATATTTGTTTGAGCTTTTTGTTATTAGCTATTTCTTTCTGTTCTCATTTTCCTTAAGCTAGCTATTCTTAGTAAAGTCATCACAAGTTGTTCTTCCATTGTTTCCATTTGTCCATATGACAGAAATCTAGAACACCAAATTTGACTCTTTGATTTGTTTCCTTTAGCTCATAGATGCTTATCAGTTTTGTCTGTCATATAGCTGCTGTTAGAAAGGAGATCGCTGATGAGACTGATCGAGAGACTGGCCGAAGCAAACAAATTTCCAGCGTTCCTATCCATCTCAGCATCTACTCTCCTAATGGTAAGACATGAGTGATGGCCATTTGTGGTTCTTTCGTTTCAAGAATTAGACAATAGAGTGATGATGTTAGGTCTTTGTACCTTTGAAATGGATAATTTCACTGAATGACCAAAAAGGAATGTCCACTAAAGTTTTCCCCCCCAAAAAAAAACTTCCAGTGTTAAAGGTTTGATCAACTTGTGCTTTTTTCCTTTTTGGTTCACAATTACCTCTTCACGTGTTCCTTTGCTGGTCAAATGTCCATTAGATGTTTCAGCTTTCCAATGCTTACATCCAATATGCAACCTTTGCAGTTGTGAATCTGACTTTGATTGACCTTCCTGGGCTTACAAAGGTCGCAGTTGGTGAGTCGTGGTTTCTTTATTCTTTCATTTTTGGTAAACAGTTGTTTCTCTATGTGTTATAAATGTTTAACAGCCAAAGTTCTTTTTTTGTACTGAAGAGGGTCAACCCGATAGCATTGTGCAAGACATTGAGAATATGGTTCGGTCCTATATTGAGAAGGTAAGCATTATTAATCTCGAAAATTGCTTTTTAAGTTAAATGAGACTGGAAGAAGATAATCTTGTAACTGGTTCAATAAAGAATGATATGAACTTCATTTTTTTACATTAAGGCAGAATACACTTCAGAAAGCATGCACCAAAAGCACTTGATAATGATCACTGCATAAATTTTCCATCACTTGCATTTGGTAAATTATACAGTAGAGAAGTTTCTCATGCCATATTTAGCAATCACATTGTCTTTAACCACTCAATTTGGTGAATCTTTTCATGGACAAACTTAATTCTTCTTTTTATTTTTTGCTTTCTTGGGTTGAATCTGCATGGACGAACTTTATTAAGCTATTTACTTTCCTGTTTCAGCCCAATTGCATCATTTTGGCAATATCCCCTGCCAACCAAGATCTTGCTACCTCAGATGCAATTAAAATCTCCCGTGAAGTAGATCCTAGAGGTAAGTTTAGGAGAAGAATTAATGAAATGTGTCGCTTTGTTTTGTGGCACTTTTGAGACCAATCTTTTCTCCAAAACATCTAAGATTAATTGGTTAAGGAAATAAATGAGCTAAAGGAAAAGGAAGGAAAGAGTAGACCGGATTTGGTGAATTGAAGTTATGTTGACTTTAAGAAGAAGTAGAAAAAATAGTAGACATAAGCAGCATAGGGTTTTGTCTTCCTGTAGTGGGCCTTGCCTGTGCAACATGAAATTGGAAGTGTAAGTAGGGTGGAAGTTCGATTTATCAACTGGATTGCGACAAAGTCTGATTTATCAGCTAAGTTATTTAAGCATCCTATGATACACAAGATGTAGAATTGAACAGATGCATTTAAAGAATGTTATCATATCATAACATTAGTATGGATCTCTAGTCTTAACGCGTGGCTGCCTGGGATGCTTTGACCGATTGTTACCTTTACCACCTCGAGGCAATTTATCGAGTGAGTAGAGGGTGCTTACTGTGAGTTCTACATTTTCTTTTGATATCAAGAGGCTTCACTTATTCCATTTCTTTTTACTAATGGCATAGATTGTCTGGCTGGGACTCGGGCTCGTTAAAAACAAGAAATTAGACATTGGAACTTTCACCTAAAACCTATTAGTCCTGCATGTGATGATTTTCTGTTTTAAAGATGATTGTGTGAATGATATGTTCTTTTTCTGTTAATGCTCTTAACACATAAGGGAATTGACTTTATCTTTCTATGCACGTCGATTTTAAGGTGAAAGAACTTTTGGAGTTTTGACAAAGATTGATCTGATGGACAGGGGCACTGATGCAGTTGATGTAAGCTAGTTCTTCTCAATTTTTTATGATGTTAAAATGAGCTCAGTGTATGTTAAGTATTCGTTGGTGAAGTGGCATATCTCTCCTCTTTGTTGGATAGGCGACGTATTTTGTCTTTGAAATCACTTCAATTGATGCATTCAGTTCTGGAAACTTTGCCGGAAATCTTATCCTTAGATCTTCCATCTAAGAAAGTTGCACTCTGGTTCAATATGGAATATTCCTTTCTAATCAAGCACTAGCTGGGAACATCAATGAGTCAATTCTCTATTTCCTTTTATCAAAAAAAGAAGAAGAAGGAATTAGTCAATTCAAGTTTCCACTGTCGAGGAGTTGGAAACATATTTCATCTTCCCTTAAGTGAAGTGCTCACAGAGACATCGGCTAAGTATTTGCTTTGGTATTGGTGAAGCATTTTGTTTTAGGAGTGGCAAAGATTGGGGTTTGCCAGACATGAACCGAGCTTCATAAATAACTTTCCCCTCTATGTGATAATTTGGCTTTCTTCAGTCCAATGTGACAATCGGTAGGTTAAGATCAGGGATGATATCCAAAAGTTCTCCTGCACTGCACCTGAGCCTTTTACTTTGAAATATTAAACACTCTTGGCCACATGAATGTCTTTCACCAACATTCTTCATTTCTCTAGATCCTTGAAGGAAAATCATACAAGCTCCAGTTTCCCTGGATTGGCGTTGTTAATCGCTCTCAAGCTGATATTAACAAAAGTGTAGACATGATCGCTGCGCGACGTAGGGAGAGAGAATATTTTGCTAATAGCCCAGAATATCGGCATCTTGCCAACAGGATGGGTTCTGAGCATCTAGGGAAGGTGCTTTCTAAGGTATGTGAAAACACTGAGCATGAGTTTCATAGTTCTCTTTCCCTGAAAGAAATAGGTTGTCTTTTTTTTTTTTTCCGTTCTACAAACAATAATCTTGTGTTTTTCAGCATTTGGAGGGTGTCATCAGGTCAAAAATTCCAGCCCTTCAATCACTTATCAGCAAGACAATTATTGAACTAGAAACAGAACTGAGCCGACTTGGGAAGCCTATAGCGACTGATGCTGGAGTAAGCATGCTAAGTTTGTTTACACACCTGTTATTTATAGAGTTGCTTTACTGTTCTGATCCTGCTGTCATGTCCTTTTCACTTCTATGGATCTGTACTTCAGAGTTTAAGTCAGCATTCTTTATGTTTATATTAGATTTTGCCAGCATTAAAGTAATGTGATCTATAAAACGTACTTGTATTACTGCAGGGAAAACTATACATGATCATGGAAATATGCCGTGTCTTTGATCAGATATTTAAAGAACATCTCGATGGCGTGTATGTACTCTACTTATATAATTTTTGTTGTAAATATGGTCAGTGATCTGTTAAAATTTGTATTGCTTCCATATTTCTTATGATCTGTTGACAACTGATCTCTACAGCCGCCCTGGTGGTGATAAAATATACAATGTGTTTGATAACCAACTTCCCGCTGCAATGAAGAGACTCCAATTCGACAAAAATCTTTCAATGGATCATGTGAGAAAACTTATCACAGAAGCTGATGGTTATCAACCGCATCTAATAGCTCCGGAACAGGGATATCGTCGCCTTATTGAGTCTTCCTTAGGTACTATCAAAGGTCCTGCTGAGGCTGCTGTCAATGCGGTATGCAATATCATCTAATTTTGTATCACCCAATATCGACACTTCTAATTCCAAGCGATAATCATTCAAGTCCCAAGGTGTACTGTTTCCTTAAACAAATATGTAACTGGTTTCTCCAATATATCATGTATGGAACTGCACTCTACTGCTCAGTCAGACATGCCCACAGTCCACTAGCGTGCACACTCACGCACTTTTAAATACACATGCGGGCACAAGTGTGTGCCCCCTTAATTGCTCGAGAATTACTGAATAGCATGTTTGCCTCGGCCTTCTTGATAATAATGGCTTCTTCTCTGATTGCTAAATTAGGTACATGCGATACTGAAGGAGTTGGTTCACAAGGCTATCAGCGAGACAGTGGCAAGTCCCATCCTGTGACAAAACTATTTTTTTATTTTTCTGCATGAGAATTGCCCGGAATGAGGCATTGACAGCAAGTTATTATCATAGGTTTTATGTTTAGAGTGTTCAATTATGATTACTATATATGCATTCTATTTTCTGTTTAAACTATATACCGAAATTTCAGTAGAAATGCTCAATATACTTTTTGTTTGGTGTAGGAATTAAAGCAGTATCCCTCTTTGAAGGTGGAAGTTACCACTGCAGCTTGTGAATCTTTGGACAGAATGAAAGAAGAAAGCAGAAAAGCAACACTTCAGCTTGTGGACATGGAGTCTGGTTACCTGACAGTCGAATTCTTCCGCAAGCTTCCCCAGGATATTGAGAAGGGTGGAAATCCGACGCACTCGATTTTCGATAGATATAACGATGCATATCTCCGACGAATTGGTAAGTCATGGGGTTATGTATATAGTGTTAGGTCCCACTAGTATGAGGAATTGTGGAGAAAATTTTCAATTTGTTCTGGGCCTCGGCTTTATTTGGCCTCTCACACGTTATGGAGTGAGTGTTTGTCTTTGTCAATGAGGCGTTTTAAGGTTTTAGTTTGTCCTTTTTCTTGGATTCATATTAGGAGAAGCTAGATTCATCTGTTATTTCTGGAGATCGACAGGTTTAGATCTATTGTAAATTGTAAATAAGTGAAGGTTTTGGTAGCTATATCAATTTATATTGGTAACATCTCCCTGAACAACACAGGGATGACCGTGCTCTCGTACATCAACATGGTTTGTGCAACTTTGAGGAACTCCATTCCAAAGTCCATTGTCTACTGTCAAGTACGCGAGGCCAAACGTAGCTTAATGGATTATTTCTTTGCTGAACTGGGTAAAAAGGAGGTAAAGATGATTGGATCTCCCTCTTTTTCTTCATTGTCCGTTTTTTATCCCCCCACCATTGTCCTTACCCTAATTTTGACTCCCATCCTCGTTTTGCGTTCTCTAATTTGCAGGCTAAGCAGTTAGCTTCTTTGCTGAACGAAGATCCAGCTGTCATGCAGCGGCGTACCTCCCTCGCTAAGAGGTTGGAGTTATACAGAAGTGCACAGACAGAGATTGATGCAGTTTCATGGTCCAAGTAGAGGGGTGCCGATTATGCATTGGAGTTTGAGACAGCTGCGATTCAGTTCTTGGGTTTTGGAGATTCCGATTCTTTATACGTAGATTTTAGTGTAGGGGCAGATGGCCTATTTGCCATGCGTTTCTTGGTCATTCATTTAAGGGATGCTGGCATATTAGTTTTGCCTGTATACTGTCCATTCTTTTGTAGTAGACTTCACATTTACTTCTTTCTAAATCCAAGGACATTTTTCGCCCTCTAAGAGTCGCCATTAATTTTGGGAACGACCCAGACGCCCACACATGGATCTATGGAACACAAACATCAACGAACACTCATACAGACTTTAGGCGGGAATGTTTATCCACGCACCAGATGGCGAAATGGGTTTACAAGGTTGATGAGGTTGACAAAGCATAAATTCATTTCTTTTTCAACTGAAAATCGCATTTTTTTCGCGGGTTGTTTAGAAATGTCTTCAATGACAACACAGGATTATATTAATTATTCGCTTCATGATTCAAAATAGCAATGAAGCTTCAGCTGGATGCATTCCAGCTTCCACCTAATTATGAATGAAGATATTTGGCAGGAAATGTGTGATTGAAGACTTGAAGTCAATAAACTGATCCATCTTGGTAACCCGGCATCCCTTTCGCCGGGGGTTTGGAGGTGAACCCTTTCTGCTGTATCGTACATTGCAAGATAAGTAAATATCAGTGCCTATTTGTTGAAATATTGCAATGGAAAGGCTAAACATCTATTCTCTATGTGGCTGGTGGGCCTCCAAAAGGCAAAGTCTAAGGGACACTTAGGTGCCCAAAAATCTTTCCCGTAAAAATTCACGAGACGTAGCCTCTTGGATGCTCTCTTTCTAGCGTTAGCGTACATGATCCCTCGCTACGGCATCTGCCTTAACAATAACAACACGCTTAAATACACATACCACTGAGAAGAGAAGGAGGTTGAGATATCGGTTCTTATAGAGTAGCCGGGTTCTACAGGAAAATTATCTAAAAAGTTTTAAACCTATTGTACTTTTGCCAATTCAGTCATAAACTTTTCAATTTTGATAATTAAATCCTAAACTTTTTTACTTCTTGTCAATTGAAATCATTCAGCCAATTTTAGTCGGAAATCACTGACGTGAACGTTAGATTTTCCAAAAAAAAAAAAGAGGAAAGGGAAAAAAACATTAAAATTTAGAAAATTGTTAAAATATCTATGTCAACACCATGTGGCTGACTGACGTCCACATCAGCGATTTCCGATCAAAATTGACTGAATAGACTCAATTAGTAAGAAGTGAAAAGGTTTATGACTTAATTGATAAAATTAAAAGGTTTATGATTGAATTGGTAAAAATGTAATAGATTTAGGACTTTTTGGACAATTATCCCAGGTTCTACGATTGAGAAGTAACTACGGTTGACAAACAAAAAACAAGTCTATTGCATGGTGAAGTTCTCCTTTATTGGCTAAACTTATAGGGTAGCAATAAATTTCAATTTTTATTTCCCACAAAACCCCACAAGAAGATAAATTTCCAAAATTGAACTAGAAGTAGCATAAAATGGTAATAACATTGTTAAAGTGAGTCGAAGGATATATTATGTACCTTGTGTGGAAAAATTTGATCTTTCCCACAAGTCTGTGCAAAAAATGACTTACTGACGGAAAGATTAAGCAAGCCCATTACCGTTGGGTAGTTAGTAGCCCTCCAAAATTTGGAGGGAAACATGATTACTAACCACCATCTTTGCCACCCACCCCTCTCCCTAAGCTTCACATACAAGAGACTGATACCTCTCAACCGCCAATAGTTCCTTCACATTCCACGATCACACTTCTTGATCTTTGATCTGGTTTCTCTCTTTTCTAGAAACCTTAGATCTAGTTTCAGCTGCACAGTGCTTTAATGGCAGGTTTTGGATCTTGGGTCTTACTTGCGAGGTTCGTTTTCAGGCTATGCGTCCTCATTTTTGTGCTGGAACATGAAATGTTTGCAGTGGCTGATGGCGCTGGATCAAATAAGGAAGGATCAGAAGAGTGCAGGACCGATCTCTCAATCTTGCTTCCTCCACCGTACAGTAACATTTCCCAATCCAAACTGACCTGCATGACCGTTTGGAATACTTTTGTTCTGAGAGTGAGTTAACTTTAACCACACGGTGAAATTTCTTTTGACGGGACTTTGCATTTTTCAATCTTGTTTGGCCTGCAATGACGCAATGTCTGGAAGCTCTTCAGGGTGTTTATTGGTGGTAGAGTAGATAGCTGCTGTCATTCTCTTTTTTCTATTTAAGATAACTGAGCCGAATTAGCTTCCTATGGACGCAGAGGCACTTATTTTTCAGGAAAAAAGGAGACATAGTTGCCTCAGTTCGATGGGACCTTGTACTAGTTTGTTTTATATTGTATGAACCGAAAGTAAATTTCTGTATTTAGTTTCTTTTTTGAGGTGAGGCGTTAAGCTGGGGGATGGACCTTGAGTAAATTTCTTGGCAATTGACACGGTAGATTTTTTCTGCTTGTTTAGTAAGATTAGACTGGATGCCATAAGCCACGGATTGCAATCAAACGCCCGCATAATTGGTATTTCTTAAGCATTGTTAACAGGTCTCTAAGTTAAGAACTAGCAAGTCATAATTATTTGCCATTTTCCTAAATCTTCTAGTTTCAAGAATTGTCTGGATGCATCGGCCTGCAAGCTATCCTTGAAGGCATGTTCCAATTTGACAGAGTTCTAGTACTAGTTTCCTGTTGAAGGAACAGAGAAGTCCTGCTAAAACTCAAAGGAAAGCATGAACTTGCACTTGATAGTGGCAGCTAGTAGATAGAAGAATTAAATCGAAAGGAACTTAAGCATGACCAAAAGAAGACAATTATATTTGCTGAGAAACATCAGAGCTAGATCCATTTTCACCATAGCAGAACCACCCCTTGCTGACTAAAATTCTCATTTGCCACAGCATTACCAGAGTGAAGATGGCACTATGACCATTGTGTTGTCTGCTGTATACACCACGGGATGGGTTGGGATTGGTTTCTCCAAGGATGGGTTGATGGTTGGCTCTAGTGCAATGGTTGGATGGTTCAACAGAAAAGGCCAACCAAAAATCATGCAGTACTACCTGCAAGGTACTGTTGCCTCTAAAGTTATACCAGGCAAAGGTGAATTGCCACTCAGTGGAGTTCCAGCAGCTGTTGCACTCCACTCCTCTAGAATTTACGTGGCTTTTCAGCTGAAATTGAGCAAACCTCTTGCCAGACAACCAGTCATTTTGGCTTTTGGAACTGCATATCCGAAGCATCACCGACTTACTCATCATGTTGATAAAACAGCAATCTATGTCGACTTTGTAGCAGGTTCATGGCACTCTACTAGATCTCTTATCCTCCCTTGATTATGCTCTTTCCATTTTGAATATTGCAACACCAATTTCAGCTTTGGAGTCTTTCATCTTATTGCTTTGACTGAGGGTGGTGAAGGAGTAAACATCTTTGATGAAGCAATCAATATATATCATCTGAACTAGCTAATGTTGTCTTTCCAAACATATAATGTTAATTTTGAGTTAATCACCATTCAGTTTATAATTACCATCGGTTGCTTTATTCAGGATCCACTGCTACGGCACAAAAGGCATTAATGTTTTTTTCTTTCAGCCAGATCAGTGACTGAATTTTTACTCTGTGCAGGTTCAACGTCACCAGGAGCAAAATATGTGAGGGAGAGAAAGAGAACCCATGGGGCATTGGCCCTAATTGGATGGGGTCTAATCCTTCCCATTGGGGCTATAGTTGCCAGATACTTCAGGCACAAGGATCCCCAGTGGTATTACATTCATACAATTACACAGTTCATTGGGTTTATCATCGGGCTAGCAGCTGTAGTAGTCGGACTGCAACTCTACAATGAAGTTCATCCTGACATACCAAACCACAGAGGAATTGGGATTTTTGTTCTTGTGCTAACTATTCTTCAGGTTCGCTTAACTTGATCATATTAAATTCTGAAAACGCGCTGAGTTTGCGATCATGATTCATGCCTCCAAAATTTGATACCCCATCACTTGGCAAATTTGCCCAGTGAATGTGGCTTCTATAACCAAATACTTGCTGCCATTTGGTTTCCTATAATGAAAACTACGCCATTGGAAGAAAGGTTGCTCTATCCAGCTGATTGTGAAGAATTTGACAAGTCATGCATGACAATGAAAAGACCCAATAGATCATAAGGAGTCGATATGAAGCGTCTCATCGGATAACTACATTTGGAAATTATGGTGCTCACTAATCTGAATGTGTTATTCTATTTTCAGATATTGGCGTTCTTTTTGCGGCCGGACAAGGATGCCAAGATTCGAAGGTACTGGAATTGGTACCACAGCTGGGTAGGAAGACTTACCCTCTTCTTTGGAGCAATAAACATTGTGCTGGGGACAGAAGCAGGGCATGCAGGGAATGAATGGAAGATAGGATATGGGTTTCTAGTCAGCTTGGTTATAGCAGCAGTTATCGTTCTAGAAGTCTTGTTTCGTATGAAAAGAAGAAATTCAACGAGACTTGACGTGCCTTCTGCCTTCCAGATGAATCCCATTGAAGAAGCATTGCCAAATAAAGGTCCGTCCTTGGCTTCTATTTATATTACTAATTGATTGTTTTTAAGTTACATATGAATTTTTTGAAATAGGGTGACACTGACCAAACTCAAATTTTGCATTGATAAATATCATGAGAAAGCTCAGAAGTGAGGCCACCATCACACAGATAGGAAGTGAACTATAGACCTACCCACAAGCCGATGTCAATTTTCTCCTGCAAGGATGTCCCAATATGTTTCTGAATGTGCGGGTGTTGCTCATCAGAAAGCATACCATTTCAGCTTCAGCTTCCTCTTGCAAGCTCTTCAGGGTGTGCAATCTGCTTCTCCTCTTTATTGACTTCTTGTAGTATCAGAATATGTAAGTAAAGTTCTGCTGCTTTTTTTTTTCTCGTGTTGCGGAGTGTGCAGGCATTACATTCATTTTCTTACCTATTTGATTTTCGGATGTGTTTGAGAACAGATGCATCGTTGTGAAAAATGGAAAAAAGAATCGGGTATGAACGTATGAGCTTTTCTGAGTTCAAGTTTCATTTAAAAGTTGCTTGATTGGAAGGAGGAAGATTCGGAAATGCAGAGTGGCACAAAGTTCATACACAACTCACATAGCCTGTATAAGTAGACATATACTTTCGTTTTTACCATGAATCAGGGGGTAAACGATATAACCAACAATAACAGAATGGAATGCAATCGCCATAATAAATTGTAAATAAGAATCCGTACTTTTCAATGCTAAAACTTCACTTTGCAAAAGCATGACAAGAATGATCCTCATCTCTTTGCTTATGCCCATTTTTTCACTACCAGGCTTACACCAATTGTGTTGCTTTGTTTATTCATGAGCATTGTAGCTTCATTTTATTTTCATACAAGCAAAAGAAATAAAAAAAAATACAGGGAAGGGCAAGAAGGGATGCGATCATACAAGAGAATCCCACAAGTTATGATAAAAATAAACGAAACTAGCTCTCAAACTGAATACACGAATTTTGCTCCTTCAGCAACAACTTACAAGACGGACTTCATTTACAATTGCTGTATACATAAAACTTACATTAACTAGATAATTCGGATCCATAAGTGTGTGACGGTCTACTACAATGTCAATTTACATGATTGTAAAAGAAAACAACAGATTTGCTGTGCTATGGCAACCTGAAGGAGCATTCAACTTATAGTGCAGCAATGCAACAAATACAGCCGCAGCTGCCACTTAATTGGAATCAGTCGAATCACAAAGCTACCTTTCTATTTTGACCTGCACATCAAACAGATTAGGCAGATGAGCGTCATTAGAAAGAATCTTGATCAACACAACACTTTAATGACCACCCTGCAAACTTCATAAGCTGAATTATCTCTAAGAAGACACCTTGTCAGACATATTGTTCAGACTTGTAGAAACGTATCGAATTCACTAGTCACCCACATTCCTCCTTTAAGCTACACTGAATGCATCGGACTTCAATAAATCCCTTAAGGAACAGACAGAATGCGCGTAAACAAGGGACGGAGGATCAGTACAAGGATTCTGATCAATGCAGGAGTCTGTGAATCATGTCAGGAGAAGTCTAGGTAAGCATTCAATATTAGAATGCAACCCACGCCTTTATAATCAACCCACGACCATACTCAACAAAAGGATGCCAAGCATGGCCAGATCAATGTACAAGAGGTTGCGAAAGTCGCAATGCCACAACTTGAGCAAGGACTGGGGCCCTCTTAATTTCGGAATTAGCTCGACAAAAATAGTCCTGCTCAGACCTTTTACTTTCAAACATCACATCCAAGTCCCAACATCAAACAATCAACACAAAAACCAGAATGCAGGCACGACTAATGACTGATCACCGATTCCCAGACAGAGCTTAAGCAGTATATCCTCCACAAACAAGAGACTGTTTGAGCTAATGCAAAAGACTGGTTTTTATGAGGAATCTTGAACCCGTGCAAATTGTAACCTATGCGCGAAAAATCAGCTCAGAATGGACCAACTGCTACAAACCCAGAACCATGAAAGTGAGGTTGACATATAAGAAATGCTTTCATCAGCTCCCTCTGCTGAATTCCATGAAACAGAGAGCCGCTCCGGTACATTAAGCCACAACCCAACAGACCATCATGCACCAAAACGGCCGAGAAGAACCCCCAAAAAAACCCCTTTTTGTTTTTTCCAATTGGAGGAAGAACTTTGAGGAAAAGTGTAGAAATTTCGCACTTTTCCTCTAAGCTAAGCTACCATTGCCAGGAAAGCAGACATGGTCAGCCCTGTAAAAAACGAAAGCCAGCTAGGGTTTTCAGGAGGGTTTATGCTGGACGGGTTTGTCCGGTCGGTCCAGGATACTCGGGTCGGGCCGCAAAGGCCCAAGACATGGACATGCAAATCTATGTTGTTCGTTTTCGACGAGGAAACCGCTTACGTAAATTTTTTATTTTTTTGCCTAATTCCCTGACTCAACAGCTCACTTTAGGTCCAGTTTCGATTATGCTTCAATTTTTTTTTTGTTTTAAAAGCAATACTAACTTTCACTTTAGTACAAATCTACTCTGTTAATCCTCCGTCCAAAAATCCAAATTTCAGTCTCAGTCGCAAGATGTAAATTTTCATTCATGAGCTACTTTGAAAGATCCCACGTACTAGTTAGAAAAGATTATATATGCAAATCATGTAGACTTTGCATATTTGGTACAAGGGGGATAGTTGGTTTTTAGACAGCAAAAAATTCACAACAATTTTGAGATTTGATTTAAAGTTTGAAAGCTTTTTAAGGGAATCAGTCCTTTGTCCTTTGCAGACCTTTTTTTTTTTTTTTTTGGTAAAGATTTGCAGACCTTTCGTACGGGCATTCTCCGATATTGACGAAATTTTTCTCAACATTCTGATGGAAAAGATATTTGCTTGCAAACCTCTTGTCAGTTTTTAAGCTCTGGCTTCTGGGCAAACGTCGTCACCTTCGGAATCGGATCCTGTTGGGAATATTTTATAGAGGTTTGCTTTGATGCAGGACCAAGACAAGTAGCCATGAAGTTTGACTTTTTTTTTTCCGACCAAAAAAAAAAAACTCGCCATGAAGTTTGACTTTAGTAATGGTAATATATATTAATAGGGTGTTGAGCTTGATAACATGCAACTTATATTTGTATATATGCCTGTTTCATTCTTAAGGCATGTCCCTCGGAATCATGTACATCTTAGTCAATCTCTTTGTTCTCTTCCTCTTTCAGAGCAGAACCGCCGCACAGAATTGCTCGGTCACGGCTTGCGGTGGTGGCAGCAGCATCCCGATTCACTTTCCCTTCCGTTTGGAAGGCAGTCGGCAACCCGAGAGCTGCGGGTACCCAGGCTTCAAGTTAAGTTGCGACGGCGGAGGAACAACAATCCTGGGACTTCCTCATTCCGGTGAATTTTTTGTCCGCGAGATAAATTTTCCCATGCAGCAGATACAGCTCTATGATCCAGGGGATTGCCTCCCTAAACGACTTCTTCAGCTGAATCTTTCGGATTCTCCATTTTTGGCGAGTTATTATGAGAACTACACGTTCCTTGACTGTCCGATGAAGCTCACGTATTCGGCCATTGCGTGCCTCAGTAACAGTACTCGCACGGTTCTTGCATCTTCGGATGAGAGCTTCGTGAAGACTATGGCCGCGGTCTGCAGCATAATGGTCAGTCGACCAATCCCGCTGTCTTGGCCCGTTCAATATGATCAGGGCCCTTCAGATTACCTGAATCAGGATCTTCTGCTCTCCTGGTTTACGCCTGACTGCATAGATTGTGAGATGAAGGGTGGCATGTGTGGATTTGCGAGCAATGGCAGTCAAAACATCGGTTGTTTCAGCATCCCAGCTACAGGTGACGGTTTTCTTTTAGATCCTTGGAGTCATGACCTGTTAACTTCATCCTACTTCTTAACCATATGATGCTACGAAGTTTGATTGAAATTTCATCTGACTGTCATTGCCTCACTTAGACGGGTCGGGATATTCTTGGCGGCCCCAGTACAATGGTCCTAGACCTGGTGAACACACAGTTGTATAGTTTCCTGCAACTCCATTTTGTATTGATTAGGACACTTCACAAATAAACAATCTCATATCTCTGTGGTGGTAATAGACTTCAAACTCAAGAGAGCTATTTTAAGTATTCTAGGAATTTTCCTCTTCCCATAGATTATAAGCAGTGATGGCTATCGCACGCATTGTCAACCATATTAGAGAATTAAAAAACGAGCTCTGAGACGTCATTTCCTTGCTGTACAGGATTGCACAGCTATCAATTCGATTGTATTGTTAATTGACTTCTTCTCTATGCGGCCCACGGTCAACCCTCCAATTAGACTCCCAAACCACCATGCTTCTTATGTTCGCCAACATTTATGCCTTCTGTCTTCAATGGTTTCTGCTTTCAGATCGAACAAGCAAGGGTCTCCTGATTTTCAGGATTATATGCCTCACAGTTGCTTTGCCTGCTATCATTAGCTCCATCGGGATCGGGGTCTTCATATGCTGCACGGACCGAAGACGAGGCAGTAACAGGGCTAGCGACTCGCTGCAGAGCATCGATCCAGCCGCGGTGACCCCACAACCGAGCATTGTGATGGTTGGCCTGGACGAATCCACCATCGAATCTTTCACAAAGATAGTACTTGGCGAGAGTCTTCGCCTTTCAGGACCCAATGACAATATTTGCCCGATATGCTTGGCTGAGTACCGGCCCAAAGAGATCCTCAGGTGCATACCCAAGTGTACACACTGCTTCCATGCAGAGTGCATCGATGAATGGCTCAAGATAAGCAGTATGTGTCCGGTTTGCAGGAACTCTGCGTCACCAGTCCCTCCCGATGATACTTGATGGATCTCTAACTTTTTCTCGCTGTACTGGTGTAAAACCTCCATAACTTACGGCCATTTTTCTTCTTTCAACTTTCTTTAAACTTACAGGGTTAATCCTCTTAACCACACAAATTATTTTGAAGAAAAGATTTTATTCCGGGTGTTTTTTCTCAAGAACATAAACTGTGCATCTGCTTACAGAATACATCGAGTCCATGCTTTCTTCCAAATAACAAAATGAGGGCGCAAATCTTGATGGAATTTAAAACAATTGACTTTAACAGGCAAAGCCACACGACACACTCTTGTGAGAACCTCCATATTTCGACCCTCGCATTTGCAGTTTATTCATTAACTTTCCGAGATCACTTGTGTAGAAAGAGAATTCAGTTCCCATCTTCTAAAAATGAAATTACTTCGAGTCTCATGCTCTCCCCTTACAATGATCATACTTGTCTATTCTTAAGGCTAAATAAAGCTCAATGCACCGCCTTATTTTTCTCAAAATCCTGTAAGGAGAAGTATGGACCTTTTGCTGACACGCAAATATGACTACTCATGCGATCTTGACCATCATTGACATGCTCATGCTAACTGCTCACAACTTCTTCAGATGACGCGTGAAGCAGAAGGGAGTTTAGGAACCATGAAATGTGCATGACCTAAAACATGAACACCAAAATGGATTGCAACCATCCCAGCAGAAATATATATAGAACTCAGTACAAGTAGTGTTCTATCCTCAACTCAAAAGCATTAAACCTGCCTCGAGTCAAGATATCATACTCTCGTATTGCAAGTCTGTTCAATCAAACCAGGGTAGGAGATCAGGCAATGCAGACTCACTTACTCAGCTTCCTCATATTAACAACAGTCCCCGTATTCTCGAAGTCAGCCTTCGGTCATGAATTATCTACACCACCAATTCCACCACCATCACGGTCATTATTACTGCATCGCTTCAATGATCCACCAACACCACCACCATCACCATCACCATTAGCACCTCCGTGCATCACTGTGGTGGCAGAACTGTTGCCTTGCTTGCCGTTCTTGAGAGGCGAGGGCTCAACTCCATCGCAGAGTTGCTGCACTGGCGTGGTGGACATGAGCAACAAGGCCAAGAGAAAAGGCGATCGACAAGCCATATGCAGGTGCGTCAAGGAAGCTTTGGCTAATGTTGAGTATCAGCCCAAGCTCATCTCAGTCCTGCCTGAGAATTGTGGTGCCTCCATGACTCTTCCTCCCATCGACAGCAAAACCGACTGCTCCAAGTAATACTTGCCCACTGATGTGTGATGAATTGAAAAGGCATGAATTTTACGCACTTGTCACGTTATTACTGACTGGATTTACCCCATAAATTTCACAAAATAAATCCGTGCAATTTCCAAAAAATGCTTTCGTGTTTGGATGCAGGGCCATAATCGAATCGTGGATTTATTGACATATACTTCTGATATCCAAGATATTATTTCAGCTGCGGTAGAAGCCAAAGACTCTTGGAGTAAAGGATACTATGGAACTTCGCACGGGTGAATCTGTACTGCAAGGCCTTCGCCTGCGGGCAATCATCTTGAATGCAATGTCTTGATATAATTCTAAAGATCAGAGTGACCCATTAATCAAGTCAGAATAATGTCTCAATCTCTGCGATTTGCATTGATGATAGTCGCTTTTCGTTTCCCTTCCCCCTCAAGATACGAAATCATCCTACGCTTTTGAGTATACAACCCAGGACAATAATACTGCAAGTAACTGCAAATTCGGCCATAATTTCGAATATATAATCTTCCAACCTATCCTCTTGCTCTCGGCTGAGGAAGATATCTAGTGAGGCAGTCAAAGAATTACGTGAGTTTTTTTTTATCAAAAAAAGAGAGAAAACAGAACTCTCAAAACTCTTTACCCAAAAAAAAAAAAAAACAGAACTCTCAAAACTCATTGTTACTATTATAGTTCATAGTCGCTCGAGATAGTTGCGGTCATCATATTCAAAAGTACATTTTGACCATTGATAGCAGGTACAGTCCATATACGAATATGTCGGGTCTCAACAAAATGATTCTGGTTTTTTCACCTGCTTCTGGTTGGGAGCAACATTTCTCCCTGTTTTCAGTGTTTCGACGAGATGATGCTGGGAAAACAGAGCCCCCAACGAGTGTTGGCAGGAAAGCATTCTCCAACTTCAGTTCTCAGCCAGAGAATGAGATGTCCAAAGATAAAGATGAAGAAGGCAAGAAAGGATGAACAAGAATAGGCGAGATATATGAGTAATCTAATCTTCTCACTGTGCTCCGTGTTTCAACGAGTCGATCCAAACTAGGCTGGGACTACCATCTGAACGGACAATCTGCCATTTTGACCTGATTATGTTAGCTGGGGTTCGACCCCCTACTTTTGGGGCTACATGGATAGGCTCCAATTTAGTGCAAGTTCACTCTCTAATGTGCTTAAAATTTGTTTATGTAGCAGGTCGGTCGATTGAACTCGCATCGTGTTGGTCTTCCAACGAGGTGCTTATGACCCAAGCTTGAGCTTGCTAAAATGGGTATCTTCCATATTTATCATTAGAAAGTAACAAAGAAAAAGGGTAAATTTATGAACAACGGGCAATAATAACGTTGAATATAAAGATATCGATATTAAGCGAGTGAAATTGAGCTGATTATGCACTTTATTTTAAAAGAATAGAGCTAAATTTGTTAAGACCAACTTACCAACTAATGTGACAAACTTTTCTTAAATGTTAATCGGTTGAGAGGCCAATTTGGCAGATTGATACTGCTCGTTTTTCAAGTAGGATGGAATCTCTAAATAATCTAAAATAGAGAGCCTCTGCCTGAAAAAGGAAACACCAAAAAAGAGAGTAAGAAAATAAAAAAGGAGATCTTGTGTGGAAACGGCGCAGTACATTTGCGTATCGGGCTTTCGGTGAGCGGAGGAACTCAGGACTTCACCGCTTACCTCTGAGCAGTGGCGGCATGAATGAAGCTTGATCTCGATTTGGCCGTCCGCGAACTGCTCAAAGGCGTCGACTTTCATGCGCGCTCCCGTCGTCGTCGTCGACCACTTTCAAGTCTTCAAGTTTGCTTGTGCCGCTCTCATTTGCTTTTCCTTAGTGTTCGGCCGCTGATGAAATCAAGAACCGCAGATTCGAGGTTCGTCTTTTCCTTTGGAATTGAAACTTGAGCCGAACTGGCGCGCCACTTTATTGTGCTTCCATTTTTCTCGGTACCCTTTTGAGTTATCTTTCGCTGTGATCTTTAGTTGTCTGATGAGACCAATTAGCTCGCTTTACGTTGAGTATAACTTCGTGAGGGAGACATGGCTGCACCAAAAATTCGTTCTTTCATCTGTCCAGTGATTCGCATTGACCAAACATTACTTCTTGGTGTTCAGACCAAAATACAAAAGGAGAGACATTTCTTGATTGATGAAGTAGAAGGAGATGGCTTGTAGGCGCAGTTTGTCCGCCACCGGAACCTTAATTGCCAGAAGGCTCCGTCCGTCATTCTTTCACTTTCACCATGACAACCATGATGAACCAATTTGCTGTTCGCCGGAAAGGGATTATTCGTCTCAATCCACTTTGATCAACTCATCGCCCCGTGCTTCTTCAGGGTCAAGGAATCTTCTCAGCCCTCAATCAATGGGGAGACGGGGTTTGTTGTTCGTGCCGCCTCCGGGGATCAGCTCCTCTTTGTGTAGATATATGTCTAATGCAAGTGGAGATGAGAACTCGTTTAAGATTGATGACTTCGTTAGGGAAGCAACCCCCGAGACAGTGATGGATGTGTTCACTTCCCAATCTTCTGCTATGAGCGAGGTGGCACTTGCTGCGGCAGACTCTTCTTACCCTGTTGCCGGAATTGAGTACCTGATCAGTGCATTGCATTCGTTTACTGGCTTGAATTGGTATGGCATCTTTAGCCATCATTACAATTTTGTTTCCCCATTGTTTCGATGCCTAGTGTGGTTCTTTGCTGCTGATCAATGAGTGACTGGCTCAGGCTTAGTCACTGATGCTTAATTTAGCTATCATGCTTCTAAGCTACCACTGGTCCACTATGCTTCTGCATAGATACTTGGTTCGCAAGATCTACATGTGATATTTTTATCTGATCCGCCAAACACCAGGTTGATGTCGCTAAATCAAGTGTTGTCTAAGGTAAACCATATACAGGAGTTTACTTGTTATTTCAAGATAAGCAGTTTCGTGCTCTTTGCTTAAGTAATTTAAGACATGTTCTTTTTCTGGTGTGGAAACAGATCAAAGAAGTGAATGTTAATGCATGATAGGCAAAAGCTGGTTTAAGTTACCACCTACCTATCACCAAAATGAAAATGTTGCCTCAAGAATATCTTTTCACTTATTTCCCTTGAATCAGGTGGGCATCTATAGTTTTGACAACTGTATTAATCAGAGGAGCGACAGTTCCACTTCAAATAAATCAAATGCGCTCTACTGCAAAACTCAGTGTAATTTTCAAGCCCTGTTGTGTTAGGCATTTGGAATTTTTAATTACTTCATGTGTTTCATTTTGGCTTTAAAATTGATGAGTGACAACTTGTATTGGAGAACTCTTGCCAATGATGCCTTATCCCTACCATTTCAGATTAGCAGCTTTTTTTGTTGTTTTACTAAACCACATGGTGCTTCAATTTACTTAATGTTAGAAGAGGTAGTACAATGATCATGTGCCTCTCCATAATTGTTTTTGTCATTTCATGTCATGGTGCAACATACTTAACTTACGGTTGGACGATTCTTGCAACCTAAATATGTTGAAATGTAAGACCTAAAAATATTAAAATAAAATATAACTTCAATGTGGAATAGTCGAATTAACATTATGCGAATTCATCAAATCACCTTTTATGTAATTGCAGTGTGTAAACGTGAACTAGAGAATCTCTATACGATACATTTGGATAATATCATAGAAAGAGTGGAATATGAAGATTTAAGCCTTTGAACTTATAAACAATAAGGGGAGAGCTCTACTTGGAATGAATCCTGACATGCAAAGTTACGAAAAAAATCATATTTTGCTCTTCTTTAATATTCCTATGTTCAACATGTCAAACTTTCTAGTCGCCAACGTAAGTTCTGGTCTAATATTTAAGAGGCATGTTTGCTTGCTTCTGAAAGCGCTAAAGAAAAAGATCTTCGCTTTACTGAGCAAAGTACTGCCAATTCTGGCTTTGATGAAGTCACAGGATGCCTAAAAGTCTTCCCGACAGCAGGTTGATTATTGCATCATTTCTTCACTGGCTTAAGGATGTGATAACCATCTTGAATTAAGAGAGAGAGAGAGAGAGAGAAGAAGAAGAAGAAGAAGAAGAAGAAGAAGAACAAGAAGAAGAAGAAGGGACGGGGCCTACTTTAGAGATTCTTACTACCATTATTTCATCCACTCTTGTTATTTTTCTTCTGGTGCTCAAGGGATAGTGATTATCTGCTTCTCTTTTAGCTTTTGAGTTGGATAGTTTGTTAGGTCTGTATTGGCAGTAACATCTGGAGCTTCTCAAACTTTGGCAAGAAGAAGAAGGGACGGGGCCTACTTTAGAGATTCTTACTACCATTATTTCATCCACTCTTGTTATTTTTCTTCTGGTGCTCAAGGGATAGTGATTATCTGCTTCTCTTTTAGCTTTTGAGTTGGATAGTTTGCTAGGTCTGTATTGGCAGTAACATCTGGAGCTTCTCAAACTTTGGCCCTCCTATTTGTATAAATGATCAGTAATTGGTGTCATGCAGTTAATGAGACCGCGCGTGGAAGAGTTGAATCGAACATTGAGGGAGACGGTGAGTTGTTGTCTGTATTGCAGTTCATTATACTGTTTGCTAGAAGTTGGAGCATCAGAAGCTATCCTGAAAATGATTGTGAATTTCTACTTGATGTTTATTGAGACATGGTCTGCTATGCTGTTGACTGCTAGTCACTGAGATGCTCCAACAATAGCAATTGCTTGATTGCTCTTCAAAACACTGGCTGGCACAGCAAACAATCTCTTAAAGTAAAGATGCCTTTTTAATCTGGAATTTCTAATTCATCATCTCGAGCAGCGGACATAGCTCTCTCATTGAGCTCATCTTCCAATGTCTGGTCATCTTAATTATCAACAGTGAAAACTCACTACTTTTTGGTGCATTGAATATTAAATATTCTACAAGTGAATGACCTTAGTCACCTTGTGCCTGTATTTTGACAATGCAGGCAAATGCCCCTGATGCTGCGTCCAAGTACCTGCAAAGTTTCACATCATTATTCAAAGAGTAAGCTTTTCCTATTTCTGTTTAGACAATCTGTAAGTCAATTAATCTTCCTCTGGTAAATTTTGTGTTTCGATTATTAATGGTGTGGAGTTTATTTGGGTGTTATATAATTGTACATACATTAGTTAAAGTGGTAGTTGAACAGAATGGACAAGCTTTTGATTCTCATTGTCATCACTTGCAAAAATGAAGTTGAGCAATTGAACTCTGTTATGGCTTTAATTGGAAGCATGATGAAGCTGACTGGTCCAGACACAAGAAAAGGATGAGGACACAAGCAGTGAAAAATAATTAAGTTAATTAGCCATAGGAAAGAGCACGAGCTCAGTGTTTTATGTACAAAAAAAGATGAGGGAGAAAGAGATGGAACTTTCCTTGTGATGAGAGAGAGAGAGAGAGAGAGAGAGAGAGTGGTGCCAATCTAAACTTCTGGTTCTAAGGGGATTTGCTAGTTTGTCCCCATTAAAGGCTTTTTCCTGATCATGAATTTGCCTTAGAATTTCTGATTGTGACCCTGGTCTTTGCAGATATGGCATCAGTCCATTCACTCCTCTGAAAGGAATCCTGATTCGAGGTCCCATCTTCATTAGTTTTTTCTTTGCTGTAAGATTCAAGCCTCAGTTCATGCTGTATGTGCGAGATATTTGATTTGCAATTGATGTTTACAAGGCTCCTGCACCGACTTGATCTATGTAGATAAGAAACATGGCTGAAAAAATTCCGTCTTTTGAAACTGGTGGAACTCTCTGGTTTGTCAATCTGGCTACTCCAGATAGCCTTTACATCCTACCAACCCTGACAGCTCTGACCTTCTGGATTGCTGTGGAGGTTAGCATTTCAATGTTGTTTAATTAAGTTCTGCAAAGCTTAAAATCTTGGATCATATTATCTAACGAGGTAGTATAAAGTCTTTAGAATCTATGAGCTATTCACTTAGCTTGTATGTTGATCCAATGTGCGTTGACCGCACCTCTCAGCTAGCACCTGGAATTTCACTTGAAGATTATACTTTTGTTCGTTCTTTTGCTTGCATGCATAGATTTCTGTCTGATAGACTGACAGAACTAAACTTTTCTTTTATCAGTTCCATTTGGAAGAAGGACTCGAGGGAACCGCAGTGGCTGGTACCCTGAAAATATTCTTTAGGATCCTTACCGTTCTCTCAATTCCAGTTATGATGTGTTTCCCAAAGGTATTATGCCTAGGACTATGTTTTCATGGTTCTGCCCATATCAATAGTCTTTTGTTCACCTGAATGCAAATCTGAGACTGCTCAAGCATATAGCAGATGAATTGATGATAACAGTAATCTTTGATTTGTGTTTTTGGGGTAATCTAATGCGGGGAGTGAGGGGTTCACGATGCAAGGGAAGACTTCATGTTTAGCTTCAATACCAAGTATACAATGACCTATATGGCTTGAATAATGAACTCCTACTTGCCAAGTATTGTCAAATTATGTTCTGCATTTATCACATGAATCATGATTTTCTTTCTGATAGTTCTAACTGGTTGCTTGTATTTCTAGCTGTTTGTTCTTGCTGATCAGTATATTGATAGTTAATTTTACTTTCTTCTTTCCTTTCTTCTGGTCTCAGATTTTGACTTTATTTAAAAGTTCTCCTTTTCCTTTCTCAATTGCAGGCGATGTTTGGCTATTGGCTTACCTCCAACCTATTCTCCCTCGCATTTGGGTTAGGTCAGTTCTTCTAACTGCGGCATTCACTTTTATATCGTCACCTTCAAAAAGAAGAGATATGAAAATGCAAGAGGTCCAACAGTACTCCACTTTTAGAATTGCCTTAAGAGAATAAGTTGCAAACTCGGTGAATATTTATATGTGGGGACTGCTTTCCAAAGCCTCTGGGTATACAATTGATATGCTTCTTTCATGTTCCTTGTCCTTGTGAAATTAGTCACCACTTATTCTTGAAAAGCTCCAATTAGAACCCTATGTTGGATGTAAGGTAGGGACTTGGTTTCAGTTTTGATATTTCATATCCGAAGTTGGCGTAGAACATGTCTCATTTAATAAAAATTGAATAGGACAAATAAATGTGATGGTATTGTCTTCGGGCTTCATATGTAGATTGCTCTCCCCGTTCCACTGTTGTGCCAAGCTTACAGATGGTGAAGAGCCCAAATAGTGTATGGCAAGTGTTGACCTTCTGAATGCACTAAATTGGCATTAATCATGCCAAAACGACGGAAGTGACGATATATGTCCATCTAGCATTATTGAATATGTAGACTGAAAATACATATCACATTAGACAAGATCGGCTAACTTGGAGCACTTAAGTATGCATTTCATATATTTTGTAGGCTGGTCTTGAGGTTCGGAGTTGTCAAATCATGGGATCTTATTCTTTGTTGCAATGACATTGTGTCTATTTCCACTTGTTGCAGTTGTACAACAGCCAGGGGTCAAGAAATTACTGAAAGTTCCTGAGATACCGGTTTCACCTATTTCTGCATCACAGCAACTCTCTCAAGCCCCTAGCTCAAGAGAAAAAGATGGAGGCAACGGAACAAAACTAAGCTAGGTGTGACATATAAGTTATCTGCTCAGTGAAGCATTTATTTGATAGGTGTAACTTTGTCCTTTAGCCCGTTACTTGATGACAGGGCTCTAATTTTGTTGTAGTCCCCACCCCAAGGCAATTTGTTTTTTTGACAAATTCTTACTTAGTGAGGCAAAATGAAATTGCTTGATTACTTTCAGTTTGCTGTGTAGTGTGTATCGTCAACTGAGTCAAGTAAAATTATTGTGACTCTTATCTAGAACAATGATGAGCCATTTTGACCCGAGTGTTATTGTAAAAAGTTTGGAAGGAGAATTTGATGATGATAAGAAATTTCCTTGGTCATTTATGTGATTTGGTGTTTGAGCTGTTCTTCTAAGTCAATATGGGTTAGCTTGAAATAGTCTAAGTTCATTCTCCATGCGTGTGGAGAAATCTATTGAACTTTTAGCAATCTCTACAAAGATTATAATTGTTCATTTTTCAGGTTAATTAATTGAACTTGGAATCAATCTTCTCTTAGATTCTTTTGACCCGAGCGGAAGCATTCTAAGAAACATAATTGAATGCTTTATGTTGCACGAATATTGCTTCAGCAGAATTTTGCATTCCTGAGGTGAATATTTTATTAAGCTACCATTGTTTTAAATGTAATAAGCACACAAAGTGCATGCAGTATTCTTTTTGGGGCTAAAGGAAGCATCATCTTATTTAAATTCAAATGCACTTTGCTTGCAGATGGTACAATGGGGTCGGTTTGTGTGAATTCTTCAGAAACAATCATTCGCATCCCTTGGGCTTCTTGCCTGTTTAAATTGCTGCCTGGGAATCTTCAATAACTTGTCATCTCTAATGCTCTCGATAGTGTGATAAACTTGATAAGGTGGTCAACCTGATTATTTCACTGCCTTGTAATATCATATTGATATTGGAATGGAAGTCAATAGTAAATTATGGACATTTTTAAAGACTTCAGGGAAGTGACTACTGCGCTCCAGTGTTGGTTCGATAAGTCTGCGATTTGGTATGCAACTCAATTAAGCTGCTTTGACATGACAGAACTCAGCTAAACATCACGGTAATAGAGGGCATGCAAGAAAATCCCTCTTTTCTCGAGGTGAGGTATGGTATTTTACAGCAAGGTCTGAGTCATTTACAGAGATCAAGACACTACATCATATTGCTAAGTTATCTATTTTCATATCACATCCATGTAGAAACATCTGTAACTATGCCATAATTGAGCTAAACAGTAGGAAGAATCTTTAGTAACTGCCACTGGCTGTGAAATCAGGTTCAGCTGGCTTTTGAGGCATGAGCGGAGGTAACCTCTGTGGCGTCTTTGAGCTACCACTTTTCCTTAAATTACTCAATGCTTTGGCTGCGAATCTTGATGCATATAAAGTAGCAGCAAGGCTTGGGGAAGCACCACCATCCTTTGCTAAAGCATCGTGTAACCTGTCTTCTGCATCGCGCAAAGCCTTATCGTGCTTCCTCTTGCAGTGTCGGCGCCAAGCAGCTTGTATAAAGCAAGCTCCCCATGTTCTCCATTGTTGCGAGTACAACCTGAATGCAAATATGTCCGAAAAATATTACCAAACCCTTCATTCTTTATATAATTATGTAAGTTCCGTACAATGGAAAGGAAAGTTCTGCGAATATTCATGGCTGGAGGCAATCTTTGGACCTGTGTAGAAAAACAATGAACAGGATACCACAGAGAGAAGGCTGAGTTTTGAGCTTTGCCTGAAAGTATGTTGGAGCTGCTTGCTGTGAAGACGCCGAAATTGAGAGGCCACAGACTTCAGGTCATAGGCAGTGAACGCGAAGGCTTCTACCTCTGTAATAGCTTCTACGGTTCTCGTTGAGGTGGGAAGATTGGAGGAGGAATTTGGATCCAATGCCCAAGTAAGCAATTCCTCTCCACAGAAATCACCTGCCTTTAAATAGACTGAGTTGAAGAATCCTGTTCTTCCACCATTTGTGGTCATGGTCACTATCCTGCCTCGTATTATGAAGAGCATCTCGTCGACTGGGTCCCCCTCGCGCGCAATTGAGCTCTTCTCTGTGTACAGGACTGGCTTGAGGCGATCGCACATTGCGTCCATCAATTGTTCATCCATTTTCTCAAACATGGGCACCTGAAAGAAGCCATAAGTCAGGCAATGCGTCCAAAACTTTGGATCAATATTTCATGTTCAGCATCGGAGAGGTCCAATTGTGTCAACAGACAGAGAGTCGAAAGGACACTCACTCTCATTAGAAGGTCCAGGCAAAGGTGACGCTTTATGTCTCGACGGAGATCTTTAGGGAGGTTCCTGATCAAAGATTCTTCCTCGACACCTCTCGTCTCTTGCCATTTGTACTGTTCATACCGCCTAATTCGGTCCTTCAAACCCTCTGGAAGCATACGGTGTGACATCCATTGCTCTGCATCTCGCCTCTTCACTCTCATCTCCTCTACTCTAACTGTGGTGGACTGCAGATATTTCTGTGACAACAACATGGTTTTTCTGGGAATCTTAGTTCGACGCACCCACTGAGGTTCTTAATTTCATGTTCTTGCGTAAGTTCTCAATCTTATGTCTTGAGTTCTCAAATTCAATCATATTGCAAAAGTGGGCTCTAGGATCACTGCGAGTTCAATGTCATTCAATGTCCTAGTAGTGAAATTTCATGTTCTTGCGTAAGTTCTCAATCTTATGTCTTGAGTTCTCAAATTCAATCATATTGCAAAAGTGGGCTCTAGGATCACTGCGAGTTCAATGTCATTCAATGTCCTAGTAGTGAAGAATAACCGAACTGGACCTGGATCGTAGAATACCTGCATATTGCCGATGAGCAATGAAAACAAGACCAAGCCGGCTATAGCTATGCTGACAGCAAAGACAATCTCCCCCTCAAAGGTGCTTGTTTTTAGGTTTTGACCCAAAGAGCTGCACAAAGGGTGACTTTAGAAGCTAGTCCTCTTAATCAGGGAGGAAAGCCGCAATGAAGTTAAACGTACCTAAGATTGCGCAATCCCCACCAAAAGCAGTAGAATAACTTCTTTGGAAAGTCTTTTGTCTCCACCACGCCGGACTGGAGGGCATCGATGAATATTCCAAAGTTGAACACTGTCGAATTCTTGATGTCATCGGGTTCAACCGGAGGACGACAAGCAGTGTAAAGGAAAGTATTGTTTTTCCGCTCACTGCTGCAGTATAAATATGAAGAGTCGCAGCCTTGTCTTCGACACTCCTTGTGCCAGCACCTGATTTCTTGATCGATCGAGAATAAGTACCAAAAAGCTCCAAATGCCTGGTAATTCCAAAAATAACATGACAGTTCCGGCACAAATTAAACTGATTGAAAAAAGGTTCAGAAAACGAAAGATATAAAACTTGAAATAGAAACTCACGTGACTGGCTAACATGTAAAGCAGAAGATTGAAGGCAGCCCCAGCCCAGGCTGTTTCATGAAGTATACCGGATGTTCTTGTCACTTCCTTGTACAGTGGATAGATCCTAATAATTCTCGGTACATATTGGCCGTAAATGATGAACTTCAGCCACTCCTTTGTCAGTAAAGGAACTGCCCCGTCGAGTGTGGGGATGATAACAAATACGACGACCTGCCGATCGAATGAAGGGTCTGTAAAGTGAAGGACTAATAATAACTTCGAGAATGCTCCAAGCTACGTTTTCACTAGAGAAATTAAATGGAATCAGGGTACGGTTTCATACCTGCGGGATCGGAAGAATCGCTAGGATATCAAGGAAGAAGTATGACGATAAGTATCTTCGTGATACAGCTGATGGATCATCGATTAATTCCCCTCTTCCGAACACTCTTGAAGAAGGGGCTATGAACCCGGTACGGAATTGGAGGATTATGTGGAAAATGTAAAACGCATCGATTGCAGTTCGAAAGACGCATGCAATGATCCCCATTCTGTGGTCTGAATCAAGGCACTTGTTAACGTCAATCACGGGGATGTAGAAAAACAGCGGGTCCACAGCCAGCGCGAAAACACACAAGATCAAGAATATCTTGTTCCACTTTTGAAGAAATGGCCCTTGCGGATCAAGAATTTTCTTCTCAGGGTGATACTTTTTAGCTTTAGTCGATCTATCGGATCTGAGCGAGGAGCTCAATCGCATTCTCAACCTTTTGATCTTTTCACAAAAACTCTCATATCCTCTCTGAAATCCATCTAAAAGTTCGTTCCCAATTATTCTAAATTTGGTTGGTCGAACCCCGTGTCTAGCAGCATATTGCTGCTCCGAGTTCCACGATTGCTCAGAATTGCATTCTTTGAACCTGACCAAACGATATACACAAGGCGGAGATGAAATCAACTTCTCGTAGAGCTTGTTAGAATTTGAAACAACAAAGGCATCAAAACCGCTTGTAGGTTACAAACTGTAACATCACAAAGTGAAAGTGCAGACAACTATCCACGACTAAGTTTCTTTACAATGGCAACCCAAAGAACAAGCAACTCAGAATTATACAGATGGGTAATGCTCGTGATTGTTCAATTTTCATGAGCACAAGTTCTATCTTCCGACAGAACTCAGGTAAGAGGCCTAAAATGATAAGAGTGAAATGCAAGCATACGACATAGACAGGAGTAATAACAACACCACTAAGCAGATCGTCCGGAGGACGACTAACCTCACGAATTTGGGTTTCCCGAAATCCATGTTCTTCCGCTGATAGAGTTTGCAGTCTCTCCTCGAACTCAGTGGACTCTGTTAACACCAATCGGTATCGAAGATTAAGCCCTGCAGTCAATGAAACCACATGAGGCTCTCCGAAAACTGATTATTGAATTACTACAACCTACAAGTGCAAGCATACCATCAAAACTAAAATAAGCAAAACAATCTGGTACAGTGCATCTGAGGCATAAGTGAAACAATTATGGCGGGCACGCTTTGAACGTTGTAAAGAGTTTCTAACAACAATTTCCTTCAGCCTCTCAGACAGATAGGCCCAGCGACAGAAACTCGGGAGAATATGGACGAAATCCATCCTATGACACGACTACCATAAAAATACAAAAGCTGCGATGTGATGAAACAGGTTCGAACACGACGCTGGGAAGGCAACAAAAGAAGCATGGCGTCTCAATTCTTATCCGCGAACAAAAAGGACCAAACAAGAAACCCACCTCCCCAGTTTCGAAAACTCCGTTGCTTTTGCCTCAGCGATTACTTTTACCAACCTCCGTCCCTTCTTACGAGCTTTCTCTGCTTCCCATCAATGGCGGGAAAACAGAGCGGGGAAGAGGAGGAAGAGAGCGCGACCGCAGGGCCTTATATGAAACCGTAGAGAATTGTCCGCTCATGCGCGTGGTGAATGGACATGAATATTCGGCTCTGCTCCATCAGAAGAAAAGTCCGAATATCATGAAAATTCAGCAGGGTCTTCCCATAAGAAGGCGAAACAACAAAAAGCAGGAAGAGCTTTAACGGGAGAGAGAGAGAGAGAGAGAGAGAGAGAGAGAGAGTTCGTGTAGCAGTCGAGGGAGACTTCAAAATGTCAGCTTTCAGGAGAAAGTTCGTGGATGGACACCCCCCGCACGTCAACTTTTCTCTGGTCATCTGTGAGTGCGTCTTTGCGTTTCCAACACGGTGACGTTCAAAATCATCGACCCAGTGAAGAAGGACTTTAACTGGATTGATGATATCTCAACTTGACGAGATACGGACGGCGACCGCGGCAGCAGAAGCGTAAATGATATCTCAACTTGACGAGATACGGACGGCGACCACGGATGCAGAAGCGTAAAGAAGAGTCGCCCCTGGGGAAATTCGTTGCGTGGACCTGTCAGGCTTGGAAAATGGATCAGAGCCCTCAGAAAAATCTCCACAAAATGACTCGGTCAGTATTTAAACTTCATTGGTTATAACCAAAGACTTTAAAAGGCTTCGTCTTCGTCCCATTCGAACCTCGAGATGATCGCGATAACAAGGGGGCATTGCATCTCGAGGGGCAAGACAAAGATACCTCGACAATCTGTTGAGTGCGAGGCGTGCAAGACACTTTAAAATGAAAAATGTATCCATAGAGCCTCTCGTAAGAACGAAAGCTCCCTTCTTCGGTTAGGAAACTCTTGATCACACTAAGAATCCAAGGACAACAAACCCCGCATAATCAATTACAAGTAGCTCTCGTATAGTGGGTTCACCATCGATCTCGCATATATTTAGCACGATCATACAGCAACCAACTATCTATTAAGAGCCAAATTGATTTCGAAACCAAAGCATTTATAGCGAGCTCGCGATTACAAATTCTCCGTGGATCGTTCGATCAGATCTTATGCGCATCGGACCGTTCGGATTTTTCTAGCAGAACACCTTCGATCCACACCACAGGAGCTTGCTCTTTTACGATTTTGCCGTGTTGCTTTTCCAAAAGGAGCTTTGCATGGCCCACATTAAATAATGTTAGATAGAAAAGGGGTGGACCGAGACTCCGTTTACATGGTTGGTCTACTCTTTAGTATATTTTATTAGCAAAATTTACTAATTAACGACGGAAGCGAATTAGAATAATGTCGCGGTCCTAGAGTTGCGTAGGTACTACGATTTTTTAATGCATGAATACGATCTTAATGCCGCCGAGGTCCACAAATTTTGCCAGACGCGGATTGAGAGAGAGAGAGAGAGAGAGAGAGAGGACGTTTGTCGCTCTTGCTATTGACTTTGCTAGTCAACTCTCTCTCTTAATAAAAGATCATTAGCTATAAAATATTGCTTAAGGAGTCGCTAGTACGGCATGCTCATCGGCCAGGCCGGCCGGACCCGATGAGTCCTGAGATAATTTTTGGACGAGTCTGATCAAGCATCATTTGATTGCAAATCCCGGTTCGCCTTGGACCCGAAATCTAAATACAATTTTTTTGACAACAAGCGAACTGAGTCCGGACCTAGTCGAGACCCTCCTTTCGATCACCTCTAAAAGGTTGACGCCCTCGAGGCCCGGCTCGACTCGACCTGTATCGAATCCTTAATGAATTCAACAACGAATTCCGAGATATTTTTCGTCTTTGGATTAGTTAGCAAGTTGCGATGGAAAGGAACATCAGCAATTAAAAGTTCAAGATTAAGGGCCTTCCGATCATTGGTGGTCGGCTCCTAGAGCGGGACTCTAATGTCAACTTCATTAGAGCTGAGCAAAATATTAAAAAATGGCAAGCGAAGCCAAATTAAATATATTGACCAACAAAAAAAAAGCCAATTAAAATATGATCTTTCTATTTCTATATAATACCGAGAAATTACCTATGGGACTCGTGCAAAGAGTTTATAAAACCAAGTCGCAAGGAGGGAAAATGCATATTGTCAAATTTCACGAGTCAAAAGAGGATGCTGGACTTCTCGGAGGTCCACGAATCTTCTCCCCACGTTTTTCATCTTCCTTAGTTTTCTGGTGAATAATTAGGGGCAAAATTCAAAGTATTTAACAATAGCTAATAAATTTCTAACTCGATGCGTTGTCTATGGCAAGTTCACAGTTCACTCGCTTTGTTTGGTTCTTCTTTTCTCTCCATTGTTTTTTAACCCGCGGCCCTTGCATGAATATTGAGAAAATTACCCAATCAGTCCCAACCCATTGTACATATGCTAATTCAGTCATAAAATTTTCGATTGTACCAATTGAGTCCTAAATCTTTATGTAAAATTTTAGTATAATCATTCTGACCAATTTTCGCTGGAAAATCTCTGACACACGGGTCCAGTCATCGCCAGTCGTCCTACATAGCATATCACCACGTTAGTGATTTGCGATGAAAAATAGCCAGAATGACTGTATTATAATTTCACATAAAGGTTTAACACTGAATTGACAAAATTAGAGAATTTATAATTAAATTGGCATCCGTACAATAGATTTATGATTGATTAGACAATTTCTGCAAGTTTAAGCTAGAGGTGAAGATAGGGAAAATTATCTAAAAAGTCTTGAAGCTATTGCACTTTTGCCAATTTAGTCTAAAACCTTTCCATTTTGCCAATTTAGTCATAAACATTTTTACTTTTTGCCAATTGAGTCCATTCGATCAATTTTAGCCGAAAATTACTTATGAGGACATTGGTCATCCTACTTGGCATGGCCGGTGCTAACATTGACATTTTTAATAATACTTTAAAATTTTTGTTGAACTTTTTATGGTATTTTATCCTTTTAATCCTTTTCTTTACTTTTTTTTTGGGTTTTGGAGGGATGGTCAGCGAGGGTCGCCGACCGACCAGCGGGAAGGGCTACGATGCCCTCACCGGCCAAAACGAGGGCGTGTGAGCCCTTGCCTAGATCTAGTGAGGGCTTGGTGGCCCTTGCTAGCCCCAAGCGAGGGCTCGCGTGCGCTCAAGGCCGCCAAGCCCTCGTCTAGCGAGGGTGGTGAGCCGTCGGCTAGTGGGCAACGAGGGCTGCGATGCCCTCGCCTGTGGCTTGTAAGGGCCAACCGGCAACCCTTGTCGGCCATCCCACCAAAATCCAGAAAAAAATAATAAATAAAGGGAAAAAAGAAAAAAATCATAAAGAATTCTAAAAATATTAATTCAAAATGTCTACTTCAGTAATTTCCGATCAAAATTGGCCGGATTGACTCAATTATCAAAACGTGAAAAGATTTAGGATTGAATTGATAAAAGTACGATATGTTTAAGACTTTCTGGATAATTTTTCTGGTGAAGACATAACAAGACATCCTTGTGATTAGGGGGCACCCAATGGAGTTCTTTGGATAGTATTCAAGCGAAGCCCTTGACGTGCCGCTGGTGTTCTGCTTTGTTTCACCTTGCACTATGAGAGGAGCATATATTGTTTGCGTGACTAATTGGTCTATCCAAATTAGAAATCTTGACTTTCGTGTTAGTCCTAACTTGTTTTGTATCGCGCGATTGCATGGTCTATATATCTCGATTTGACATCGCTACTATCTTTTCCAAACCGGTCCTATATGTAATGAGTCTTTGAGTTTTGTGTTGGATCGACAGAAATTATGTAATTGTTAGATCTATTTATATATATAAGTAATATTATTAAAATATTAATAATGATTAAATATAAATAATATTTGAATTCCAATTATAAAAAAGAAATTTCAAAATAACAAAAAATAACAACAATTTTCATTTTTATTTATTCCTATTTATATCTATGTAATTGAATATCTTTATATTCTATAATTTATGATATGATATGTATGCATGTATGTCATTTAGTATTTATATTTATTACATATTTTAAATATATTAGTATAGTATCTAGATAGTTTTACTGTAGTCCCCACCCCAAGGCAATTTGTTATTTGTCAAATTCTTGCTTAGTGAGGAAAAGGGAAATTGCTCGATTATTTCAGTTTGCCGGGTAGTGTGTACCGGCAATTGAGTCGAGTAAAATCGTTGCAACTCTTATCTAGAACAGTGATGAGCCATTTTGACCTGAGCATTATTGTATAAAAAAAAAGTTTGGAAGGAGAATTTGATGACGATAAGAAATTTCCTTGGTCATTTATGTGATTTGGTGTTTGAGAAGTTCTTCGAAATCAATATGGTTTTAGCTTGAAATAGCCTTAATTCTCTATGCATGTGGAGAAATCTATTGAACTTTTCGCAATCTCTACAGAGCTTATAATCGTTCATTTATCAGGTTCATTAATTGAACTCGGAATCGATCTTCTCTTAGATTCTTGTGACCCGAGCGCAAGCATGCTAATGAACAAAGTTGAATGCTTTATGTTTCGCGAATATTTGCTTCAGTAGGATTTTGCTACCACTGTTTTATAGCACACAAAGTTAGGGGTGTCAACAGAACCCATGCAGGCCCGGCCCGGACCGCGCCGGCCATACTCGGCCATAAATTTTGGAGTATTATTAGGGTTGGGATATTTTAGGGTCGGCCCACTGACATTCTGGGCCGACTCTGGGCCGACCCATCTCCCTCTCCCTCAGTCTCTCTTCCCTTCTCTCTCCCTCTCTGCGCGCGCTGCGCAGAGCGTGAAGAAAAACCCTAGATCTCTCTCCGATCGGCGACGAAACCGATCGCTTCCCTTTGTCGTTTCGCGACAGCTTCAAGGTTCTTCTGGAAGCCTCAGCAGCCGAATAAGCAGGTGAGCGATATCTCTCCGCCGTGGAGCCGTCGCAGCTGCTCGTGTATATGGAACAGTCTGCGCGCTGAGGACCGGATCCGGGGGCGGCAAAGTCCGGAGCCGGGAGGCGCTGGGCTCGGACATCGTACGGAGGCCGATTGTGTGGCCGGCGAAGGATTTGGCCAGTGATTCGGTGGAGGACGAGGCGTCTGGAGGAGTGGAGAAGGCTGATTTGAGCGGCAGAGGAAGCGACGACAGTGAAAAGGAAGTGCAGGAAGAGGGGGAGGAGGAGTGGGTTGCTTGGTACTTCTATCCTTTCTATTATGTGAAAATGTGTGACTTTGTCTTGACACCTTGGTACCAATTGTTATACTTGAATCTCTTGGCTAGGTACGCATTGAGGCGGCTCTGACATTACGTATGTTGGCTCAGGGAAACCGTTGCTTTGTTATGGACTGATCACGCACCCTGCTTTGTTTTTTGTTGAGCTCGTATTTAGACCGATGATTTGGAAAGATTGGCGTTGATCTTATCTGTTTCGAGGTAAAACTTGCCGATGTTTTAAAATTTTTCTTTCTTGTTTTTTCAAGTAGGATCGCAAGAGTCTTATTTGTGCGGAGATAATCACGGTTCTGTTTGTTGTCTTATCTATTTCACAATGGTTTGATCGATCGGAGGAGGAAGAGTCTCTCTCTCTCTCTCTCTCTCTCTCTCTCTCTCTGGGTCTGTGCGTGCGTGCTGTGTGAAAGTTTTTACGTAGTTTTCTGGATGATCCCACTTTGTTTCATGGGATTGCATCGAACGTCTTGTGGGAGGTGATCTTTATCATCCGCTCACGTTCTCTCGATAGTTTGCTGTTCTGCAAGGAGATGGAAAGTTTTGTTTTTTGCACCCTTTACTTGTCCAGTCATAGATTGTTTCTAAGATGTGCTTATTGATCTTGTTTACAGCGACACTGTGTCTCGAGGCGGCGGACTGTGAATCCAGAAGAGTTCGTTCTGGAGTCCGGCCCTGCCTTCGGAACCACTCACCCAGGGCTGGAAACATACGTGCCTGGACCTCGCCACTACCGCCATATTCGACATCCTTCACCTGAAGGCCTTGCTGAGGTTTGTTTCGGATGCGCTCACTCTTGATCATGCTATGTCTCTTCCAAGTAATTTCTGAGTGAGGAGATGAACTGAGGGTTCTTCTCTTGGTTCAATTGTCCCATGAAACGACACCCCTCTCGTTTATCGCCCCCATAGAAAAGAAAAAAGAACTTCTGTGGGAGGATGGGTGTGTCTAACTTAGGATTCACCTGCATCAAGATGTAAGAGATTAAAGGATGTCTCTAGTTAGTTTCATGTCGTGAATTACATTGACTTTTGTGCCTAGAGTAATCTTGTATCAAGGTTTCTTTTATACGCAAAAGCTTTATGTTTTGCATCCACAAAGCGAAGAAAAGCTTCATCTTTCTAACTTCTGTCACTGCAAGTGGTTCGTTTTCTTCATATTTTGTTTTCCCCTCTTCAGAGGCTTGGATGATTTGGTTGCATGTAATTGACAGTTATGCGTTAGGGGTGGGGAAATAGAATAGATCAATGAGAAAAAGTTCCCATCTTTCTAGCTTTTTTGTGTAATGTTGTTAAGTCTGTAACCTATGTGAAGTCTGCTTAAGGACAGAGGCTAACTTCACTTATATGTTTTGTTTTATCTGAATCATTTGGGTGGACTTAATGGCACTCACCACATCAAGCTCCTCACACTCCGCATTGCTTGTTGGTTAAGTTGCTTCATATCTTGAAAATTTGCGTTAGATGTTGGTGACCAACATGTGTTGGAGGTTTGACATCTTTTGGAGTCACCACGCTTAATGCTTTGAGGGAAACCGTTTCTTTTGAGAAGGTACTGTTCTCATGGGAAAGAAGCTTGTTTGTTATTCAAAATGCTTTTAATTGATAATAGGAAAGATGGTTAGTTTCTTCTGTGTTTTTTTCTGTGGCTTTTATTTTGCATGTTGTTTTCCATTTAGTTGTTTATTGAGTGCAGAGATATTTTTTAATAAGCTTTTCTCCTTGAATATTTCTCTGTATCGTCTGGAAGTTGGATCAAAATTGTTTTTTGGTGTCTGTAATTGATACAGAATTTGTCTGCATTACTTTTACAGCCAATTGACATATCGTTATGGGTAAGAAACCGAGGTGATTGGTTTTAGATGATGTATTTGCAATATGATTGCTCTCATTCTCATATGGGAATTTCTACTTTGGAGTAGTTCTGATTTCTTTTGTATGGTGCATTATGTTTGACCATTTGATGTGACATTCTGGTTTCTACATTCTTTCAAAGTTAACCTTCCACGTTGTAACAATCTTGGGAGCCTTTAATTGACACGGTATTCAAGATTATCACGTTGTAATAATCTTAGAAGCACTCGAAATCTTTGAGTCAGGTGAAAAAATACGGTTGTAGAATATTAATACCCTTCTATGTTTCTATGGATAAGTTAATTCTCATTTTCATTGTGAATTTAATACAGAGTTGCCAACTACAACCATGAAGCCAAACTCGATATCAATTTCTCTAGATGATTGATGAAGTTGGAGATTGCCATTTTAGGTAACTTGTCAGTTCTTACTCGAGACTCTAAATGATTTGGGACCTATTTTTACTAGATAGTGTTTGGACCACCACAGTTTTCACAGAAATATGGTCAAACTATTTAAATAGCTGGTAAACTATGGCATCCAACACAAGGTTGTTTGCTTTGTTTAATTCCCCAATCGAAGCTTTACACATGGTTACCATACATGTTAGTAATATACTCTTTCTTGTGGCAGAAGAAATACACGTATGTCAAGTGATCTAGTGCCATATATTCACACACTTGCGCGCATAAAAAACTCATACTGCTTACATGGGATATACATGTCTCATCATATGCATACAATCATCCAAGAAAAAGTGCAATGAATCGACATGGTCTCTGTTATATGCTTAACTAATCAAGTTTTCTTTTGTGCACGCCCCTTTAAATTTAATTTTACTGGTCGCTAACCTGATTAGTTGGACTTAATCGGATTTGTTGTCAGAGAAATTTGATTCCAAAATTTGTGAAAGTAGGACTTAATTCGACAAATGAAAGTATGGGGACTTGATTGGAAAAAGTGTGAAAGTACATGCAAGAAAAGTAGAATATTCCTTATTTTTTTACAAACACCATCCCCACTTTCAACCCCAAGATAGGGAAAGAAACATAAACGTATATTAACGAGCAAACACAGCGCAGAGAAAAGTAACCATTGATGTTTCCTGAAATATGATTAGAGCAGAAGTCCTTCGATTTAACTTGAGCAATTGCAATGTTTGTAGCTGGAATATGCTGCTCTTGACGCTGCTGTTCTTGTGCTCATATTTCATCATATACAGGACCGATCTCAGCAAGCTACTGCGGATGGCAATGAAAAGATCGAATGGAAGTCTTCTATAGGAAGTGAAGAGCACCTATTAGTTTCCTTAACTCTCCTATAAGAAAAGCTGAAGTGAAAAGTATGATATTCTTTTTGCAATTTGTTTGACCATTGACAGTTGTTGCAGATTTTGCGCATGGATAATGCCAAGACGACCAAAAAGAATGTTCGGAATAGAACAAAGTGCGGAGTGGAGATCGACTAGCTTGACAATCAATTCGTGAACTACCGGAGCTATTGCTGTCCAGGGCAGTTTTTCTTATGGAAATAGCTTTTGCATATAAAGACTAGACATCATTACTTAGTGATCCAATTAACAATTCTGATGTGCATATGGGAAAAATTCATTGCCAATGAGAGCTTCAGTTCCGTCTTCTTGTGCTGGGTCGCTTTATCTTAGGAGACTTAGGGTGCTTCAGAAATCTCTTGGTCACTTTTTCTTAAGAGAATTTTAGGTGCTTCAGAAAGCTCGTTGGTCAAAACTGACCAAGGCCACACTCTATGCTTTTGAGTTCTGGTTTCCCACGGTTCCCCAGCACGAAGTTACTCTTGAATTTCCTTGTTATGCTACGAGTGTATATACTCGACAGGAGCTAAACAGTCTTGGTGAGCTATTCACCAAATTGATCAGCCATCTACGCAGACATTGTAATGTTCTACCTTGTGCTGTAAGTTGCCTTCATTGTGCCTATTGTTCACGTTGCAGATTTCAAGCTAAGTGATTTCTGGGGAAACGACCAACCTAACCTGATTAGTTGTCTGATGATTCGGTTTTGTCTGCGCGCAAAAAAAAAAAAAACCCCGAAATCTGGACCGACCTGACCCAGCCCGAGCCTTGGGGTCTGCGGTGAACAGGGTCTCGGGTCGGGTCAGGTCAGGTATCAAGAAAGCCCGACCCGACCTGGCCCGTTGACACCCACACAAAGTGCATGCAATATTGTTTTGGGGGCTAAAAGAAGCGTCATCTTCATTAAATTTAGATGCGCTTCGCTTGCAGATGGTACGACGGGGTTGGTTTGCGTGAATTCTTCGGAAACGATCATTTGCATTGCTCGGGGTTCTTGCCTGTTTAAATTGCTGCCCTGGGAAACTTCAATAACTCGTCCTCTCTAATGCTCACGATGGTGCGATGTACTTGATAAGGTAGCGAACCCGACTATATCACTGCCTTGTAACATCATGTTGATATCTGAATGGAAGTCAGAGAAAACTATGGACATTTCTCACAGTAAAGACTATAAGGAAGTGACAACTGCGCTCCTGTGTTGGTTCGATAAGCCTGCGATTAGGTGGTATTCGACTCAGTTAAGCTTCTTTGACATGACAAAAGGGTACTCAGCTAAACATCACGGTAACAGAGGGCGTGCAAGAAAATCTCTTTTCTCGAGGCGAGGTATGGCATTTTACAGCACAGTCTGAATCATTTACCGAGATCAAAATACTACAAATATTGCTAAGTTGTCTATGTGCACATCACATCTGAGTAGAAACATCTCTAACTGTGCCATAATTGAGCTGAAGAGTTGGAAGAATCTCTAGTAAACGCCATCGGCTGTGAAATCAGGTTCAGCTGGCTTTTGACTTTTGAGGCATGAGCGGAGGTAACCTCTGCGGCGTCTTCGGGCTACCACTTTTCCTTAAATTACTCAATGCTTTGGCTGCGAATCTTGATGCATATAAAGTAGCGGCAAGGCTTCGCGAAGCGCCACCATCCTTTGCTAAAGCATCGTGTAACATGTCTTCTGCATCGCGCAAAGCCTTATCGTGCTTCCTCTTGCAGTACCGGCGCCAAGCAGCTTGTATAAAGCAAGCTCCCCATGTTCTCCATTGTTGCGAGTAGAACCTGAATGCAAATATATCCGAAAAATATTACCAAACCTTTCATTCTTTATATAATTATGTAAGTTCCGTACAATGGAAAGGAAAGTTCTGCGAATATTCATGGCTGGAGGCAATCTTTGGACCTGTGTAGAAAAACAATGAACAGGATACCACAGAGAGAAAGCTGAGTTTCGAGCTTTGCCTGAAAGTATGTTGGAGCTGCTTGCTGTGAAGACGCCGAAATTGAGAGGCCACAGACTTCAGGTCATAGGCAGTGAACACGAAGGCTTCTACCTCTGTAATAGCTTCTACGGTTCTCGTTGAGGTGGGAAGATTGGAGGAGGAATTTGGATCCAATGCCCAAGTAAGCAATTCCTCTCCACAGAAATCACCTGCCTTTAAATAGACTGAGTTGAAGAATCCTGTTCTTCCACCATTTGTGGTCATGGTCACTATCCTGCCTCGTATGATGAAGAGCATCTCATCAACTGGGTCCCCCTCGCGCGCAATTGAGCTCTTCTCTGTGTACAGGACTGGCTTGAGGCGATCGCACATTGCGTCCATCAATTGTTCATCCATTTTCTCAAACATGGGCACCTGAAAGAAACCATAAGTCGGGCAATGCGTCCAAAACTTTGGATCAATATTTCATGTTCAGCATCGGAGAGGTCCAATTGTGTCAACAGACAGAGAGTCGAAAGGATACTCACTCTCATTAGAAGGTCCAGGCAAAGGTGACGCTTTATGTCTCGACGGAGATCTTTAGGGAGGTTCCTGATCAAAGATTCTTCCTCGACACCTCTCGTCTCTTGCCATTTGTACTGTACGTGCCGCCTCATTCGGTCTTTTAAACGCTCTGGAAGCTTACGACGCAACATCCATTGCTCTGCATCTTGCCTCCTTGCTCTCATCTCTTCTACTCTTCTAACTGTAGTGGACTGCAGATATTTCTGTGACAGCAACATGGTTTTTCTGGGAAATTTAGTTCAACGCACCCACTGAGGTTCTCAATTTCATTTTCTTGCTTAAGTTCTCATTCTTATGTATCGAGTTCTCAATTGTGTGCGAATCATTGCGAATTCAATGTCCCAGTAGAGAAGAACAACTGACCCAGAGCAGGATTGGAAAATTATCAAAAAAATCCTAAACCTATCGCAATTGTGTCAATTCAATTCTAAATTTTTTGTGTCAACTGAGTCTTTTACCTTTTGAATTTGTGCCAATTTAGTCAATTTGGTCAATTTTAGCTGGAAATTGTTGACATGGACATCGGTCATCCCACGTGATACGACTAACGTATGGTCGGTATTGACGTGAACATTTTTAAATAATATATTAATATTTTTTTTCTTTACTTTATTTTTTTTTCCAAACCTTAGGTTTGGGACGCCTTTGCCATCACTGGGTGAGAGTGTCACGGCCCTTGCTAGCCCCGAGTGAGGGCGTCATAGCCCACCTTGGGTCTGGGCAAGGGCTATGATGCCCTCGCTCACCTAGATTGGGTGAGGCCGCTGCGGCCCTCGCCAGATTGGGGCGAGGGGCCACGTGCCCTAGCCGGCCCTAAATGTCGAAAAAAAGAAAAAGAATAAAGGAAAAAAATTAAATAAATAATTCAAAATTTATTTAAAATATCCACGGTAACACTGGTAGCGTCACGTCCATGTCACATAGGACGACTGGCGTTTATGTCAGCGATTTTCGATTAAAATTGACTAGATAGACTAAATTGATACAAATGCAAAAGGTTTATGACTTAATTGAAAAAAAAAATTGTTTAGGACCGAATTAGCATAATTACAATAAGGTTATGACCTTTTTAGTAATTTTCCCGAAGCTAGAATACCTGCAAATCACCGATAAGCAATGCAAACAAGACCAAGCCGGTTAGAGCCATGCAGACAGCAAAGACAATCTCCCCCTGGAAGGTGCTCGTTTTTAGGTTTTGACCCAAAGAGCTGCACAAAGGGTGACTTTAGAAGCTTGTCCTCTTAACCAAGAAGGAAAGCGGCAATGAAGTTAAACGTACCTAAGATTGCGCAATCCCTACCAAAAGCAGTAGAATAACTTCTTTGAAAAGTCTTTTGACTCCACCACGCGAGACCGGAGGGCATCAATGAATATTCCGAAGCTGAACTCTGTCGAATTCTCAATGTCATCAGGATCAATCAGAGGACAAGCAGTGTCAAGAAATGCATATATCTGTTCCCGTGCCGTGCTGCAGTATAAATATGAAGAGTCACAGCCTTGTCTTCGACACTCCTCGTGCCAGCACCTAACTTCCCGATCGATTGAGAATAAGTACCAAAAAGTTCCAAAAACCTGGTAATTCCAAAAAGAACATGACAGTTCCGGCACAGATTACACTGATTGAAAAAAAGTTAAGAAAACGAAAGATTAAAAACTTGAAATAGATAACTTACGTGACTGGCTAACATGTAAAGCAGAAGATTGAAGGCAGCCCCAGCCCAGGCTGTTTCATAAAGCATTCCAGATGTTCTTGTCACTTCCTTGTACAGTGGATAGATCCTAATAATTCTCGGTACATATTGGCCACAAATGATGAACTTCAGTGACTCCTTTGTCATTAAAGCAACTGGCCCGTGGAGTGTGGGGATGATTAAAAATACCACGACCTGGCGATCGAATAAAGGGACTGTGACGTGAAGGACTGATAATAACTTGGATAATGCTCCAAACTTCGTTTCACTAGAGAAATTAAATGGAACCAGAGTAGGGTTTCATACCTGCGGAATCGGAAGAATAGCTAGGATATCAAGGAAGAAGTACGACCGTAAGTATCTTCGCGATATACATGATGGATCATTAACTAAATCCTCTCTTCCGAACACTCTTGAAGAAGGGGCTATGAACCCAGTATGGAATTGGAGGATTATGTGGAAAATGTAAAACGCATCGATTACAGTTCGAAGGAGTGATGCAATGATCTTTGTTCTGTTGTCTGAATCAAGGCACTTATCAACATCAATCACAGGGATGTAGAAAAACAGCAGGTCCAAAGCTAGTGCGAAAACACACGAGGTCAAGAATATCCTGTTCCAATTTTGAAGAAATGGCTCTCGCGGATCAAGAATTTGGTTCTCAGTTATTCTAAATTTGGTTGGCCAAAGCCTGTGTCTAGTGGCATCTCTCTGCTCCAAGTTCCATGATTCCTTCGAACTGAAATCTTTGAACCTGACCAAACGATATACACAACAAGGAGATGAAATCAACTTCTCGTAGAGCTTGTTAGAATCTGAAACAACAAAGGCATCAAAACCGCTTGTAGGTTAAAAACTGTAACATCACAAAGTGAAAATGCAGACAACTATCCACGACTATGTTTCTTTACAATGGCAACCAAAAGAACAAGCAACTCAGAATTATAGAGATGGGTAATGCTCGATATTGAACCACCTTTCATGAGGAAAAGTTCTATGTTCTGACAGAACTTGGCGAAAATGACAGAGAAATGCAAGCTAGCGACATAGACAAGAGTATAACATCACCACTCAGCAGATCATCCGCAGTTCGGCTAAACTCACAAACTTGGTTTACCTGAAATTCATGTTCTTCCACTGATAGAGTTTGCAGTCTCTGTTCAAACTCGATGAACTCTATTAACAATTATCGATGTCGAAGATTAAGCCCTGCAGTCAATATTACCACATGAGTTCTCTGAAGACTGATTATTGAATAACTAAACCTACACGAACAAGCAAACCATAAATCTAAAATAAGCAAAATTCACCAATTTAGTATAGTTCATCAGAAGCATAAGTGAAACAATTATAGTTAGCATGCTCTGAACCTTGTAAAGAGTTTCTAACAACAATTTCCTTTAGCCTCACAGACAGATAGACCCAGCTACAGAAACTCAGGAAAATATGGAGGAAATCCATCCTATGACATGACTTCATCAAAATACAAAGCGGTAATGTGATAAACAGGTTCAAACACAACGCCGGGAAGACAGCAAAAAAAGCATGGCGTTTCAATTCTTATCTGTGAAGAAAAAGGACCAAACAAAAACCCACCTCCCTAGCTTCAAAAACTCTGTTTCTTTCGCCATAGCGATTACACCTACCAATCTTTGTCCCTCTTATGAGCTTTCTACTTCGCGAGAAAAAAGAAGGACAAGATAAGGAAGAAAGTGCGACTGCAGGCCTACACGGAACGGTAGAGAATTGTCTGCTATATCAGCTCTGCTCAATCGGAAGAAAAGTTTACATATCATGAAGTCGGCAGAGTCTTCCTATAAAAAGCCAAAAAATGCTGAACGAGGATCTATTTAGTAAAATTTTTATTCCCAAAAATAATTTCTGTTCAAAAATAATTTTTTCTATTTTTATTCTCTAAATGAGTTTATGAGCAAAAAATACATTTAGTAACTGCATAAAATTTCTATTCCTGAAGTAAAAAAAGAACAGAAATGCGTTTGGTAGGATACTAAAAATTTCTACTCCCAATTTTTCATTTAATTATAAAATTTTAGATGGAAACTTAACAATTCGTGTTTAGATAAAATTGGACCAGAAATAGAATAAGAATATATTATGATATAGAATTGGATGACCTTAATACAATCTTAAAGAAAATTAATCCTTATAAACAAAGCAAATACTTGGTGATGGTTAAGGAAAGTGCAGTTTAGGGGACTTAACAATTCGTGTTTGGATAAAATTGGACTAGAAATAGAATAATAATATATTATGATATAGAATTAGATGACCTTAATACAATCATAAAGAAAATTACTCTTTATAAACAAAACAAATATTGAGTGGTGGTTGCGAAAATTGTAGTTTAGGGTGTATGATTTTAGGATTTTGGGATTTGAGGTTAGGGGTTAGGGTTTAAGGATTTCAGTTTTGAGGTTTTGGGTTTTGGGGTTTAAGGGTTTGGGCTTTAGTGGTTTAGGGTTTTGGGTTTTGGGGTTTGGGATTTAGGGTATAGGGTTTGGGGTTTATGGTTTAGGATTCAAGATTTTGCAACTTTTAGTTTTAGGATTTAGGGTTTGGAATTACGGTTTGGGGTTTATGTTTTAGGGTTTCGGGTTTGGAGTTTTGAGATTTAGGGTTTAGTGTTTTGGGTTTTAGGTTTGGCTTTTGGGTTTAGGATATGTGGTTTAGAAGGTTTAGGGTTTAAGGGATTTGGGTTTTGGGGTTTTAGGATTTGGATATTGAGGTTCAAGGTATTGGGGTTTAGGGTTTGAGGGTTAAGATTTAGGGTTTAGGATTTGGAGTTTAGGGTTTATTATGAGAATAGTTTGTGAAAAAGAGAAAACTGATTTTATTTCTCTATTGTTTCTCTTTATTCCAGAAACAGAAAATTAGATTTTTTTTAACTTTTTATTTCTATTCCAAATCAATTTCCTAACCATTTTCTATTTCGAAAAATAAAAAAATTAACTGATGTTACTAAATGGATTTACGTTCTTTTTCTTTTATGGAGAACAAAATAAAAAAAACAGAAAAACAGAAACGTTGCTAAACAAATCCTAAATATGATTCTCAACTTTGTTCTATGAGAAAAAAAGTTTGAATATCATGAAGTTGGCAGAGTCTTTAGTGAAATTATGTATTGAGAACCCGAAACAAAAATCTGAATTTTAGAAATAAAAACAAGTATCGGAAATTAAGGGCGCGTTTGGTAACGTTTCTATTTCTGGGAACAATTTCTTTTCAGAAATAGTTTTTTCTATTTCTATTTCGTGGAAGAGTTTTTGAGCAAAATAATGCGTTTGGTAACTGCACAAAATTTCTATTTCTAGAACAGAAATGCGTTTGGTAAGTACATAAAATTTCTATTCCCAATTTTTTGCATTCAAATCTATATCTTTTATTTAATTATAAGTGCAAGTTATAAGTGAAAAAAAAATCAATAAGCATGATTTATTGGTTTGTCTAATCCTTTTTAGGGGTTTAAAACCCCTTTTAATCCCTAAACTAAGGAATCTTCAAAAATACTACTTTGGCACCTCAAAAATTTAAATTTCATTCAAAGTGGGTGGTCACAGGTATTCTAAGCCATTATGTAAATTTTTTTATATTTTTTTGTGGTAAAATTTATTAAAATTTTTTACTTTCCCTAAATCTGATTCTTTTTATTTTTCAGAAAATTTTTTATGAAATTTTTTAAATTTTTTCAATTTCGGAATTTTGCAAATATTTAAGGGTTTTTTGAGTTTTTCTGATTTTTATGGATCTTCTGAGAATTTTTTTGATTTATATGAATTTTGGGAATTTTTTAATTTTCTAATTTTTTTATGGGATTTTTCTGAAATTTTTCTAATTTTTATGAATTTTCGGAATTTTTTAATTTATTCTAAGCCATTATGTGAATGTTTTATTTTTTTGGGGAAAATTTTATTAAAACTTTTTACTTTCCCGAAATTTGTCTCCTTTTATTTTCGAGAAAGCTTTTTATGAATTTTTTTTAATTTTTTCAATTTTGGAATTTTGCAAATATTTAAGGGTTTTCTGAGTTTTTCTAATTTTATGGATCTTCTGAGAATTTTTTTGATTTATATGAATTTTGGGAATTTTTTAATTTTCTAATTTTTTATGGGATTTTTCTGAAATTTTTCTAATTTTTATGAATTTTCGGAATTTTTTAATTTATTCTAAGCCATTATGTGAATTTTTTATTTTTTATTTTTTTGGGGAAAATTTTATTAAAACTTTTTACTTTCCCGAAATTTGTCTCCTTTTATTTTCGAGAAAGCTTTTTATGAATTTTTTTTAATTTTTTTAATTTCGGAATTTTACAAATTTTTATGGGTTTCTGAGTTTTTCTGATTTTTATGGATTTTCTGAGAATTTTTCTGATTTTTATGAATTTTTGGAATTTTTTATAATTTAATTAATTTTTTAATTTTTTTTATTATTTCTGCCGAGAATGGATCGGACCGGTGCTTTAAGACGGTTTGCAGACGACAGAGGATGGAGAAGGAGCTAAGGTTGCGGCTTGAGGACCGGACCTTTCTATTTCTATTTCTATTTCTAGGAACAAAGAAGTAGATTTTTTCTACTTCTTATTTCTGCTTCAAATCTATTTCTTGGCCACTTTTCTATTCCAGGAAATAGAAAAATAAAATGCGTTACCAAACGGATTTCTGTTCTTTTTTTGTTTCAGGGAACAGAAAAACAGAAAAATAGAGGAACAGAAACGTTACCAAACGCGCCCTAACTTTCCAAATGTGAGCTGGAGTTTTCGCCCATTCAGAAAGGAAAGTCCAATTGTGTCAGAGAAAGGACACACCTAGTCGGCCGAAGAAAAGTCAAAAGAGGAAAGTACACCAAATTGGACTTGTTGACCGAATCCTATTATTTCCTAATCCTTGTTGACGTTGGCTTTTGAAGGTTTTTATTTTTGGCTATATAAACATTCGGTTGCGGGCACTTTGGGCAAGCTGTTGTCGGTGAGAAGCAGCGAAGCCCCGTTTAAAGCGAGTGCTTGATTTTGTTAGTAGAATTACACTAAAAGTTTAAATTTTTATAGTGATTAAATTTTATACTAAGATTTATGTTTTCTTTGTGAGATTAAGAGATTATTTCTCTAGAAATTGTATGGCTAAATATTGCGTGAGTTATTGAATGTAATTGAGATTTGGAAAACACTTGTTTGAGTAACTCGAATGTAGTTATAATCTCTGTTGTATCATTTGATTTAGAGTGAAATTTCGTGCTGCTCTCTCCGTGGACGTAAGTCATTATGACCAAATCACGTAAACTTGGTGTCCGATTTATTTTTTTGCTCTATTTGTTTTATTGTTCGATTGTTTGACTTTCGCAATATTTTTTTTTCACTTTTTATAGGAAGACTATGCTAAATTCACGATATTCAAACTTTTCTTTTGATAGAGCAGAGCTGAGGAATCACATTCATGCTACACACGCATGAGCGAACAATTCTCTACAATTTCGTGTAGGCCTAAAGTCGCACTTTCTTTGTTAAAATTGTAAGCTGCGAAAACGGCACTCCAAAATCTCCATAGTCATAACCTAGAACATAATAATTGAGAAAAAGTAATTTGTACACCTAATTTGGATTCCAAATCCATAACTCAAGTGTTTCTTCTCTATTGCCTCTACTCACGAATATCATTATTTGTGCATCAGGATTAGTAGAGAGGCTTGAGCACTATTTATAGAGTTTTAAGGTATGAAACTTCTCATTGCAAGCCGGGCCTTAGTTGGCCCACACAAACCAGCACTATATTAGACTAATTAAGATTTTTTATATATTACCTTATTAGAAAAATCTCCTAAAACGGTAAATTATAATCTCAATTAATGTAGCTCACATTAGAAAAACTCTTACATCCTCTCACTTAGGCCGAAATTGTATTGTATAGGTGCACAATTATGTTGGTCTAGAGATTATTCTTAATGGTCAATCTAATCTCATAAAGTCTCAAACACCGACATCATTGAGATATCTACATGAATACACATAGAGCCTTTCATGATCACGAGTGCTTTTAACTCCACTGATATAGATTCACTATGGTAGTGTGGCAATAGATAACACCTTATAGAGAGTGATACCTTAGGTGTCATCTCTTTTGTCAGTCTATATTCTCTTTCCTTAAGTGTCACAAAACCGGATGTATTACTAAAGAATATCCTTGGAATCTATATAGGTCTTATCCTTGTGGTTAATATTACTTTATGTGTAACAAAACATATCTTGCTAATAACTGAATGCATGTAGCATTTACTCAAGGTTTACATAACACTTGCGGATTTTCATTAGATATATGTATCAACATGATAAAAACACATATATAAACACTTTATTGAATGCAAAACAATTGATACATATCAAAATGTTACAAAATATAATAAACACACATGTAAACTTTATTAAAGGAAAATTACCAAAACAATTATGAACCTATTGCAATTGTGTCAATTCAATCATTTACCTTTTTTTTGTGCAAATTCAATTCTAAGCCTTTTGCATTTGTATTAATTTTGTCCATCCGGCTAATTTTGGCAGGTCGGCGCTGATGTGGATGCCAATTAACGATGACATGGTAATTTTTAAATATTTTTTTGATTTTTTTTATGTTCTTTTATTTTCTTTCCATTCGTCTTCAACCTTTATCCGGTTGCCAATCTGGCCAAAGGTGGGGATCGACAAGGCCAACCTTACTAGCCCACTCCTTTGGTCGGTCGTCGATCGGTGATCGGCTAGAGGTTGAAGATGAAGGGAAAGAAAAAAAAAGAAAGAGAAAAAGAAAATAAAAAATAATTCAAAAATTCAAAAAAAAAAATTAATTGTCATATCATTGTTGGCTTGCTGACATCCATGTCAGCGGCGATTAGCCAAAATTGGCCAGATTGAGTGAATTGACATAAATGCAAAAGGTTTATGACTGAAATAGCACAATTATAATAGGTTTAAGACTGTTTTGATAATTTTCCCCTTTATTAGAGCAAAAACAAAACAGCTCCCACTAAACAATAGCATCTCATGATGCTCCTAAGCCCATGCTAATTAGGGGTGAGCATGGTCCGGGTGGGCGGTTCCCAACCTGGAACTGTGGATTATCCGCTAAGGACCAATTCCAAAAAATTGGAGTCGAGAACCACTCGTTGGTTCCATGGACCCACCCGAGAACCGAACCACCAGTCCAGTCCAATTTCCGAGTAGGTCCATGGAACCAATCCCACCAAGTTTTGCCACAAGTTCGCAATAATTAGCAAGCAAACAAAACAACAACTCTCCTATTATTAGGAATAAAAAGAGCAAGCAACTTCTCAAACTTTAAGAACTCTTTAACTTCAAGTTCCAATATCCTTAAAACAAAACAACAATGAGTATAGATGAAACGAGTTTAAAATAACAGTGTTTAATATTTATAGACACTTTGTATTGAAGAACATGAACTTACGCAGGAATAATAGCAGCAAATAACTTCTCAAGCTTTGAGTGCTCTAAAACTCCAAGTTCCAACCTCCTGAAAACAAAATAACAATAAGTATAGATGAAGATGATCATACAACATTAGTTATAAATTAAAACTAGAAATTGAAATCAAACAATTATTGAAAAATCTCACCACATATATTCTTTTCACTTTAACTTGTAAACTCTATGTATCGTTAATCTCCATATTAACATGATCCATATCTAACAAAAAGAAGATATTAAATAAAGTATTCACTCATTAGATATACGAAATAATTATAAGATGAAAAGCTATGGCCTTACCCAAACTTTTCCGCATTCTCGATGCACTCTTCAACATTAATCGGCTCAATAACCGCTCTCAACCAATCTTGAGTACAAATCAAAGCTTCCACGACTGTAGGAGTCAAAGAACTTCGAAAGCCATCAAGCACACGACCAGATGTGCTAAAGGTAGACTCTGAAGCAACGGTCGTTACAAGAATAGACAAAATATCTCAAGCCATCAAAGATATGATTTTAAACTTTTGGCCAGCCATGCTCCACCACACCAAAATGTCAAGATTAAGAGCCTCTTCAAGTTCAGCTTTAAGATACCGATCGAGCTCAGATAAGTTGCCCTCGGACTTCTTTTTCTCCTTATTAAGAAAGGCTTCATTTGAAGGCTCTTGTACGTAGAAATCCAAATCACAATCTTCCCCTTCATTTCCTTGTTCGCAATAAGGATCACAACTACTATCGGTACTAGTAGAACTCAAAAGTTCACCACCCAAATTCTTGTCACAAGAACCAAGAGAAGATTTCTCATAAAATTTAAACAAACATTCTAGAGCGAACTTCATCTTATCAAACATCTCATCAACTATCGCACTATAATCATAAATGAGTCTACAACAATACCTCACATAATTCATTTTTTTTCTAGGATCCAATGCTACCACAATCAACACCATCATATTCACTTTCTCAAAACTCCCATAGTATTTGTCAAACTTATCTTTCATTTTCGCACCCATAACTCTTACCCTATGATTGAAAGCCTTCGTTGCGTCTTTCAGATAATTGAACAAAGAAGCTATTCTCTCAAAATAATCATTTGAAGTGAAATACAAAGTCCTGGACATATTGTTGATGGCATCATAAAACTTCTTCAAAAATTTGCAAGGAATAATGGCATTTCCCTAATTAACATTATTTGGAGTATTGGAGCTAAGCTCAGTTGAGAAAGAAAGATCTTCTTCATCTATCCTTTCAAAAGTTTTTCTTAGCTTCTTGGCGGTGTCTAACATTAGGTAAGTGGAGTTCCACCTGGTGGAGATATCAAGACAAACTGAACCCTTATAAGTGATCCTTGTTTTCTCAATGCAATCTTGAAATGTTTTAGCTCTCATGGGAGAACATCTCATATAGCTAACCACGTTACGAATACGTGCGATAGAATCGCATACCTCAGCTAAGTCATCCCTCACAATCAAGTTTAATATATGAGCCATGCACCTTATGTGTAAAACTTCACCATCTAAGATCAATAGCTTATCTCTTGCAAACTTTTCTTTCAAATAACCAATGGCAACATCATTCGAACTAACATTATCCACTGTGATTGTTAACACTTTTTTTTTTATTCCCCACTCGTAGATGCATTTTTCAACCTTCCCAATATCCCTGCTCTTGTGACTAGGCATCACCTCAAAATTGATTATTCTTTTATTTAATTTCCAGTTTTCATCAATAAAATGTGCGGTGAAATATAAATAGTTCAAATTCTAAAGGGAACTCCATGTATAAGTCGTAAGTGCGATTCTAGAATTAAGCTTACGAGAGGAAGCCTTCAAACTTTTTTTTCACAAAAATACAACTTCATGCAATCTCTAGTCACCATAAATCACGATGCATGCTTGAAGAGAGGCTGTAATTGATTGGTATAATCACGAAATCCAACATGTTCAACCATCGAAAATGGTTGTTTATCAATTATAATCATTCGAACAAGCATTTGCGTACATTTCTCTTAATCAAACTTCCATGTCATTGAAACACTAGCACTTCCAGTATTAGTATTTCCCGTTGTCATTTGATTCCCATCTACTCTATGTGATGCAAATAATTTTTGTTTCTTATCTATATTGCAAGGATACTTAGGGCACTTTCTCAAATGCTTCAACATATTTAAAGTACCATTATCAACGTGGTACAAATACTTGGTCTCACAATAATTGCAAAACATTTCAAGTTTCTCGTTCACATCAATTTGTCTTTACGAAAATGAAGCCAAGCTACTGATTTTCGCTTACTAGGCCAAGGACAAGAACCGGATACCTTATCTGTATTGAATGCCTCTTCAAAGTCATCTTCCCCTCCTCCATGTTCTAGTGATTCTAATTCCATTATTGGTGTTATCGCATCATAGGATTTCTTTACTTCCATTGACATGTTAATAGATCACCTACTCAAATCAAGCAACATGTCATCAACGGATAAAAGTTAAGGTCATCCAAGATTCAAAACTAAAGCAAATTGACTTTGTGTATAATCTATATCGAAAAGTAGGGGCTTCAACCCATGCAGACTGTTAAGTAGGGGCTTCAACCCATGTATCTCAAATATTATTACAACTTACTTCATAAATCACGAGGCTTTTTTCTATTTCAGGTGTGAGAATGTTCTGTTTGCTTTCATTTTGTGAGTTTTGGGCTATTCTTGAGGACTAATGACCGAGAAAGCAAAGTACAACAAATATCATACAAAAACAAAGGAAAAAAAGGTTGAACGTCGCCCAGATAAAAAGGGAAAATATAAGTCGATTTCCGCTGGCAAAAAAAGAAGAATAGTATCAACAAAATTCAGGCCAAACTTTAGATATCAGATAAAAGGCTTTAAGAGTTTTCAATACTCCAAATAGACCAAGCCAATCACATATGAAAAAAAATCTATGGACCAACATCGAATCAACATAACAAAAACAAAAGAACATAACTTTTCATACAATTCCTACACTACGATCAGTTTTATTATGAATCAAGTGGGTACCCATCAATCATTGGGAAAATGACCAAGGCATCCCAACTACACAAAAGCTTCAGACATGAACTAACCTCAGAAGTAAGATAACAAAGTGACCTTGTGTATTCAAATTAGCATTGCGATTCTCAAAAGAAGAGCAAAAAAATTTGATCCTGCGGTTTGACTGATCACGATTCACATAGCCATTCTCCAACTAAACTAAGCCCTCTAATCAAAACTTTTCTCTAGACCGACCAAACAATCAAACAACATAGAGGTTAAGGATTTAGGGTTTTATTTTTTCTGGAGTTTTTGAGCTAGATTGACCAAACAAACACACCTACAACTTACAGATTTAGGGATTTAGTGAGTAGATTAAAGATTAGGGATTTGAACTTACTTGATGGCGACTGATAGGGAGGACCAGAGGTGTGGCCGTCGAGAGTTGACAATTGAGGCCGGAGAGATGGAGACGAGGCTGAAGAGATGAAGACAAAGTTGAGACCGGAGAGCTAGAGAGAAGAGTGAGCGTGAGGTTCTCACTTCTCAACTTAGCATGAGACTTGAGTCATTAAGTGTACAAAGATGAGAGAGCAGAGAATTATGATAGTTTAGGGATATAGTTTTTTTTTAAAAAAATTTTGGTCATATTTTTTTAATTAAAAATTTAAAAAATAAATATATTATTATATTACCGGTTCAATCCGAGTGGGCGGGTGGACGGTTTCACATCGGGAACTGGACCTATACCCACCAGTTCCAAAACATCGGAATCGGGAACTGAACCAGTTCCCTTGGGAACCATTAGTTCCGATCAGATTCCAAGCGGTCCCAGGCAGTTCGGGCGGGTCCCGATTCTTTTGCACACCCCTAATGCTAATGACATGTCATTCAAACAAACAAGGGTGAAGACTTTTAGTTTGTGGTTCTTCAATCATATCATTTGTTAAAATATACTCTATTGCAATGTCATTATTCTGAACTATTTACTTTATGGTAAAAAACTTGATTGCTATATGCTTATACCCTTTGAGACTTCTATTGTTGTTGATAAATAACACTACAAAGTTATTGTCATCATACAATTGTATGTGCCTAATCACAAAATTAAATACAGTCAACTTCCAAATGAGGTTCTGGAGCCAAATAGTTTGAGCAGTGGCCAAAAAGTATGCTACAAACTCCACTTGCATGATAGATGATAATATAGATTTTGATTCTCACTTTTCCATGATATTACGCCTCTTGCTAATATAAAGATATATCATGTTGTCAATTTTATGTCATCCTAACAGCAAGCAAAGTTTACATCTGAATGCCTTACTGGCTGCAATGTCTGAACATGTCTATAAATCAGTATATAGTCTCTTGTCCTCTTTAAATATCTCAAAACCTTCTTGACAGTAACCTAGTGATTGTATCTTGGATTTGACTGATATTTACCTAGAAGTCATGTTGTAAAAGCAATGTCTAGTCTGGTACAAACTTGAACATACATGATATATCCAAGTGCACTAGCATAAGGAACATTTATCATTTGGGCTATCTCGATATTTGAACGAGGACACTATGACAAACTCAATTTATCACCCTTAATGACAGGAGAAATTCTTGACTTGCAATGTTGCATGATATATCTTTCCAAAATATGATCAATATATGCCCTCTAAGACAAACCCAATGCACAGCAAAAACGATCCTTATTGATCTCAATGCCAAAGACAAAAGACGCCTCGCCAATATCTATCATATCAAAATTCTTCAACAACATCCATTTTGTCTTATGCAATATTTCAAAGCTCACAAGCAAAATATCGTCTACTTAAAGTATGTGAAAATAAATTTCTTCCCACTACGATGATCCACTTTGTTATTAACAAAACCAAATGAAGTAACAACATTATGAAACTTCAGGTACCATCATCTAGAAACTTCCTTGAGGCCATAAGTTGACTTTTTTAGTCTACACACAAATATACTTGAATCATCTGTTGCAAAGTCTTTCGATTGCACAATATAGATATCCTCATCAAGGTCTCCATCAGAAGATCAGTTTTGACATTTATCTAGTATAACTCCATATCAAAATGAGCTATTAATATCATGATCACTCTAAAAGAATTTTTAGGATTGGGAAAAAAGTTGTTTCATAGTCTACTCATTCTCTCCAAGTAAAACCCTTAACTATCGATTTGACTTTATACTTTCAATATTTCCTTAAAGTCCATTTTAGTCTTATACACCCATTTGCATTTGATGGGCTTATAACCATCAGACTCCCAAACATTGTTATGTTTCATGGATGCATCTCGTCTTTTATCTCATCCAACTACAAATCTGATTGAGGACAAGAAACAACATCTACAAAAGTCAATGGATCAACTACACAGCTAATGTCGTTGTCATGCTCTCCCTGATGGTATAGTTGATCTTCTCTCCCTGATGGATCTCTTGAATGGACCTACTTCAACCTCATCCTACATCTGAGGAGCTTTAAGAACTTCATCAAGAGTAACCTCAATAACAGGATCATGGACCTCAATAACATCAATTTGTTGTGTAGGAAGCTCCACAATCGTCTAAATAGGTAAATAAAAAGACACAATGATTCCCATCGTACTTTTATCCTTAGTAGTTTTTGAGCAATTACCCTCTTTGGCCACATCAAACTCTAGAAACTTTGTTATTTGTGATTCCACAATTTTTGTGTCTCCATTAGAATTATAAAACCGATACCCTTTCAAATGATCTAAGTAAGATACGAAGTAAGATCAAGTAGTTCTAGAGCCCAACTTACTTAGTGTTGGATTATATAACCTTACTTCTATAGGTCACTCTCAAACCTTAAGATTGTTCAAACTTTGCATCCATAACTCAAAAGGAGTCAATGGAACAGTTTTGGTAAGAACATGGTTTAGAATGTAATGGGCTATTTCCAAAGCTTCACCTTATAGAAAATCAGGTAAATTGATTTTGCTAATCATACTCATCATTATATCTATAACAGTGTGATTGCGCCTTTCGGCTAGACCATTTTATTAGGGATTCATACGTATAGTAAACCGAGCTTCTATCCTAAAATTCTCCAAGTATTTGGCATCAGGCCTTTTAAACTGTCCAACATCGCCATGCCTGCCATAATACTCACCACCCCAATAAAATCTAACAACCTTTATGACTTTTTCTAACTGTTTCTCCACTTTAGTCCAAAAAATCTTAAACTTATTGAGAAACTCAGATTTTTCATTAATCAAGTACATATAACCATATCGGGAATAATCATCAATAAATGTGATAAAATAAAAATTTCTACACAAAGTTTCCGTATATAGTCCACTAATATCAATGTGGATGACTTCCAATAAGTCACAACTACGGACTGCAGTTTTTTTGTTATTATAGTTATCTTATCTCTCCAATAGTCTATGCAAGTCTCTATGTCACTTTTAAGCAGGAAGGATATTAGTCTTTATCAACATTTCCACTCTTTCCCTAAAGATGTGACCAAGCCGTTTATACCATAACGAATAAAACTATTCTTTCGGTAGAGGTCTTTGGGAAATAACTTTTTCAGCCATATAGACAACGTATAAATCATTGGGAGTTAAACACAATATGTACAATTCATTGGACATTTTGCAACACCCACCCTTATCTTAAACTTATTGAGAAACTCAGATTTTTCATTAATCAAGTACATATAACCATATCGGGAATAATCATCAATAAATGTGATAAAATAAAAATTTCTACACAAAGTTTCCGTATATAGTCCACTAATATCAATGTGGATGACTTCCAATAAGTCACAACTACGGACTGCAGTTTTTTTGTTATTATAGTTATCTTATCTCTCTAATAGTCTACGCAAGTCTCTATGTCACTTTTAAGCAGGAAGGATGTTAGTCTTTATCAGCATTTCCACTCTTTCACTAAAGATGTGACCAAGCCGTTTATACCATAACGAATAAAACTATTCTTTAGGTAGAGGTCTTTGGGAAATAACTTTTTCAGCCATATAGACAACGTATAAATCATTGGGAGTTAAACACAATATGTACAATTCATTGGACATTTTGCAACACCCACCCTTATTTGAATTTAAAAAACATAGAAACAATATTGTTCTTAAATTCAAAATAGTAATCGCACGTGTCCAGACATGATAGAGAATGTAAGTTCCTTCTAAAGGAAGCTACATAAAATGTGTTTCTTCATATCAAATTAAAATCATAATCTAGAATTAAAATGACATCTTCCACAAACTCGATGTTGACTTTATTGTTGTTTTCTACTATGAGCTTTGATTTATTATGATTTAAGTTCCTCTGATTTTTGAACCCATGTATGGCTATCTAGCCACCATGAACTAGATGGGGCTTCCAATAAGTTGGATTCATAAATAAATGCCAAAGAATCATTACCTATAGGCTTACGCTTAGACAATCAAGTTTTATATTTATTGCAGTCTTTCTTTATGTGACATTCCGTCTTATAAAAGAAGTGATGGTCACCATCTTTCTTATAGGATGCTTCTTAGGACCCAAACTGTCAGAATGGTCAGTGGTTTCGTGAGTTTTTTTATGAGTATAATTTTTGGACCTCTTGCTTTTATTATCCTTAACCCCACTAGAATCATCATACCTCAAATTGAAGAGTTTTTGCATATGTATCACAATCTCAACATTAGACGAGACCCGATTCCTAGCCTTCAAGGTGTCCATCATCTATTTAGCAGTGCAATCAGTTGGCAACCACTCTTCAAGTGTTCCTAAATTGATCGCTTTATAGATAACAAGCAAATTTGATTGCTCTTTCTTTGTTGTGTTTTGTACTTGTGGTAATGAGATTTATCGGCTTATTTTCACTAAGAGCAATATAAACATCCGCCAGCTCCATCCTAAACTAAAAAGCCTCTTTTCATTTCTTAAAGTTTGAACCATCAAGTATCATGTGAATGTGTAACTTGAAACCATATAAGTATACACCCTGAGAGTTACATTTATCATCACATAATCACCGTTAGGCAGAATACATGACATGCAGTTTTATACTCTCCACATGACCGTGGCCATGTGAAAATATTTTAATTTTCGTGAATTCACCACCTTTGGATGTTTGAACCACTGGGATCAATCACTCTTCAGTCATATGTTATACATGTATCCCTCCATAAACCAGTACACAATCACCTCCTTTGAGAGTATGACCATGCATTATTATAGAAGACATCCCACCACAATGTAATATCGATATTACTCAAACCCAATCAAGTGTACCACTTTGGCGGTTATAACCCAATTGAATCCTAGAAACTCTCTCATACGAGGAATATAAATTTTATGTCTCGCATTTACCATTGGACCAATTTGTCACTAAAATCACATAATATACTAATTACATTGTTTCATTCATTGATACACGTTAAATCTTGTACATGCAATCAATGAATCACGCTGTACATATTATGTATGTGATGATATACATGTGAGCTATCATCTGTATTTCCGAAACCATTGAGATATACAGGAAAAAATAAAAGAAAAATATTCTGAAAATACATATATATAGGGTTTTGTACGCATTTTCACATCCTTAAAGCATCAAACATGAAAAACAAATATACAATATTGTATAGCATCTCAATATGAGAACGCTAGCACCGAGCATGCTTAAATGAAGTTCTCACACGTCGCCAGAGTGCATGACGCCTGGAGTGCACGCTTGAAGTGTGTACTTCGAACTGAATCGCCGGTTTGACTGGTTCGACCAGTCCAGTCAATTTGACAACTCTAGTCAATGGTCAACTAGGTCAAGTCAACGAATCGAATCCCCGGGTTGGGTCAGGTCGGGTCACCGATCGGTGACTCGGTCAAACCACGTCAGCGGGTTGTTAACATTAGCCAATGCAAGCTCTGGCAACGTTACGCATGGCCGCCATGTGCCGATGCTGCAAAGGCACATGACCTCATGTGTAGGCACGTGTAGCGTCCTCTGGAGACATGCCACCTATCAAAATTCTCATCTCAACGAGATCTTTTCGTTTATGTGATCAAAATTAATTTTCATCACACAAAAATTCTAAAAATGGGCCAAATTCGAAAGTGCCAAATCTAGACTATAGCAGCTCTGATGCTACATGTAAGCTGCGAAAACAGCACCCCAAAATCTCATATTCAGAACCTAGAATACGGTCACGGAGAAAAAGTGATTTGCACACCTAATTTAGAATCCATTGTTCTTGAGGCAGAAATAACGACAATCAACAACTCAAATGCTTCTCTTCTTTTCTCTTTGTATCACTAGCTCAATGAAACTGCCTCTCATGAAAGCGAACTACTCCTTATGCGAGGTTATTTGTGCATCAAAGTTAAAGAAGTGACTTGAGCACTATAGCCGCAGACCCTCTCATCATAAGCCGCGCTTTATTCGGTCCACACAAACCAGCCCCATATTAGTTTAATTAATAATCTTTATATCTTACCTTATTAGATCAATTCCATAAAAAATTAAATTACAATCTCAATTAATGTAACTCACATAAGAAAAACTCTTACAAAAACATGTCTTGGTTTTGAGCGACCCGACCCGTTATTTGCTGCACAAGTGAAGCAATAAATGCCGACCGGTTCAATTTTATACAACTTCACCATTCACAAAAAAGTATAAAAAACACTATTACCTCTTTTCAATTTTGTACTAATTACAAGTTTTTAAATAAAAGAGCTTTTTCAGCCAATAATATTTTCCCTTGATCTAAAATCAAAATCATGATAACCACTTTTTTGAATTTGAATAAGCAAAAATTTTCTACTTCCAAAATAATTAATTATGTCGACTTTCGCTTCCGAGTTAACTGATTTTTTCCATAGTAATTCAATTAGTGTTTTTGAAAAATAATTTTCGTGCTTTCAAAAGCTTAAAAAAACGAACGTCCTGAGCGCGTTTGTTTCGCAAAAAATGAAAAATTTGAAGAACATTTTTCTAAAGATAATTGTTTATATCTCTTATAAAAATTAACAACTGAAAATTATCTTTATCATCAACGGAAATAATTATATACAAATCGTTATCGATAATGAAAACTTTTTTTCTTTTAATTAATTATTTCGAAGAAATACGATCAATCATTTGTAAGAGAATATTTTCTAAAATCACTCATTTTTTATGATATAAACGGATCTAAATTTTTTTTTTAAAAAAAAAAGGGGAAAAAATCGTTAGCTAAAAATGGAAGGCCCAAACCATTCTCAACATGAATCTGCTGAAATTGGCAACGTGAATTGGCGCGCCAAGCCCATTTCGCAACCCATTCCCCCGGAAACGGTGCGTATCACGCGCTTCCCGTTTTCATGTCCTAAAACCCTGCCGCTGCCAAGCCTCATCTATCTCAGTCCTCTGCTCCTTATCCTTAAACCCTAAAAAAATCCGTCCTTTCCGTCCCCCTCCTTCAAGCTTCCACCTTTATTCTAGTCCGTCGCCATCTGCATGACGCCGGCGAGGCTCCTCACCCACCTCCGCCTCCTCCAGCCTTCACTGCCTCCTCTCCACTCGTCCATGAAGCTCTCCCGGTCCCTCCACTACGGCCCCGCCCCGTGCCGAATCTTCCCTTTCAGGCTCAGGCACGCCGCCCTGCTGGGCTTCCGAGCCAACGGCCAGCTGGCCGTGCGGGGGCTCTCGTCCCGGTCTTCCTCCGGCCCGCGGGCGTCTCCGAAGAAGAGTTTGATCGACGACGAGGCCGAGCTCAGCGACTGGGTCAGCGGGCTGGGGAAGGACGACTTGGTCGGGGAGGCGGGTTCGGGTAGAGTCCGGGGAAGGAGCTATGCGGATGAGGCTTCGTTCGGGGTGAAGCGGCAGAGGTATGGCGACTCGGATGATGTTGTCGGCGGTACGGGACGGAGGAAGGGCCGGAGGGATGCGGAGGGGCTTGATTCGAGGGATTCTAGGAGGAGATATGGGAATGAGTTGGGGGGCGGTGAGGAGTTCTCGTCCCCGCGGAGGAGGTTTGACGATAGGTCTAATGGTAGAAGCGCGAGATCTTCCTCCTGGAAGAGGGGTGACGTAGGTTCCGATTCACAGAGGAGGATTGATGATAGGTCGAAGAGTAGAAGCGCTACATCTTCGACCTGGAAGAGGGGTGACGGAGATTCTGATTCACAGAGGAAGTTTGATGATAGGTCTAAGAGTAGAAGCGCTACATCTTCGACCTGGAAGAGGGGCGACGGAGATTTGGATTCACGGTTTGCGCGGAATAGTAGAGGAAATGCAAATGCTATTCGAAGAAATGCAGGTCCGTTGGACAAGTATGAGGAGGAGGAGGAGGAGGAGGAGGAGGAGGAGGAGGAGGAGGAAGGGAAGAGGTTCGCTGGGAAGATTGACGATTTGATCAGTGAGGAGGATAGCGAAGTTGATGGCACGGACGACGACAACGAGGAGTTTGTGAAGAAGAGCGTGAATGGGTTGTTTGGCGAGGAAAAACAAGCTGTTGTAGAGAATTCAAAGAGAATCTCGCAGCAGGGTTCCGATTCTTACTTGAGTGAAACTAGGTACACCATCTTCATGGCCTTATCCTTCTGTATTAACTTAGCTGCTAGAGTTGATAGAACGAGTAGTTTCTAGTGCCAATCAATCATCCATCATGGCCAGGGAAAAGAACTTTTGGCACCTACCAAGAACTTCTAAATGTTTCCTTAACTTTCATTTTTGCTGAGACATTTTCTTCTGTAATGAGCTCTGCTTGCCGAGTGACAAGGGGGAAATATATAGAACTTGACTTTTTCTGTATTTGGTGATGAGTAAGACGTTCCCTACCTTTCCGTCCCCATTTTTCCTTAGGAACTATTCAGCTTCATTGAAATCAGTTCTACAGCATAAATCCAAGTTCTTTCCAATTCGATTGTGTTAAAACTGAATCCACTTTTATGCGTGCTTCAACTATGCCTTGGCATAGATCTTCGGTAGTCCAATGTTTGTCTTGTATAGCTCCTTGTGAAGCGAAATTGTGAAAAATGTCTGTGATAAGATACTGTGAGTTCACTATTGGTGAGAAGAGCATAACCATCCCGTGCTCCTTTTACTCATAAAGTATGAATATGCCTGGATGGGACTCCAGACAAAGTCTGGTACTTGCGGTTCAGCTCTATATCAATATAGCACATAAGAACTTGGTAAATGTCTCACTTAAGTTCACATGTCTGCAGATTTGACCAATGTTCAATCTCTCCCTTGTCCTTGAAAGCAATTAAGGATGCTGGCTATGAGAAGATGACTGTGGTCCAAGAGGCCACGCTTCCTGCTATACTCAAAGGTATGGTCCCTAACCTAACAATCCTTTAGGCTAAGGCACATGAAGATTTTGTTGCTTGGATACCTCAAATTTCTTGCTGAAATTTAGTCAAATTGATAACAATAGTCTTGTGGGAAGTTCAGTTGATTTTGAAGGTGGTGGAGCTTTCTCTTAGGGTTGTGGCACTATCTAAAAGAGATTGTGGAGGTTTGAGTTGACTATTTTTTTTCAAGAAATGCTATTAATAATGCACTGGTATACAAGCCAAGCACTCGGTCTGAGTTAGGAGGGCCAATGGGCCGTGCCAGGCTCATGCCTGGACCTAGTCTTTTTTCTTTAATTTAGACAATTTTAAAAAATTAAAAAATCCAGAAAAATTCACGAGAATTCTACTAATAGATTAAAAATGAAAAATATATTAATATATTGCAAATTTAATTAAAATAACATCACATTAATTTAACTAGATGAAATACGAATACATCGGAGAAATATATCTCGAGAAATGTACAATTAGGTTCATGCTTTAGAAAAAAAGGACAACCAAATGCTGCTGTGCACCTTGTCATCCATTGCTATACCGATGTGAATAAGCCCATCACCATGACTCCGATAATATATTGTCATCATCCGGTCGCGGCACGTGTTGATCTATTCATCTGGCTTCATTTCTTCCTGGAGCTATGATGTGTGGACGACAGTCATTTCTAGATTCTTGTCACTTAGCCTTTGCCTATTGTTCTTAATGATCCATCCGCTAGTGCTGAAAGTCAAATCTGACTGTACATTTTATGACGGTGGGTTGAGCATGTCACAAGCCACCATCGAAAGATTAGGAGAACACGAAAGTTCGGCCATTCCTAGCCCATGGGCCGGCCTGCCTAGTTTCACCCAGGCAAGTGGCCCGGGAGCAAAGGGGCCATGCATGGCGTGACCCTTTTTTCCTGACAGGCCCTTCATAGGCTCAATTAAGCATGGTACAGCTCATTGGCTATTCTTAGTCTAAGTAGTAAAATCACGTGTCTCAAGAAGAGGCTGTGACTTTCTCTTTTTATCTTACAGAAATAGGATTTGCTTTTTCCTAAATATTTACTTTGAGAATTTGTATCTGGTTTTGTGTTCTTATGCTTGATTGAACATGGGTAATTCGACTTGAGTTCGTAGGTTGATATATCCTTGTCTCCCCCTCACCCCTTTTTCCCTTTTTTTTTCAATGCCTGAAGCTTTAATTTTCTGTTGTCTATTTTTCCCCCAGGTAAGGATGTTCTGGCCAAGGCTAAGACAGGCACTGGAAAAACTGTTGCATTTCTTGTAAGATACTTCAATTTTAACATTTTACCTCCTAACCGAGGGCACGTTGTTCAAAGGATCATGCTTCAGTTTCTACAGAGAGACGTGCATTTACATTTGCTTTCTGTTAATGAGAAGAGAGTACTTGCTACTTGCTAGTCTGAGGGAGTTTGTTTGTCAGAATTCCCTGTTTGAGTATGTGAGAAAAAAATAGTCAGTCAGATTTTTCAATTTTGTGTTCTTTCTCATACTTAGCACAAACAAGTGATAAAGTTTTTCCTTAACTCTAAATGTATGATGTCACTTGTTTTAGAAGATTGTATGTCTAATGGCTTTCTTGTCCATATTAGTATTTTGGGTAACTTGAATTCAGAAAGATATAGTTTGAGGGCCTGTTTGGTTCGGCTTTGGGGGAATGCATTTGGGGAAATGCAAATATTTTGGGTGAAAGCCCATTGGGAAAATGCTACTGGTGTTTGGTAAAAATATTTTGTAAAGTTACTTTGGCCAAAATATAGTGTTTGGTGAATTTTTTTTGCAAATGGACTTTGAGAAAAAAAAATCTAATTTACCCTTCGCCGGAGCCGGCGCCGGCCGGCCGCCGGCGAGCCAGATTTGGCGCCGGCCGGCCGCCGGCGAGCCAGATCTGGCGCCGGCGGCCGTCGCCTGAGGTCGGGCGACCGCCGGCAGCCGTCGCCCGAGGCCGGGCGACCCTCGGCGAGGGTCCCGGGACCCAAGCGGCCGCCTGGGTCGCGCGACCTCAGGCGACCGTCGCCTGGGTCGCGCGACCTCAGGCGGCCGCGACCGCCGCCTGGGGTCGCGCGCGGCCGTGCGACCCCCGCCGAGGGTCGCCTGGCCTCGGGCGACCCTCGGCGGGGTCGCACGGCCGCCTGGGGTGGCGCGACCCAGGGCGGCCGTCGCCTGGGTCGCGCGACCCAGGGCGGCCGTCGCCTGGGTCGCGCGACCCCAGGCGGTCGTGCGACCTCGCCGAGGGTCGCCTGGCCTCGGGCGACCGCCGGCGGCGGCGGATCTGCCTCGCCGGGGGTCGCCTGACCCCAGGCTCCCTCGCCGGCCGCCGGAGACTGCCCGAAGAAGATGAAGAAGATGAACAGCTTCCAGAACTAAAAAAAAAAAAAAAAAGAGTGAACAGTAGCATTCCGTGAAGGCCGAAAGCTCAAGGCACCTCCTAGGGTGCCTTGAGCTTTCAGCCTTGGGAAGGCCAACATTTGGCCAATGAGCCTTCAAAATGTTTTGCCAAACACAAAATATTTCCCCCAAGGGGCTTTGGGCCTCCAAAGCCCCTTTGCAAAGCCGAACCAAACACCCCCTGAGAGTAGCAAAAACATGAGTCTGTAAGTTCTGATTTATGAATTGGTATTACTTCGCTTTGGAATATGCAACAGTTTCTCTAATAATAAAACTTATTTTCAGCTTCCATCAATTGAAGTTGTCATAAAATCACCGGCCCCTGCGCGTGATCAAAAGAGACCACCAATTGTTGTTCTGGTTATATGTCCGACTAGGGAGCTTGCAGTCCAAGCAGCTGCAGAAGCCAATGCCCTTTTGAAGTATCATCCTTCTTTTGGTGTTCAAGTTGTTATAGGAGGGACACGACTTGCTCTAGAACAGAAGCGCATGCAAGCAAATCCTTGTCAGGTTAGTTTCTATGAGGAAATATGAAATTATTTTACTGTCCTTAGTGCAATATGATATCGTGTTAATTTCCATGTAAGAGGCTGAGAACTGCTGGTGAAACTTTCGGAGGACTTTTCCTAAAGAAGAAAATTTGGGAAATCATTTTAGAAGTTGTTTGATGCAATGGAGGCTCGGGATAAACCAGTGTCGATCTCACTAGATACACACCACATAATTTTGCAAATGCATCGTGCAAGAACAGAGAAAAAGTCAATTTTGACATAATTGTTCAATAGGCAAAGCTTGTCTTACAAAGAAACATGATGAACACGAAATCTGCCAATCCTAGCAAATCCTAGAGAAGCTATAATATTTAAATTGGGAAATAACATAATTGCCAAAAAGTTCTAGTCATTTCATCGAAAATTAGCTAACATATTATCTAAAGCTCTAGAGATAAGAAAAATAAGTCAAATTTCGATCTCGGAGGTTATGCGGCCTCGTGTCCCCTAGAAAAGCTCAACTTCGGCGAACTGTATAAACTGCTTCATCATCCCCTGTGAATGTTGTAAGTCTACTTAATCTGCGTCAGACTTAACACTTTATAGTCGGAAGTTAACAATTTTGGCATCAGTTAGAAGAGAACTTCTTTCGATGAGGAATATTTTCACTACTTTTGTGGGAATGGATCCGAAAGGCTTTTGGGTTCATTTTCATCTACTTCCAGGGTTCTAGAAAGACTCTGCAGGGACTTTAAGCATATGATGTAGCTACTGGTCTAGATTAATGAACCAACAAGCTTGTTTTGTTGTTTCTATATACACTCTCTCGAGAAGATTTCAATCATAGAATACAGCAAGAAGTTGCTCTCCTCCATCCTTGTAAGTTGACTTTGTTGAAGTATTATCCACATCGATTGATGACGAATCCTAAATGTTCTTTGTATTCATGTAGTCTCCCTCCACCTAATAGCTTAAGCTTTTGGGTTGGACTTTCTAACATGGTATCAAAGCTAGTGCTATCCCTTTCGCGAATGTGCATGGTCAAAATTCCATGTGAATGTGCATAGTCAAAATTTCACGTGTCGCTTGTAATCCGGCTTGCATGTGAGTGGGGGTGTTGAAGTATTATCCACATCGATTGACGACGAATCCTAAATGCTCTTTGTATTCATATAGTCTCCCTCCACCTAATAGCTTAAGCTTTTGGGTTGGACTTTCTAATAGATATTATTCCTGAAAATGTCAAATTACCTCTGCAGCATGCCTTTAATCTAATGCTGTATAGTTGCCATTGATGACTTAATTTATCTAGTTATGCAAAGGTTTTCCCCCATACCATGCAGATACTTGTGGCTACACCTGGAAGGCTGAAAGATCATATTGAAAATACTGCAGGATTTGCAACCAGGCTGATGGGCGTGAAAGTTCTTGTACTCGATGAGGCTGATCGTCTGTTAGACATGGGATTTCGCAAAGATATAGAGAAAATAATTGATGCTGTCCCGAAGCAGCGGCAGACCCTTCTATTTTCTGCGACTGTTCCAACAGAGGTTTTCTTCTTTATCCCAAGCTTCTGTGGTTTCCCTCATAAATATTATCGAAATACTAAAAGGTACCCTTCTGCTTCTAAGGTTCGACAAATCTGCCACATTGCTTTGAAACGAGATCATGAGTTCATTAACACCGTTCAAGAGGGAAGCGAGGAGACACACGCGCAGGTAGTTTCTCTCAAATATCTTATATAATTATCGTCATTTTTCAATTTTTTTCTAATTAGCTTGGTTGCTGAGAATTCTTGATTGGCTGGAAATCTCAGGTCAGACAGATGAATCTAGTCGCTCCTCTAGACAAGCACTTTTCCTTGCTCTATGCTCTTCTAAAAGAGCATGTTGCAGATGATATCAATTATAAGGTACAGACGTACTACAGTATTTCCACCTCAAAACTAAAATTTATTTATTGCAGTACTGATTTAAGGTTGTTTTTGGAAGTACAAAGATAATTTGCTCCGTTGAGAATGATTTTTGTTTTTTCAATGAACTCGTTTCAGTTTTTCGTTAACGGGTGATAACTGCGATTGGTTCTTCAGGTTATTGTGTTCTGCACAACCGCTATGGTGACCAAACTTGTTGCTGATGTCCTTGGTGAGCTGAAATTGAATGTCAGAGAGATTCATTCAAGAAAGTCGCAGTCTTATAGAACAAGGGTTTCTGATGAGTTTCGGAAGTCGAACGGTCTTATTCTTGTAACTTCAGATGTGTCTGCACGTGGAGTTGATTATCCTGATGTCACCCTTGTCATACAGGTATCATAATGCCAATTCCTACCCATGCAAAGTTAAATTCTCTTTTCCATAGGTGGCAATATGGAAGCAAGATTGAGCACTATATATTGCTGCAATCTCTCTATCTCACTGGGAAGGTTCCTCCCATAGTCATCTGTAACTGCTAAGAACCTTATTCTGCATTCATCCGTAACTGTTGAGAACCTTCTTTTCCATCCTTTTTTTCTAATATTTTGATCTGATTTCAATGAAAGTTACTGTCTGTTCTGTCTCAAAAGAGGGTTCTGGACTTCTCATGTAGTTTTTTTGAGCTTGTTGGAGATTTAAAGACAGAGTTGGGTGGCTCAGCATGCAGAAATAATTGTTAGATTTCTTTGCCAATGGCAGGTGGGATTGCCTGCTGATAGACAACAATACATACATAGACTTGGTAGGACAGGACGCAAAGGCAAAGAAGGGCAGGGTATCTTGTTACTGGCACCATGGGAGGAATTCTTTCTGTCAACCGTAAAGGATTTACCAATTACAAAGGCCCCAGCGCCTTCAGTAGATCCTGATACAAAGAAAATGGTGAGCTTGGATGAGCCCTCTCTTTATTTACTCTTTTTTTCTTTAGAGCCATCTTTTCATTCAATGGTATAGTCTTCTTCTTAGATTTAAGCGCAGTTATAGATTTGTAGCCAGACAAAAAATTCATGTTTTCTTGTAAGCATATTTAGTTTCTTAGGCTAGTGGATGGAGGAATGGAAAAATGATGTTTATTTTCTTATGGACAGGTGGAAAGGGCTCTGTCTCATGTGGAGATGAAGAGCAAAGAATCAGCATATCAGGCGTGGCTTGGCTACTACAATTCGAACAAGAAAATCGGTAGTGACAAGATCAGGCTTGTGGAGCTGGCAAACGAGTTCAGCCACAGCATGGGGCTCGATAACCCGCCTGCCATTCCAAAACTCATCCTTGGCAAGATGGGCCTCAGGAATGTGCCCGGCCTTCGATCTAGATAGATTCTTGGTTTACATTCGTGCGGCCACCTTGATATGACAATTTATCAAGTGCTCTCGTAGAAGATGAATGCAGGGGCTGGAGTTTCTTCATTGATCTACAAGTCACCGGGTCATGAAGTGAATGTATTTGTTTTAGTCCATGGGTTAGAGTTTCAGAGATGTACTTATACCCCATTTATTGGAACCAGGTGAACCGGATCCCACAAAGGGCATAGCGTCCTTCACTTGTTTGTAGCTAAATATCTAGACGTGTTTGAACCTAGAGCACTGCCAAAGCATAAAAGTACTAGTAGATCAATTCACATTGACTTATAGATTGAGTCTGCGACGGGCATCCTTCGATTGTAAAGCATGGTAAGCGCAGTGGCTATAAGCCGATAATGAACCCCCTAGGCAATTTGTTTGATTGTCAAGAGACTCGAGCCTTCGTTCAACAAGCTAATTTGCTCGATCGTGGTTGTCATCCATTAAATTTGATGGGACCCTTTTCTAGGGTTGGACATTTCATTGACATGCATGCATGGTTCCGAACTTTGAGGGAATGGTGGTCCAGAAAAGATGGTTCGACGTGTTAAATGAGGCTTATCCCATACCCTTTTTGCCAACTTTGGGCAGAAGTCCCTCTTTTACATCCAATTTTTGGCATCTAACCAAAGTATCATCGAGGCTTAATCCACCCTATATAAAGAAACCTCATCTTTGTTTTGAACGAATCAAATTTAGCCGGAAAAGGATAAAAGTAAAAGAATGGAAAATTGCCAATGACTCGCTTTGTCAAATTTCCATTTATGGGCATGAGCAACAATAATTGGTGGGGTATCTACTTTGGGTTTTTGCCTGATGCTAGCTTATTGCTATCATCAGTAGTATTGCGTAAAGATTCCTATCAACACATTTAAATTACCGCTACATGTACACGGTAAAGAGAAAGGCACCCCCCACTGTCCCAATCAATTCAAGCGTCTCTGTGTGAGAAAGATGGAGAGATTTCCCCATACACGACGTGTTGAGATCAAATCCCATCGTCTAAGTCCATGTCATTCCGCGTATACTCCTCCAATCGCACGAAAGAGAGGTGATTCGAATTCCATATAAATTTTTAGTCCTAACTTAAATAGGATCAGAAAGGTGGATTCAATTTGGTATGTCAAAACTAAGCTCATAAAATTGAGAGAAAAAGAAGGGATCAACCACAGTTTTCGCATAACCCGAAATCTTTCGATCACTCGTGGCCGATTTGTCGTTGAAATGAGCCGGGAAGTTCATACGGATGAACATGAGAGTTTCAGTCATTGTAAAGACGTTGTCTTGTGTCTCAAGCTTAAACTCGGGTCGTTGAATGGGTAGTGTGAGCCAGGGCAAAAAGTTAACGGAGCAAAAAGATCATTCCTTTCTAGTCCCTCGCAGGAAACACATGGTTTTCTTTTCCTGGGATCCCAACGAGAGTGAGTGCATCGTGCATTGTCATCTAACTTTAGTAGGACTTCCCACCATTTTAAAGAAACGATTAAATTATGTGCGGAACCATTGCACTTGGCACAAAAAGTCAAAGACCCAATGAACATCGATTTCTTTTAGCAACGGGTTGCAATGTCATGCACCTCTGACATAATGCGATCGCGACTCCCGTGTCGACCAAATGAAGCTCACGTGAGTCCGGACGATTTCTCTCGATACTAATCGCTAATCACACCTTTCACACGGTCCCCTTCGAGCCCTCCTCGAACTTCAAAGATCACGTTCCTTTTTTTCGTCCTTGAATCGCGAATGAACATGTGAAGAAGTAAGAGTAAAGTCTACGGACGCACTTGCAAGACTCAAACAGGTCAAATTTCAAAAAACTTACACAAGGAAGGAAACTTCTTATCATGATCTCGAAATGATGTATGTTAGCTCAGTGCATGCGTACCTACTCCCCAGCCAAGATAAGCCCATCTGCCCATGAAGTCACTTTGCTTATATTTAGTGCTACATACGATGCATTTTCCTCAATTTCTACAAATTCTTGGTCTCGGTCTTGGTCGGTGAAGGATCGGCCTTATCCACCTTTATATATAATAGAGTGCAAAAGCAGATGTATGTGCAGACGCGGCCCTATCACAGCACACAAATCATTTTTTTTTGTTAAAATTGCTTCATCCCTCTACAAGACAGACAAGTGGTCTGCCATCAGCCGTTGCTGTCATTTTCGTCGATTACTATATATTTTTTTTTCTGTCCTCGAATTTTTCTGGAAGGATTAAATTTTCCTGAAAATGCTGTAAGGTTACGACCACAACGTGAAGCTCGCGCTGCAGCACTGAGCAGAACTGGTGACAGAGAGGGAACAGGATAGTGTGGCCCTGGTGAAACATGTGGAGAGAGAGAGTTCATGGAGTCCACTCATGCGGAACATGCACTCTGAAAAATTCTCATTTCTTCCGGAGGAGGCCATGTATTTTGTGTGGAGGACACCAAAAAAGAAGAAGGCTAAGTCACTCGAAAGTGGTCCAAATCTTCAAAGCCTTCAACGTGAAGAAATGAGGGCAATCTAGCTTTGGACTGGTTCGTGAACTCAGTTCATTCATGGAGCGGCCGTCCCTTAGTTAAATTGACTAGATACCAGTTTAGATGATTTGGGTCGTTCCACTTAGATGAACCTACCTAGACTTGAAAATTTGAAACTTACTTGTCGAAAAAGGTTCCTTAATTTTTGGAATTTGGTGCCTACTCTGTTTACCTAGGAACCTAAAGCCTACTCTGTTATAGGTTTCATGGACGGTTCTAGAATCTACCCATGGTCCATCTGTACTCCTAATTAAACGATTGTAGTGAATCATCACTTCTAATAACCACATTTTGCTACAGTCTACTAATTACAATTCATATTTAGACACATGAAGAATATAAAATATTAACAAAGTAAAAGTCTCGGTTATGAATATCGTCGGAAATGGAAGCTCATACTAGTGATTTCAGATTACACACTCATTATTGGATGTCATGAAATGCCGCAAGATCGTGCAAAGATATAGAATAAGAAAAACACAAAAACTCATTTTAGATTCTAAGCTCCAATTTACCTGGAACTTGGAATCTACTCTCCAGATTAGATTCCTCAAAATTTGAAACATAGAACTTACTCTACATACTCTAGAATCTGGAACTGGACCAGTTCCCACTTATCCGGTTTTCAGATTTCCGATTCTACTATTTCGGTCCGGTTCTACTCTGAAATTATGTTCACCCCTAGTTCCCTCTCCTCTTTCTCTCTTTCCTTTTCGTTCTCTTTCCTTTTTACACATTCACCGGATGGAGCGATTAAAGAGTAAATTTCGGCGATAGCCCGGGAGATGTTTGGTGAAAATTTAGGCCTTCAAAAACAATTGAGAGAACAAAAAAGGGAAAGGGTAAGAAATTGAATGGAGTCATGCCCACATCAGCCTCACTTCATCAATGACCACAGCTTGAACCAGCACCCCCTCTCCACTACCACCATTCCCAGTGCTCTGCCTACACATTCCAGCACCCTCTCCCAATTACCAGAAACATAGGAACCTCCAAAAGCTGCCTACTTTTTTGCACTCAAGCAGTTTTTTTTTAAAAAAAAACAAGTTAAAAAAAGAATTCGCAAGCAACCTTATCCTCCGCCAATTTGATAATTGGCGAGAGGGTGATTAGTTAGGATTTTTAAATCAAAAGTTGATGAAATAGCTTGCCTAACTTTTTTATTACAAATTTCGAAAAAGTCAGACAAAAGCATTCGGGCTTACCCTTTTTTTTATTTTCGCTTTTCACGCACAATTTTTTTTTCTTAAATTCACGGTTGACGCGTTTGGATTGTTGGTGCGCATTTTCACATAATAAATTTTTTTTTCTTTTGGGGTTAGATACTGCGATTATAATAAGAAAGTAAAGACAAGGGGGGCTATCGCTTTCCGAGTAGCCGACCGCCGATGAAAAGGAGTAAAAAAAAAGAATTTCAATTTATTTAATCAAGCTTTTCTTTTCTATAACTTATTTAATCAGAGTTTATTATTGGTCACAGAGATAAGCATTTCTGAAATTGCGATGGTGGGCCCCAACGCCCCCCACCCAACCCAAACCCAAACCCAAACCCAACCAACGAGTGCGGCTCCTAAAAAGTCGACTTTTCCAATTTTTGTTTTTTTTTTCCTTAAAATAATTTTGTAATTTTTTCATTTATGGCGAATATAAAATTAGATAATGTCGGCGAATTCGGAGATTTTTGACGGGCTCTCGGCTGCAAGCCAGGAGAGATTGATAAAGGTCGTCCCTCTCTCTCTCTCTCTCTCTCTCTCTCTCTCTAAAAGCAGCAGCGGCTTCTTCTTGGTCTTCGCCTTCGTCTTCTTCTGCAGCTGCGATTCTGCGGTTCCTGCGGCGAGAGAGGTGGAGAGATTGATAGAGGGCGAGGGCGAGAGCGGAGATGAACGGCGGCGAGGCGGCTGGGATAATGGAGGCGCAGTACATACAGAGGCACCACCGCCACGACCCCGGGCCCGGCCCCAACCAGTGCACTTCCGCTCTCTTCAAGCACGTCAAGGCTCCCGTCAATTTGGTACGCGCCCCTCCCCCCTCTCTCGTGTGTTGTGCGATCATCGGCCGCCGGCGGATTTTCCCGTTCCGTTGGCGGATTTCTGATCCGGTTGGCTCGCGGTAGATGAATAGGATGTGGATCTGATGAGCCGGAGCATTTTCCAAGCGTTTGGGGGGGGGGGGGGGGGGGCGAATCGCTGGCTTTCGGGTTGGGGGCAGTTCGCATCGGCTCGATCATCTGTCCCGGTAATGAAGTAACGAGCTCCGGGACGATGTTGTTGAGCTGGGAGTGTAGTTGCTGTGCGGGAGATGATCGATAATGATCCGATTCTAGTGGTTCTGGTGTTTAGCTCGATGAGGGACTGTGGGGAGCGACTTGATTTGGGGGGTGGCGTGTGTGATTTTCGAATCCTTTTGTTGATTCTCTTGTGCTTTGTGCTTTGTGCTTTGTGCGTCAGGTGTGGTCTCTGGTGAGGAGATTCGATCAGCCCCAGAAGTACAAGCCGTTCGTTAGCCGATGCGTTATGAGAGGAGGCGAGCTCGGGATCGGAAGCGTGCGAGAAGTTAATGTTAAGTCCGGTCTTCCCGCCACCACTAGCACGGAGAGGCTGGAGCTCCTGGATGATGAGGAGCACATTCTTGGCGTTCGGATTGTTGGCGGCGATCACAGGCTAAGGGTAATACTTCTATGTCATTAACTTCAAGCTCCTCTTTGGCATTTTCAATTGCTATCGACATTTTCTGAAGTTACCCGGTACGATCGACAATCTGCGAACTGGGCGGATCATGATTTTGTGGTAAGCCTTGATGCAAAAGCTTGGTCTTTTCTCATCATGTGGTTTGGAGAAGACATGACACTGACTTCTCTCTTCTTTTTTGTTAGTTCTGTGGCTTTCTAAACCTTATCCATTCCGTCATTCTTTCATTTTCTCTTTTCCTCTTAAGCCTCATTTGCTATATCGTTTTGAAGAATCTGACTCTGTATTCTAGGACAATTTCCCGACAGGTTCAAATTGTGAAGTGTGACCTTCTTCCCCTGGTTTCAGCTTCACAGAAAACTGTCTTTTTCCAGGGGCTATGCCCTGCAATGTTTCTGTGCCGACTATCCTCGCTAAAAAATTGCTAATCTTTTAAAGGTAGAATTGAATCTATATCACCAAAGGGGAGCCTCTTATGAAGGATATGGCATGAATGAAGTAAATTCGCAGGGCTACGGCCACGATCGAATCACTAAGGGTCTAGGGCACATGCCTTCATGGAGACAGAAGTGTTTGTTCTAGTGTTGCTTCTCATTTCGTGTATTGATTCTAGTGATAAAGGAAAGTACAAAGCATCGGTTTCATCTTGCAATGTATGAAATTGCCGCTAATGGCGTACAAATTCTGTGCACTCCTTTTGCCTTGCAGAATTATTCATCAATAATGACAGTCCATCCAGAGGTCATCGATGGGAGACCAGGGACGCTGGTAATTGAATCTTTTGTGGTAGATGTGCCTGAAGGGAACACCAGGGATGAGACGTGCTACTTTGTTGAGGCCTTGATCAGGTGCAATCTGAAATCTCTGGCTGATGTCTCAGAGAGGATGGCTGTGCAGGACCGGACGGAACCCATTGATCGGTTTTGAACAGGGTGGCTACTGCTGCGGTGTTGGAGAGTTTAGATCCTAAGAACTCCCTAATGTTGAGCCATCCATTCATGTCGTCGGAAGTTTCGGTTGCATCGATGGCTGCGATATCAGTCTTTTGGAAATAGTTATGCTATTCACGAGCTTGTGCTTGTCAGTCTGTTCTTCTCACTTTGCAATTATCTGCAAAGTAGAGTCCTACAAAGGCTTCTGTATGCATTTGTTGAATGGAGTGGATGGTTCCTTTTTGCCCCGAATATTACTAGGTTTTTTGTTCTGTGATGCTTATGCAATGGTATGTAAATATCAATAACAGATGCTCTTATTTCTGTGGGAATATGTAATTTCGCAACCTTTAGGTCAGGAGGACCCAGTCCTTCGTATGAGGCTGTGATACTTTATGCTAGCTTGTAAATATTATGGACATGTTTTGGTTATTTGATGTTATTGCTGCGTGACTTCCCCGTCAACACTCGTTAGGCTACAATCAAGAAGCTCTCTCCATGATCAGAAGGATTAATGTCCTCTATCGATTGCCTTTTTTTGGAAAAGACGAATTAGATTACTTCCACCAACCAAGTTCCAGGATGAAGCTGTTTTGCCATGCTGTATTGAATTATTGATGCGGCTACAATTGCGAGTATTATATTGTTCTGATGCTTAAAGATTCCTTGCCTTAATTTTAGGCATGTTCCATGTTCTTATCGACTTAGGTTCTTCTGAAGTCAACGAAAGTGTCAAAGTGGCAGCTTCTTGCTTTATTGACAAACGGCCAGATATTTGTGGTAAGTCAACTCTTTGAGCTCCTTTGGAGAACAAATGGAGTTGGGAAGAAGAACATCACAAAAGTTCTTTAGCCTAATCGTAGAGCCGGGTACGACCAAATCAATAGAAGATTGCAGTACAAACTGTGGGAATTTGAGGACAGCTTCTGAAGTAAAGTACGCATATCAGAGTTCTGTAGACATTCCTCGATCCAACTCTCCACGTAAGAATCCACAGACGAATTAATGATTAGGGTCTTCACGCGGTGCTCCACTTGGCATTGACATCTCCAGGATCAAACTCACGGCTTCCAGGCGTTACCTCTCGGTATACAATATGAACCTAGTCTCCTTGACATGTACAGAGGTTATGCATAGTTCCACAAGGAAACATGTATGAAGATCCATCGAGAGAGAACCCACTAAACAGCTTTCTAGCATTTGCCCTTGCTGGACTAAATTTGTTGGTGGAAAATTTTCCATTCTCATCCTTAGTATTGACTGTTATTATTTATTAATCAGAACATACTATGAGTGGCCCATCGAACAACTAAACTGGCTCAGCCATTGAGAGTGTGTAACTTGTCCGTTTAGACCATAATCATATGATTACCACCAATTATAAAGCAAAAAATATATTGAGAAGACCACTTTCAGGAACAGGGAAAAATTGCTGGCATGACGCTAAAAGATTGGGAGCACAGCAGTATTTAACATAAGGAACTTTAGACTAGTTCATACCGACTGAGCTTGGTCTTCCATTAGAGATTTCAAGTGTGCTCTTCTAAGAGCCTCGGAGCTCTAGTTTGAATCGGTTGATTACAGCCCCTCAAGAACCGCCAGCCTGCCTCAGTTAGTTGAGCCTATAAAGGGAGGTCAAGTTGGAAGCCCTTGAGGGGGAGTGAACAGCCACTGCCTTGCAGACCATGCAGGGAGGCAGAATTGTGCCTTCATCCGTGAACAGACTCATCTCACACAACTTGATGAGAGCTACAAACTCTAATACAACTGCGAAGTTCTCTAGGCCATACCGACTTGGAGGAGGGCCGGTCCTCTTTATAGGCCATCAATAAGCACGTGCAAGCATATGTCCACGTATGGACGTGGACACGCGCGAGAAAGAGAGAGGGGGGGGTGTGTTCAGGTGTGGGAGGTGTTGGGGGTGTGTGTGGGGGCTAGGGCTATATCTGGGGCAATCTATACGGGTGGCATAATCAGATCCTTTCCACATGGACAAAGCACAGTTTCTCAATTGCCATAACAAAGTCAATCCAACTGAAGAAAGAATAAAGCAGTTTAAGCATCTCAACCATATCCATTACCTCTTTTAATTGCATGGATGAAGAAATTCTCCATATCCAGCAGGAACAAATGGCAAGTTGTGATACATTTGGTCATGTGTTTCATCCATAATCTGCACATATTCTTAGATTCGCCCCTTATCCATTGTCATGTTATGCAGCTCGCCTCAACTGCATCCATTCCCAGATGTACAAGCTTATAAGAAACGTTAGCATGCGACTTAAATTGACCAGAAGAACAATAATTGTCTAAGCTCAATTAGTTCCCAAAACTTGCAATTTGTCATATAGCTAAGCTGATTCCAATTACTGTTGAACTCTTCCTACCAAACCCTTTCTTACTTCACAACAATTGTCTTTTCTGCTACTCCACCAAAACACTGAACTTCGGTAGCGCCAAGTATCTATGTTGACGTGTTGACTTTTCCCTACATGAAAGAATTGCCATAAAACATTTTTTGTCGTGTCTGAGTCATGACTATCTCCTAGTAGCCTGAGTAGCCCATGATTATACTGACCCCTTGTGGGAAACGATCTGCAGCGTCACATAGTCCTTCCTTTTCCCAGAGAGACTGGATAAAATAACAAAGGAAACAAAATTGAGTTGGTTAGTAGAAAACACACAGAAAAGCAAGCGTCCAGCCTCCCTATATTAATGATCATCTAGTCACACAACTGTCTTTCCCCCTGCACTCCTTCCTAATAGTTATAGGTGGTGACTCCACAAGAAAATACTTGAGGCCCAGGCCTTGCAATATTCATCCACCAGGTTTGGACAAACGACTGTGGAAGAAGCATCTCCAATATTCTAATGATGGATGGGACAAATAAACCATCAATATTTAACACAGTGAATATCCATTGGAAAAAGTGAATGAATCAAAGTTGTTGTCGAAAAACGAATAATTTAGGAGCAAAAGTAGTGCTAAAACTTTAAAAAAGATCGGATACAAAAATATTATAGGCATGCTAGTTTCTAATTTGTTTGACAGTGGCCTCATCTTAATGTGGTTTTGAAACTTACAATTAGATAATGCAGTGGTTTTTAGTGAGGGGTTTAGGCGCAACATAAGGTGTATGCTCCTCATCAACCATATAACAATCATCAAAATCATTGCGCATAGCCCAGCCAGAATCATAACCCTTGATTAAGATTAGAAGACTAAGAACTCTTAATTAAATCAATCCTGTCAGCATTCCAGAATTCCTATGACTAGAAAGTCTTTTGCGCCGGTCAATCACAAAAGACAGTAGTAAATCACTGTGTACAAAAATTGGGGTTGATAACTTAAAGAAACACAACAAAAGAGGCCACTTAGCAAGATTACTGTATGTTCATATATTAAATTCTAAAGTGCTATATCTCATGAAAAACCCGTAGGAGCAATCAGCTTCACAAAATTTCCTGCCCTTGGGTATTAATCAACACAGAACTATGACAGAGTTATTTATCACTAAATATTATATTACTTCACCAGGCATCATCATAAAATTCCAGGACAAGACAAAGGCCATGCCCAGAAACTTTTTTCGTGTTCATTTATGATGAACACTAACATCCAACTCTTCTCTTCTTTGAACTCTTGCAAATGCTCTTGAAAGTATGAGATGTCCCTGGTTTGATTAAAAAATTTTCTGGCCAATAATACAATCTCTTCGTAATAGACTATTAAGGATAGTAATTGATAGTAAGAGCCTTGTAAAGTACCTATAGGCGGGAGGAAACTGTGGACAGCATCATAATTCAAAGGAATTCATGACACACCTTGTATAATGGACTCTTCAATCATATATCATCTTAGCAATTCTACCAGCATTCTCTAGGATGACCATCAGGAAACGTGGGAACAAGAATTTTTTCTTCATTATCTGTGGAGTTACCAGTCTGCTCAATTGGCTTGCCGATGCCAATCTTCACAGAACTGCCATCTTCATCAAAATCTGGTGGTGTATCTTCATCTTCCTCAGTCCAATCATCCTCATAATTGCCATCAAAGTCGTCATCCTCATTGTCATCACCATCTACGCCATCAATCATCAAGTCACCAACATCCAACCAGTCTTCAGCACCCTCCTCATCACTTGCGTCTTTTTGCTCCGGGATTACCTCTGCGCTATCATCATCCTTCTTGGATACTCCCTTCCCTGGAAATCGAGGCACAGCAACGAGAGAACGAAGCTTCTCCTTGATAAGCAACAGGCGATCCTTCTCTACTAAATGGGAGCCATGGTATGCTTCCCTCAGGAATACCGAGTCCCTGTCCCCTTTTAGAGATACATAAAACATATCCGGATGCCTTATCAGCATACCCCTCAGCTGCTGCGAGAATCTAAATTCCTCCCTAAAATGAGTGAGGTGATCAACAAGAGTTCTCTTCTCAACAGTGAGGCTCAAAATCTCATGGACAACCCCACAAGCATGCTTCTCTTTCTCTGGCATACCTGACCACAATGCCGAGAAATCAGAGTAAGGGGATATATACGGCATATCTCTGAATTTAGAAATCCTCTTCATCTCACCCCTAGACAAGACCAGACCCTTGGGCAACCTCACTCTATTAAACTTGGGAGGCTTATCAATGATCAAATTCTTCTCTTCAATCTCTCTCACTCTGTTCTCCTCTTCAGCAAGCTGCACAGCAGATACCGCGAGCTCGGGATCCCAATGAGTTAGCTCTAAAGCCGGGCCTCCCGAGGTTGCTATGACCCTGAAGTATTGCGGATACCGGTGGCAGATCGTATCGCGGAATTCTAATGGAAGCCCCAAATCAGTCCTTAAATGCGCAATCTTCTCGAGTAAAATGCGCTTCTCCAGAGACATCATGACCAATTTCCTCAATTTGACTACTAACAGATCCTCCATCTCACTCCTAACTTTCAACTCCTCGAGATAAAGCCTTTCTGCTTCAGGGGTCAACTCGAACTTCAAAGAATAAACCCCTTCTTCTACAATTTCAAACACAGCAGGGAATTTCCTCAACAGAGCGATCAATCTTCGTTTTTTATCCAACCCCAGAGCCCTCTTGTACCTACCCAGTTCCCGCAGCGACATTGTTCGATCGGGTTGGCTTACGAGAATCTTCCATATCTTGAGAACCATTTTCAGTTTCTTGTCCCTTTGAATTACATTATCAAACGGAAGCTCCTTCCTTCTTTTCACCCCAGCCCTTACCGGACAAGAAGTCCTTACTGGGTGTCTCGGATTTGCACTGTTCTGTCGCAAAATCAAAGCTTTGCCCAAAAATGGAGTCTTTTCCGGATAACGTGGGGAACAAGAGGCACGTGGTTTCCCAGGCAATCTGGGTCTTTCGACAAGAGAGAAAGGAAGAGGAGTCAAGGGCTGAAGCAACAGTCTCTGTTCCATAACAGCTTCATCGAACGAAAGAGATAATGCAAACGCTTCCCAACTGAGGAAGAAGGAAGGTAATTTCACGAGCTTGAAGCTGAGCTGAGCGAACGAAAAGAGTCGCAGGAAATTACATTTCCTTATTAATAGATTGGGCCTAATTCCCTAAAAATCCCCCAACTTTACCCTTTGTTCCAATTATATTCTCAACTTTTTTTTATCTTATAAA